>CM060970.1:72490284-73090284 GCA_030765045.1 Tenodera sinensis | reverse complement strand
ACTTAGGACTGTCGTCAAGACGGTCGGAAGCAGACCAATACAGCTGCTGCTGTCAAAAGTGCTTTTGGTGAAAGCAGCTCCGATACCTTTTGTATCTTGTGAACTTGCTCATTTTTTGAACTAGATATCTAGTACCTATCATCTACTGTTTGAAAACAGAATAGAATATTATGGATGTAAGAAAAAGCATAAATCAATATAAACTACTGGTATTTCTATAACAGCCAATTGGTTGCCATCATTTTATTCAGTATTTCATACCTTTAACAGGAATAAATATCATATTACAAGGGTACCATTGGAAGACGTGCGGAAGTGAGCAACTTTTTTAAGTGTCACTAAAATAAAATAACAAAATAGGTTTTGTCTTTCTGGTAAATTTAAACGTACCTCGACGATGCTTTAAATGGATTTGTGTAGGTGTGCAAAGAGCGAATAAATGTTTAAAGTAAGATTTTCTGATATTCTGGTTTTCTTATTTTTTTATATGCTCCACTTATGTAATGTTTCTTCAACTTCTTTCAGATTTTCATATATATATTTTAACGGTTCGTGAAGATGTCCAAAGAGCTTTTTCAGGATTAATTTTTAGATCAAGGTTACAGAGAATTAAATCTTTGACTGCAAATGGCTAAAATCGAGAAATAATACGCAACACTTAAACATTTATACCTGAGGTGCAAAAAAGTGACACCGCGGGTTATACTCTTTTTTCCCCTCCACTCGCTTTGGCTTAGCGGAGTGGCCTTGCAGAGTAAAGGTGAATAGCATTGGCTAATGCTATTTGAGATTCACAACATAAAGCCAGTGTTGGGCGTCAACATAGCCGTTTCATATTCGAACCGGAATCCTTCCAGACTTCCTCCTGGCCGTCATATCTATTACATCACTAGCGAAGGGTGATTAGGAATGGGAAAAAGTAACCACCCTGTTTTACCCTCTATGACACCACTAGTTTAAAGCTTTTCAAGTTTTCAACACTTGGGGAATTTCACATATTTACTGATTTTCATTTGTTGAAAATTATTTTCCGGAAAAGTAAATTAATCGGTTAGTTAATTCCTTAATTAAGTCAAACATGAAATAAAATTACAGACGATGATACCCCTAAGGCAGTAGGAGAAAATATAAAATAAATTGTGTGTTTTTTGTACAGTAAAATTGTGTCTATCTTTTACGGTATACGAGTTATGCAAAAGTCATCAAGAGTAAACAGGACTACATACACTATAGCCAAAAAATTCAATATATATATATATATATATCTCTTAAACATATAAAATCTCTTAAACATGCGACATTTTAATCAAAATCATTACAGCTATTTTTGAGAAAATTAAAATTTTGGAAACATTTGCCATTAAAGGGTAGTTTAGGCTGGAGAAATGTTTTTAATATCTTCGCGTCATCCTTGATACATATTACACTTAAATACCAACTTTGATTTTTAACCGACATTACATTTTTGAGTTATGCTGTACCAGACGCAGACCCACACCCATCCACACACACACACCCATGGACCACTTTCTTTTTGGATTCATGGTCCTCAAAACGTGTACTTCTGGTGAAATCTCAACATCGAAATTTTGGATGGAATGCAATACTTCCCCTATTTACTATACGTAGTAGAGGAAGTAAAAATTGTGGGAAGTTGATTTATTATATTGTTTTCCTTTGTTGAGGTTTTTCTCGCAGAAGGTCAATGCACAGATTCAGATATGGTTTTTGATGTTGCTAGTTTGGGAGTCGCTGAGTGTGCTGATGTAACGGTAGATGCGTGAGGTGTGCCGATTGGCTGGTGGCCACAATGAGGTGCGTAGGAGCAGGTGAGTCATAAACCCGGTGGTAGACGGGTTAGAGATGTGAAATGAATAGCCACCGGTTCCCGCTGAGTTTACGACTAACTGAGCCAAGCCTCTACAGCTCATTAGCACAGGAGTGGTGGTACTTCTCACCTCCAAGTCTAACCTGACAATGTCAAGATCACCAAAATAACTAGCACATACGTACAATTCCTACATAGATCCCTAGCTTGAAGTTTTAACCATTTTATTTCACAACTGATAAATCAAGTGGTGCATTTCCTTATGTGACAGTGGCGTTTTGATATGAGGAAACCAGACTTTATTAGAAGTTGTATAATGTGTGTGTGTGTGTGTGTGTGTGTGTGTGTGCGTGCGTGCGTGCGTGCGTGTGCGTGTGTGTGTGTGTGTGTGTGTAACGGAGGAGGGTCGTGTCGACCCACTGCAACCTCGACATAGATCTATTGCGGGCTACCACCCCCCCGGGAGAAGGGATGAGGTGGTGAGACCGGAGGCTTATCAGCATGGTGCGCAACCGAACTGTGTCCTCAGAGATAGGGCGACGAGGTGACCCTTGCGGCCCAGGCAGCAACTTCCAGGGAGGGCGAGGGGAGACGTTCCAGTGCGCAAGTAACCAAGTCATCTGTCCGCATTCGCCGGAGCGAATCACGCTACCAACCAAACCTGAAATATGACAGGGGAGGGAAATGAGAAATGAAGGGAAAGGAATCCGTGGAGAATAACACTCCAGCATATGCCTAAGTGACATGGGGAAACCACGGAAAAATCCATGTGAGAATGCGCGGCCATGGGGATTGAACCGGCGACCTCTCAAATGCGGGCCGCAGACGTTACCGCCTAAGCCATCCGCTCGGTGAGGTTATGTAATATATAGGATATAAATTATATACAATATATATTATATACGCTGAACAAGTCCCACTCAGCAGTACTGCACCCCACTCATGACGCTGTAGTGGGCAGCGGTGGCGGACGCAGCGGCCGGGCGACAAGCTTTGGCCCATTATGGGCTGTTGCGCTAGTCATGTAACACATCAGCTTATTTTGATTCAGGTAAGCATCAATGAAACCTCGATAACGAATTTTTGGTTGGAATACAATACTTCCCTTGCTGTAAGTAATAGAGAAAGTAAAAATATTACGACCCAGAAAATCTTCCTTCCTAGTTCATCACCATCACAACAGTTTGCGAAGCATCATTTGAATACTGTATTGTTTAAACACCTTGGTGTGCTCCTTTTCAAGGGAAAACATTGATAATATTGTAGAATGGAAGTTAATTGCGAACGCGGGATGACGTGAATATGCACATTGTCTTCACACAATTTCCCAATTACAGAGGGTGGTCGGGCAGGGCGCCAGGAAGGCCGTGAATATTTCAGGGAGCCGTGAAGCAGTAATCGACTCTCCGACGACGGATTGGAGCACAAGATCGATGTGAGAGACTCGGATGCATTGCCAAAAGGGTCAACAAGATTGTCGGCGTTATTAAAGCGATTTATTTGTGGTGCAGTGTACCGAAACACATCGCAAAAAAAGTACCCTTGGCAAATGCGACGGAACAAAACAATATTTTATTGTGCTTTTCAAATGTTTTATGTCATTGAAACTACAATACTCAAATGCTAAAGAAAATATATAAAAGCAGAGGATCCATGCTAAAGACGTAAATTTCAAAGATTAGTTAGTTAACCCTTTTAGAATACTGTAACAGAGATTTTTGTCATATTCGTATTATACTGGCATTTGACAATAAAATAAAGGTATTGGCAGCTATTTATATCATAAATGTACGTGTATATTTTACTATTATTTTAGTTTCCTTTTTACTTTCTCTACTGGTAAGTAGAGGAAGTATTGTATTCCACCCAAAAATTCGATGTCGAGATTTCACCGGAAATGTATGTTTTGAGACCCCCTGAATCCAGAAAAAGCATTTTTAGAAAAAAGGTGTGTGTGTGTGTGTGTGTGTGTGTGTGTGTGTGTGTGTGTGTGTGTGTGTGTGTGTGTGTATCAGTGTGTCTGGACAGCATAACTCAAAAAGAAAAGTCGGTTAAAAATCAAAGTTGGTATTAAGTTTAATGCCTTTCAAGGATGCGACACGAAGGTTTTGAAGAAAATAGCCCCACCCTAAACTACCCTTTACATGGAAAATTTTTATTTTCTTGAAAATGGTTCTAACGATGTTGATTAAAATGTCATATGTTTGAGATATTTTTATGGAAATGAAATGTATATCTTGAATTTTCTGGCTATAGCCCTGTAGTCGTATTTACTCTGGACGACTTTTGCATAACTGGTAAACCGTTAGAGATAGACCAAATCATACTATACAAAAAATGCAGATCTTGCTAAAATACACAATTTATGTCTGAATAATTTTTCTTGTAGGTTGAACCATTTCGGAGATATTCCTTGTTATGTGTGTGAGTTTCGGAAAACTTAGAACTTTTGTGAAATGGATCATCGTTGTTCATTTTTTTATGTTCACTGTGCAAAGACAACGGAATCTCAAAGCTTTAAAACATTTGACTATCACACAAAGCCTACTGTATTCTAACATTCTCCTTGTACCTACAAGGGAATAAGCAATAAGATAATTTGTACAAATGTTTATCTTAACTAACACGAAGAAGATATAAGAATAAGAGGTTGTAAGAATGGTTAGCACAAGAGTAAAGAAAGTCACGTGAGTGCAACACATCAGATTTTTATTTTTTAAAACTCAAAAATCCATACAATTGTAGTCTAATGTAACCCCGTCATCCCTCACACTGTACTGCTTATTTTACGTGGGCCCTCCCCATTCTTGACTGCACCACATTTGATTGCAGTCGCTGGGGTTAAATTCGCGATGTTCTGCTTTGAATGGATGACCGGCCCATTTCGACTGTTCTTCAACAATCATGTCTATTCGAATTACTTCCGTTAAGATGCCTGTGACAGGGATCCCTAAACCCGTTCAGAAATTAGAAGAATCGACACGATCCTGGTAATTGACAACATCGTTAACAAAGACGCTACTTATTTATTTTTCGGGCTGACCACTCATCCTGAGTTTGCTCCTCGACAGGCCCAGGAAAAAATGAAGAAGAAGAAGCATATATCTATTCGCTGTCGGAGACGAATAACTGCATCATCATCGTAACCATTATATTCTTGTTATTCTTGCCACTTATTTCCCTAGGTTTTCTTTCGCTTTTAGTCCTGAAGTCGAAGGCGTCAGGATACATCCTTGGATTTAAAGGAGTATATTCTATTTTCTTCAGAGGTCCCTAACCGTGGCTGATGTGATCTAGATAAGTTGAGACCACCTTGACCTGGCTTTGTTTAACACAGCGGTGCTATAATAATCCTCAAAAGTTTGGTTATGTTTGTACTTGTGTTCATCTAGGTCACTGACAAATGAATTGTGACAATATGCGTTCTTATTTTCGTAAAACGTTTAGGTCAATTGCTGTTGTCAGTACCTGGAGATTGTCAGTATTACACCAGTGTTCGTAGTTTACTTCCATGATCAATAGTTGGAATGTTTAGAACAACAATGTTATTGTACACTGCCTAAGGAGATATTAATCAATTTTACGTATATCACTGAGGGGAACTTAAACGCTTTGTCATGTGAGCGCACATATCGTATTACTTAGCCTGCACGCAGTATAAATTAGAAATTTCCAAGCAAGAACCACCTACATATATGAAGCAGAAATGGTATCACGTGAAGCAAAACGTCTTACCAGTTGTTGGAATTGGAATCCCGCCTGCAACTACTGGTATAATTAAATGTAGTTAATATAGGTAAAATCGACAATCATAATATACCTTTATGTATGTCCACAAATACATTAGAGAATTTAGCGATCAAGAATTTGCGTTTGGCAGCGTTAGATTCAAAATGACGTCATATTTGTCGTTAGCGGTAGAAGAGTAAATCGGTGCTAGCACAAGACTGAACGTCGTTAGAAATAGCGACAAAGTCGCCATGTTGGCAGCACTGCTGGTGTTTGGTGTCAACAACACAAGCCCATAACCTCACTAGTGCAAAAAACACACAAACAACCGATAGCCCAAAATGGTCAACTCGCATATGCGCACATCTGAAATACTGTTCACACTAATTCTTATGATTTAATGAATCTTCGCAAAATTAAATAAAACATTGGACATATACATTATAATAAATAATTATAAACTGAAGGTTTTATGAATTACACACTAAGTTTATTCATCATTTAAGTCCAAACAATTCCTACAAACCCAACTTAACCAAACTTTACTGTTGACCCGTTACGAGTGAGTGAGTGAGTGAATGAGTGAGTGAGTGAGTGGGTGAGTGAGTGAGTGAGTGAGTGAGTGAGTGAGTGAGTGAGTGAGTGAGTGAGTGAGTGGAGTTTAAGGGCCCGTCGACATCTAGGTTATTTGGGCCCTTTACGAAGATAAATACAACCTAATACACAAATGTATGTTGGAAGTAAACTGTATTTAGGTACTCCCATTCTTTGACTTATGTAAGAAAAACTGTGGAATCCGCAGTGAATGAGACACCCTGTATTTGCAGTAAGAGTTCTGAGGTTTCATCTGTCAACAACATCCGGCCTTGTTATGCCAGCGCTTGGGAAAGATGCCTATTCTATTTTCAGGGCAAAACATCGTCTTTTGAATGTTATTGTAGAAATAACAAGTAGAAATTATGTGTAGACCCCACAAAGAGAGCATTGGAGCGAAGATTCAGAATATTACTATGGAGCATGTCAGAATAGGTGACAAAATGTGCCAAAGCAGTAAACGCGCATAGTAATCCTTAATGTATGGGATTTTTTAAATCATTTTTTAAGCCTTTGTGGACCAAATCACTTGTATTTACTATAACAACCAGTAATGCTTTAGTTCGTGGTTATTAGGCAACAAAACCTACGCTTTATATTCTAACAAAACACGCTATCAACGCATAAAATACAGGTTGAACAAAACGTAAAATACAGTTTAAACATGATCAAATACATGTTATTTTTCTTGATAATAATATGTATTAAAACAAAAATTTTCTCTCCTAACTGATAGTCATTGTAATATTATAACCATTACAATTTGTAATGCTTATTGGAGGCATGTTTTCTCTATTATCAGTATTATTTTTCACAACTTTGTGTTTAATTGAACTTTGTCCCTAAGTATTAGCTCAGCAATTTTCTGTAAGTATTCTGTAGTTTCCTGATGAACCGTGAAAATCACTATTATTTTTATTTTAATTTCAGATATGAAACTAGAATTAAAAAATTACAGAATATAACAACAATGTTAATGTAACATACCACATACGTATTACTAAAATTATTTTAATTTAGATAAACTATTGTAGACAACACGTTACAAAATTAGAATTAATAACTCGCAGTGGGCAAATGTTTAAGCGAAGCTGTGTTTAAACACCATAATTAATATCTCCTCTCTTCTACCTTAATGTATTTTCTAAATGATCTTCGGAAACCCGTACTTCAGTATATAACGTATAAGTAAATAATCGAAACCTAAAATTTCCACTCAAACAAAACATTATGCATCTTCTCCCACAATCTACTGTTGGAATGTTCTGTATTAAAGTGTTATTTAAAATACTGAAGAAGCTGAAAGTGCTTTATAAAGTTTATAGACCCGCTTTTAGTTTCCTTTCGATTAAGGTATTAACGTAAAGCAAGTACTGTATTGGATAAAAATGTGCTAAACCAATTTCAGGTTTTAAGGCTCCTATACGAAGAAGTCATTTTGAAGATGGATAAAAGAAACGAAGGACTGAAACAACTTAGAACCTAAATCGTGAGGGAGAAGAAGAAGAAGAAGAAGAAGAAGAAGAAGAAGAAGAAGAAGAAGAAGAAGAACAAGAACAAGAAGATCAGGCTAAAATATCACATTAAATTCTTGAAAAGATTGATACATTATCAAAAGTTCTTTAATAGAAATCTTACAGTTACCTATGGATATACCAGATCATACGCTATAGGTTTTCTGGCATGAAGTGTAAAGGAAGTAGAATGGAAAGCATATCTGCGACATATAAATCCATGCAGTACTTAAATCAAGGTCACTATTTATACGTGCAGACCACTGAAACTTCACTGCTAAGACATAGGGGCGTTAAATTATCAGATACGAATTATTACCTGGTCATTCTTTAAATGTTTTAAACTGTCGACATTGCATTGTTATTCTTTATAATAACATACAATTTTATTTTATTTTTTGTACAGAATTCGTTTATAATTGTCTGTTTAACTCTGTCCTCGATGTCAGCCCGTAAATACAGGGCGATGTTGTTATCTACTTCTTCCTTAACACGGATTGGGCCTTTAGACCTGTTCCGAGGCTAATCAAATTACCCTCTCCATCTCATTCGGGGTCGTCCGATGTCTCTTGGTCCTAATGGTTTGTAAAATAGTGCTTTCCGTGGCAGTCTAGAAGGTTCCATTCTTTTAACGCGACGTTCCACTTGCTCTTATCCTATATTAAATTTTTAATTTTTTCTACAGTGTCTTTTACCTCTAGTTCTTCTCTTACATCTATACTCCGGAGCCGACCTTTACTAGTAACACCCAAAAAGGACCTTAAAACACTCATTTGAGATGCATGCAGTCATCTTATTTTAAGATTCTTCCTGCTATTGCAGCTGAACTCTCTTTCGACCCCATAATTTTATTAGATGCTTTGATATTTTCTTACCTTTCTATCAATTACTGAAATATTTGATCCCAAATATATGCTCAAGTAACTCAAGAAGTTTCCATATTATATTCTCTTATTATTTCATTTAAATTAAACACTGATTTCTGCATATCTTTCTCATTCTCTGCCAATTTATTTCCTGTCTTGGTTTTATAAGTATTATTATTGTTGTTGTGTTGTGTTAAATGTTGTAGTAAGAAAAGGAATGAATCATTGTATGCAAAGCAATCTTGGAAAGCTAGTGTGTTATATTCCCTGCTTATTGATGTTTCGTCTAACATTTGGTTCTATGTTTATCCTTGCTGTCTCTTACCTGGAAATGCGAATGAAACCTCTAACGCTACTCCCCAGGTATCGTCGGAACATTCTAAACTGATTGAGAGCAAGGGAGGTTACACAACAAAGTCTATTTCTTGGAACGGCAGTAAACCACGGGTTCCCATAATTTAATTTTATTTCTCTTTCTTAGAAAGAAGTATTACAAGGACCTGTTTACCATTTCCATCCGTAATAACAGAATCACATAAAATAAATCATAAAGACAATTGGCGGACGATGAAAAGCTCTTTGGATTTGTAAAATCATGGTGTTCAGCTTATAGAATACAACGTCCAATTAAATTCATTTTAGGAACTGTTGATTTTAAAGGAAATTTAATTTCTTATACGTATTTCCTCAGCAAGCTTTAATGTACTGAAAAGCAAATTAAATTGCCCAAAGCCATAGTAGTCAAATGTGTTTTTACTTTCTCTACTCCAAGAAAAGCATTTTAATATCGGCGCGCGCGCGCGCGCGCGTGTGTGTGTGTGTGTGTGTGTGTGTGTGTGTGTGTGTGTGTGTGTGTGTGTCAGGCTGTGGACAGCTTAACTCAAAAACGAAAAGTCGGTTAAAATCAAAGTTGGTATTTAGGTTTAATGTCTTTCAAGGATGCGACACGAATATTTTGAGGAAAATAGCCCAACCTAAGCTACGCTTGACAAGGACAATTTTTTTGAAAATTTTCATTTTCTTGAAAATGGCTGTAACGATTTTGATTAAACTGCCATAACTTTAAGATATTTGTATGACAAATGAAAAGTATATTTTGAATTTTCTGGCATTTCACCGGAAATATATGTTTTGAAGCCTCCTGAATTCAAGAAAGGTATTTTTAAAAAAAGATCCATGTGTGTATCTTTCTCCCCCTCTCCCTCTCTCTCTCTCTCTGTGTGTGTGTATGTGTGTGTGTGTGTGTGTGTGTGTGTGTGCGCGCGCGCATGTGTGCCTGTGAACACCATGCCTAAAAACAAAAAGTCGGTTAAAAACCAAAATTAGTATTTAAGTTTAATATCTTTCAAGGATGCGATACGAAGATTTTGAAAAAAGTTCCTCCACCCAAACTCCCCTTTACATGGAAAATTTTGATTTTCTCAAAAATGGCTCTAAAGATTTTGATTAAAATGCTATATGCTTAAGGTATTTTTTTTATGGCAAATGAAACTTATATTTTGAAATTTCTGGCTATAACCTATGTATTCCTGTTAACTCTTGATGACTTTTGAATAACTGATGAATCGTAAGAGAAAGACTAAATCTTACTATACAAAAAATATAGAACTGTAAAAATGTAGAACACACGTTATATTCAAATGCATTTTTTTGTGGAGTGAACCATTTCGGAGATATTCCTTGTTATTTATGTGAGTATTGCAATACTTAAACATTTCTCAAATGGAAGACTGTTATTCGCTTTTTATCTCTTGGCCGTGCAAAGAGAACGGAATTTTAAAGCCTATAAAGCGACCAGCTTTAAAAGATTTGAGTATTGCTCAAAGCCTACTGTAATTCCCCTTGCACCTACAAGAAAATATGCAACAAGATAATTTCTGCAAATGTTTATCTCAACTATGAAATAGATATAGGGATAAGAGTTTGTAAGAATACTTAGTATAAGAGTAGAGAAAGTCAAGTGAATGCATCACAGATTTTTTTCTCTTTCCCCTCTCCTATATTAATATTTTGTAGTATCGTGCCTTATTTGCTAACTGTTCATCTCAGTTATCAGCTGGTTGTGGAATGAAGATTTTTAACTTTTGAAATATTCTTTCCTCTTTCTTGTTTGACGTGCAGCTTATCTTGCCCGCTTATCACGACTGCCATTTTACCCACTTTCGCATCCTACGCCTTTCTCGTCCCACTCGTAACTCTTGACAGATGAAGTTCGAGTTTCTTTTAAATGTCTGCAATGAAGCTGCTTTTTCTTACGGTGATCTTTCAGACCACTTAATTTAATTTAATTGCGGCGGATACAGGCTTCAGTCTCAATATACACTTGTGCGGGTTTTTGACCTTGTCTTATAAGCAACAACAAGAGATTTGCTCCTACCTTTTCGTTTTAGAATTATGTAACTCTGAAAGGTTTAGAAGATTCCTTGAGTAACATAAGTAGACATTTGAAATATTACTTTCAGCAACAAAAACATAGTTTTGCTGATTTAGGAAACGTGGTATTATTATTATTATTATTATTATTATTATTATTATTATTATTATTATTATTATTATTATTATTATTATTATTATTATTATTATTATTATTATTATTTGAAGTACAATGCATTATGTAAATTATACTTTTTTACTTTCTCTACCAAGTAGATGGTAAATAGAAGGTATTGCATTCCACCTAAAAATTCGCTACCGAGATGTCACTGGAAATACCAGTTTTGAGGTCCCTGAATCCAAAACTGCATTTTTAGAAAACGGTCTGCGTGTTCTTGTGTTTGTGCCTATGCGTTCTGTCTGTGAACAGCACAAGTCAAAAATGAAAAGTCGATTAAATACCAAATTTGCTATTTAGGTTCGCCATTTTCCAAAGATGTAATACAAAGATTTTATAGAAAGTCCTCCCAGCCCAAACTATGCGGAGGAGTTTTTCAAATCTATTTCTTTGCCAAAATGGCTAAAAAGGGCACTTCTGGGTACCCTTAAATGCCTACACGTGACCTTTCAATGGATTTCCGTAATGTGAAAACAGCACATGATATTGTAAAACTTTATTTTTTCTTTGATGAAAGCTTTCTTCGATTAATTTAAAATTTGAAATATGCGTCTTTTTGGTGGATGAAGGGATTTAAAGAGCCTGTTCTTGATATGAAGTACATTTTTGGATTTAGGTTTTAATAATTTCATACAACGTTGATCACTAGAAAATTAATGTCGTTACATAAAATGTTTAATGCTACAATATTAGTATACCTAGTCAAGGAGTAATATGCAAAATTATAAAGTTTCTAATGTGTTATATTGCACATGCAACTTGACTTTTTTTTTCAAAATTAGTTTTGGGAAAGCTAGGTACATAATACTAGCGAACGAAACTCTCCTAGCTGGTTGAAATTTATAGAAATTAGCAATTTCGGTACAAAGTGAAATTTTATAGCTTTTATCACACTTTTAATGTAGTATAAGACCATAATTTTATGATTAGGGAAGAAAGAAGCGCTGGATTAAGCACTCAATTTGAGTTTGTGGATATGAGGATACGGCGGCGCAGTAGCCGAATGGTTACACGCTGCCTCTCATCAGGGTGATCTGACTTCGACCCTAGAAGACCATATGTGGCGTTTGTGTTGGACGAAGTGGTGCCTGGGTAGCTTTTCTTAGCTTTCCTCCAATTTATCAAGTGCTGCATCATCTTTTCCTGTTACCAATTTCGCCCTCATTTCACATCATCTCCTTCCCCACTCTCGTACCAGACTTCGGGCTGACCACCCTTCTGGGTGCTCTCTCTGATCCAGAGTTTGTCTGCTCCTCGACAGACATCTGACCCCAAATGCTCACTATAAGCCTTCCATACGCTGAAGGTACACAGAGAAAGAGGAATTCTTAGCAAGCTAAACCAACATTTAAACTTCTGGTTGTGGGCTTGTAAACTCAAAGAGGGAAATATTTTCAGTACAGGAATATTCAGGTTTACATGATTCACCCGTTATAGGCTCACAGATATTTCCTTGTGGGTAGAATTCCAAATGGCTTGCGCAGGCTCTCAAACATTTACACACAGTTTCGAAACCATACGTTCGGCCTGTTGCCAGCCTGTAGAAACACCGCCTTGTCATTTTGTTGTTGGCAAGGCCAACTTGTGATTCGCGCCGCTCTCGGCTTGTCCGACAATCTATTTATGACCACTTCACAGGTAATCGTTTCCGCCCATATGTAGCCAAACTAACTGGAAATAGCTTCACATGATCCCAACATTTATTTTTGTCACCATAATCAATTTTATTCACTACTTTATACCCACATCTCACTCTCCAAGTTATATTTTCGTCAAAGCATAATGCCTATATTTTGAAAGCTTGTAACTTTATGAATTAGATATTGTAGTCTGAAGTCTGAACATACAGAAATTACACCTTACTGAGTTAAATTACCAATGCTCTTTTCCTGAAATTTTAAGAATTATTCTATAAATCATAAAAATAATTGTATGTGGTCATTTGCATTGATAGCTTATTTGGTTGAGTCTATACAAATTATTTCATCCAACAGAAAAACATTAAAATTTACTCTTAAAACTTATCAATTCATGTACCTTTTTCTCTGAAACTACTTGCAATACAGAATTACACTTTTACTTGTTCTTAGTACAATTCGCTATCTTCTGAACGTAAATTATTTAGCTACACATATCAGTTTACTAGATATTAAACAAAGTTAAAAAAAGTGGGAATGTGGAAAATTTGCAAGGTTGTTGCTTTCTTAATCTCACTAATATATGTTGTAAAATTATTATTGAGGTTAAGAAATATTAACCACGTGTTATACAGCTGTACTGAATATTTCAGCTGTCTAGCTCTTATACTATCTGAGAAAAAGGTACTGAATTCACAGTAAGTTTTATTATTTTCTTCTTGATAAAATAATTCTCATAGACTCAACCACATAAGCTATCAACGCAAATAACCACTTGAAATAATTGTCATCAGTTACAGAATAATTCATACAAAATTCAGGAAAACCCACTGAGAACTTTAAGACCAGTGATTTAACTCAGGTGTAATTTCTGTATATTCAGACTATTTTGCCCCTTTAAAAGTTTTCAGAAACCCGCCTTTAGATTTTAAAATTTCCATGTGTTAAATATTTTCCCATTAGCAGATTGACGAAATTTTAACAGAACTCATGAACCAGATAGAAAGCACTACAATTTGGAAGGAAGATACAGACACAAAACGCTTTATTTTAAAAACTAAACTGCTGAAAAGTTTTAAAAGCGGCACTTATCAGTGCATAGCTTAAAGCAATTAATTTGAGTTTATCATCTTAAACAGGAGCCCAAATAAAATCATCCTAAACTAATGGCCTTCCTTGCGTTATTTTTTATTTCCTGAAAAATTATTCTAACAATTTTGATTAATACGGAGTAATTATCTGAATAAATAGTCATAAATTTTCTAAAAATAGTTTCATCGAATTTTGAAAATTTTATTTCACTGGGAAATCACACGGAAGAATAACTTTTTATATCAATACTGTATATACCTCTGTGATGGGTAGAGAAGCTCATGTGAATATTTAAATACAATTTTTATAGTTGATTTTCAAAACTTTCTAATACCAGAAGTCAAGAAACGAGCATTTAGGAGGGTTTTTGTAAATATTTTTGGTGTACTAGACTATTGCATGTATAACTCAGTATTCTAAATATTATTTTTTACAAACGGAAGTCCTATTGACTTTGTTTTGTAATATTATGTGATGCAAATGTTGCGGTGTTGGGGAACTAAAGCTATGTTTTCCTTAATGCATTTGTACTGTAATCTGCCATTAGCTTTCAGGATGTTAAAAACATTGTAGACATGGACTTGGACTGAAGAATGTAAATTGTGTGGCACAATTAATGGAACATTCCAGGCATAGTTTACTGCAAAAGAACTTTGGCATTTAAATGTTCAAGACTCATGACAAGAAACATGTGGTTAATCTAACGAAGACTTATTAGAAGTATACTGCATTCCCGTGGAATTATACATACAGATACACAGCTTATCTTTTGTTATTCCAAAAGAAATCTTCCTATTAATGGGGAATGAATAGACTTCGCAACGTTTTCTTCGTACTGCTGTTGACTCAAAAGTTCAACACCAGCAGAAATACTACTGACTGAGGTACTGAGGTTCAAATCCTGGCCAACCTGATAGGGATTTTTCTTGGTTTCTCTCAGTTGCCAAGGTAAATATCGAATTGAATATTTAATACCATGACCCAAAGTTCCACCTTAAGTCTAAAACAATCATAAAAATAAAAATATATGGCAATACGAATGCTGCACCATCTATCCACAGATACTGAAAGCAGATAGACTGGACGTGCCGCTAGCGCCATCTACACGGCAAGTGTAGAAGCAGCGATACAGTTGTGACCCAAGGTCTCTGTGGAGACATATCGAGTGAGTGAGTTTGGTTTAAGGGCCCGTCGACAGCTAGGTCATTAGAGCCCTGGAGGCATATCGAAGCTGTACAGTTGCCTAGCACTATGGTATCTGGAGAAGCAGGATGGTGTGGTTAGGGATGAGACCTAGGCTAATTGTGCATCACACACAGATCCTAATAGATCACACACGTTCTAATAGATTGGTCGCGATATGTGCAAGTAGTTAAAGTGACGTAAAGCAAACATATAGAGTAAAAGAACAATAAAAAAAAAAAAAAAAAATCTGATGTGCTGGCGCGATCATTTTCTCTACTCTTGTACTATTCTTACAAACTCTTATTCCTCTACCTTTTTCATGTTAGTCAAGATAAACATTTGCAGAAATTATTGCTCATTTTCTTGAAGGTGCAAGGGGAATATGGGAATACACTAGGTTTTGAAGGAGTCAAATATTTTAAAGCTTTGAAATTACGTTCTCTTTACACGGCATAGAAATAAAAAAGTGCATACGTCTTTCCTCTCGTTCTATCTCTTTCAATCTCACGCTCCATCGCTTTCAAACCTCTCACTCATCTACATACTGTGCAACTTACAGTAATGTGATATTTTGAAAACCGGCAGTAAAGCTTTTTCTGGGATGAAACACAATTAAAGATTTATCTAACAGTACACAAACTTGTGTCTCGTCCTTATGCCTGCGGCTCAATCACAACTATCCTGTTCTCGTTAAAAAAGTTACAAAATATTGGTATAATTTATATTGTATTTCTGATTTTGTGCCCAAGTAGAATCTCCCTCCTATTTGGTATTTCGTAAAAATAATTCAGATTATAACATGTATATACCTTCCCTATTTTCTAAATGGGATTTAAGATGTGTTCAAAAGTATTGTTTCGTTACATAGAGACAAGCGCGCGACCTACACAAGTAACCGAGGTCGTTAAGATATAATCTTATGAACGGGAAATCCGCGGTTCAAATCCCGCGAGAACCTGCCTCCTTGACTGGCTGGGTTTCTTCCAGTGTTTTCTCAGTCCGAAAACTAGCAAATGCCAGGGAGATTAAAGGCCTGGAGGTTTCTTTCCCAAATTTCCTTTAGCAATAACCGTTTCATTTCGGTATAATCAGCAGACATAGGAATTCTCAAGCAGTTGGCTTGAAGCTGGCTACATTCAAAGGACGATCAATGCATAGAAGTACACAACAGTGACCACGAGCCACTGTTGGACAAGTATAAGGCAGTCACATGATTGGTCTGCACACGCCAACAGACTGTTATCTACGACGCCACAGCGTAAAATCCGTAAATGGTACAACTTAATTCCTTTCTTCCTTGGCTTAATGTTTGGAAATTCCTATGCTTGATCATTTGTGTCGATCGCCTGTAGTAGATTGTAATAAAAATGGGCGTTAAACATTATTAAAAGCACAGACGCGCATTTTACCGTACCTATTTAACCGATTATTTGCCCATAAACAAAAGTACAAGAATATCCTGGATGCTTGGGTGGTGTGGTGGTTAGCAAGCTTGCTGTCTAGTCCAGGAGATTGCTTCTTAGAGTCTGGAAGTATGAGGGTAAAAGTGAGTGCATGTGTGGATTTAATGTTTGTAAAGAAAACTCAACGTAAACAAACCTACACAAATATGCATATAAATGGAGAAAAACAAAGCCTGAAATTGTGTTACAATTTCACTATATGGACATATAGATTATATTTTTGAACCCTAATTAATACTGAGTCTAAAATACTTTCTCCATTTAAATTTTCGAATACCTAAAGCTGTATGCTTCAAAATGATAAGTAGTCATTCTTTTGTTTTTCATAACCCTATATAAAGATTACCTAATACGATTCATTTGTTTTCAGAAAGAAGATATGTAATAATTCTCCCGCTGATTCGTCAAAGTATCAAATTCTATACAAATTTCACGCAGTAATGTTACAAATGCAAATATACATAATTAATATTACAATGCTAAATGTAGAATTTCAGTAATGAATCGCATTTAAGCAGACCGGCTTCAATTGCATGAGAGAGATAATTTATTAATATTTTACGCAGTTCTTTTAGTGTTTTGTTTACGATGTACGTAGCCACCGTTGTCATATAGGTTGTGACTTTATAGGTACACAAATTCTTATGTTGGTAACTCCTTTGAGTTAGTCTTTCAACATGAAACACAACATTCATTCATCCATTCACCTCCTTGGGTGAGAAGCCAGAAAGCTAGCCCACTCGACCGTGGGGGGAACTTATGAAAAATAACTCTGCCACGATAGCACTTCAAGCATAATTTGATTGTTATAATCGTGTGTTTTATTACTGATAATATTTATGTTACACCCAACCCTATGTTCCTGGCCACTCTCAGGGAAGAAGTGGTTGAATTGTGTCACCAGACCACAAATAAAGTAAAAAGGTCGCTTTCTCTGAGATCACTGGCTTCTACTGCCTATGCTTCTATGCGCAAACGTTTGGCGAATATTTTTCATCCCTTCTTTCACACTTTCTGGAGAATATTTTTGGTGCCTAAGCATACTGCTTTTTATAAACAGTAATATTATAAATTGAGAGAAGAACAATTTGTCAATGTGCTAACCGATTTTGGCTATTCTTTCACCTTTGAAGAGGTTGTTGCATTCTAGTAGTTATAGTCTTAATGGAGTTAGGGAGGATACGACTTTATTTACATTTAACGAAATTGTATTAAATATGCGGGCTATGAGTTTGCAGACTTTAACAGCGACTTCTTGACATTAACCTAAAACAAACTTCCACTGCCATTTTCCTCTATAGTGCATCGTTTCATACCTAAAAAATAAAATTTGTCGAATGTTTGATTGTCAATATGTGAGCACTCCTTTATTGTTTACTTTTGCAATTAGCATAAGTTGTTTCAAAAGATGAATTATTCGCGTCTTTTCGATTTGGTGCTAAAATGGGTCATTTAGCCACAAAATATTTTTAATAATTGGATTGGCCTGTCTATTGGTATAAATTTGTGGACATACGTTTGGCAATGCACAAAGCGGAAAACCTTGAAAACCCCAAGATCAGAGTGGGCGGTCAATGGGAAGTGAACCCAGGAGCTCCCGAATGCTAGCCTCACTCCTCACTACGGGGTCATCTCGATTAGTTTACCTGTGATTAATTTAATTATTTCTATGTTAAAGCAAAGTTCTTTGCTCCTCTGAATGAATTGTGTGAGCATGCATTCGAACTTTTGCTCACCTCTACAAAGTATATTACTAGATCCAAAGCTGCACCATCAAAGACCGTTTTGAAATAGATTCCTCAGTGTTTTCTCAGACTCAAACTCATACTTGCAGATCAGCAAGAAAAAATGTTTCTTTTTCAGTACACAGCTTAATTCTATAGCTTATATTTTTGCTAATTGGAAGGCCAATTAAAATAATTAGTATTTACTTCAACTTCATGTAAACATCTTCAGAAGATCTGTTCACTTGTGAACAAGATGGCAAGAAATACTAATTTAGCAGCTAACCGGGACGTTGTTTTTGAAATGATTACTTCGTTGTATTTTCTGGAAGATAAAGAATGTCGAATTATAGGGTGGGACAAAAGTGGCGATCAGACATTTTGTAAGTTTGTTTAGCAATAATAAACTTTCACAAGTGACGTAAAAACGTTATTTATTTATTGATTGATGCACTAATAAGGAATGGAAATGTGAACAGATAAACATAACTGGGCCAGTCAGCGTGGTGACCCTGTATGGACGACAATCCTCATTTTTCATCCAACGTTCTTGGGAACGATCGTTTCCTTGTTGATTTTTTCAGCGAACGCTCCAATGATTCAGACAAGATAACTATCATCACCGCAGTATTTTTGGGTCTTCCACTGTGTTTGCATCCAATACAGAGCCTGCTGAAAAAGTCTTCTTTTCCAGTTTTCGGAGATTGGCTTCACTGGGAGCTGCTTTGTTGAAACGAAGAAAGAAGTTTTCTCTGATTTCTTCGTACGTTTCACCAGTTCGTTGATTTTCATGAACCCACACACTAATGATGAGATGTTCCTCAATCGTATTTTTGCTTGTATCAGTCATTGCTGACAACACAAACAGCATTTCACATTGACAACAATAACCCGCGAAAATTTTAGCTAGCCGCTATAATATAACAATGCCCTCGCTCTATCCGAAATTTGACAAACTAATGAAATATCCCTCTCAGCTAATGAATAGTTTTTAATTACTTTTTGGTTTCGGAAAGCGAGTTATTTCAATATAAACATTACCCGTCTTGTACAAGCTATATGCCCCTATAAATTTCCATAGAGTTAGTGGAGACAAATCCGTATATTTTATATCTAGAGGCATGAAAAAAGTTTCAGTGGACGAAACTCTTAATGAATATTTCACTTCGGTATTGTTCTGTACCAAAGGAAGCAAATAAGAAGCAACTCAGCGTCACCCAGATATGTAATAGGTAAGCTGAGGTACAGATTGGGCATCAAGTCTTTAGAAAGAAATAAACGACTCAAATTATGGGCAGGAATTTTACCTGGAGTTCTCAATGTCACTGGTATTTCCTAGATTGTTACAATATTTCCTCTATTATGCTTATTGCACAAGTAAAAAATAAAACTGGTCGAATGTTTGATTGCCTATACGCCAGAACTTCTTTATAGTTTACTTCTGCCATTAGCATAGAGTTAGAGCATCAAAAGATGTGTTAGTCATATCTTTTGTATTTGATGCTAAAATGAGTCGTTTAGCCCCAAATGATATTAAATAATTGAGTTCCAGTGCGTCTATTTAAATAAACTTGTGATACGTTTGGCAACATGCGCAACTTTGGCATGTGTGTATTGCAGAAGATCAGAAATATTGGCAGGTGTAGCCCTCGAGACGACTGCTCGGAAGGAAAACCACCCATTTTCTCGTAGTAGCTGTTTAGCACATAGCGAAACCAGTTTTCGAGCCCTAGCCTGCTGTGGACTTTCATACGTCGTAGAAGTGAACGCGTGCATGGAAGCGGAAGAAGCATTAGTAGACAAAATATTTGCCTCTTCCGTCCTACTGTTGCCAGACTGCGCACGTGTTCAATAATGTTCAAATTAGCTCCTTTACCTTTCACGATGGGTGATTTTCTTTATTATACCCAATCGACCATCGCATATTTTCAAAGAAGTTAATGAACAATGAAAAAGTGATAGTAATGTGTTGTAAAATATTTTCTGACTGTCCCATCGTAACAGTAGACTAACTCCCTTCAGTGATTAATACATATCTGAAATATGCAATTTTGCTGTGTTAGTGCAGAGGTAATTGGCTGATCAAATGGCATGTTTTGTTGCCGAGTTCATTTCAATAAATCATCTGCCATTCCTTTGTCTTTGTTTTATTGCTGAGCATATAACAAGCAACACATGTCTATATATGTAAGACAGTTGTTATTAGCAATCGCTGGTCGTGCTCTGCCACATATGGCTATCCAGATAACGGCCTCATTAACAGGACCACGTCGCTACTGCTTCTCACGTAAGCAATTAAGGAACAAAGCCTCAGCGATTCGCATGCCTTGCATAGCTTTCGATTGCGTTCGCAGATGACAATAACGACACAGACCTACCTGCCAATTATCATTCAGTCATCGAACATCGGACCCTGGACAGTGCAGTGGCGGATTTACAAATCTGCTGCTTTTGGACACTTCGTGTGTATGCATAGGTCGTCGTCCTCCTCATTATCGTCTTCACCATCATCGTCATCATCACCATCATCATCGTGGTTATCATCATTATCATCCTCTTCATCATCGTCATCACCAACATCATAATCATCATCCCCAGGGTGATCCTTAAACTATTTACAGAGAGCCCCAAAAACATCCGAACGCTGCACGTGGTTTTTCCACTGCGCAAAGGGAAACACGACAACCCAGCTACTGTATACAAGGTCACGTGATTGGCTTGTTTTTCTCTGCTCTGAAACTGCAGTTTTTGAGCTGACGGGATAACGTGTGGTTGAGTTATTGCCAGTGTGCCTTATTATTTTGTCCTGCACTTTGTCACAAAGTGTATTATGGCTCAACATCTGCGTTCTACTGCAGAGCTGTGTTTATGATTCGTATGTGTTAACTCAGTCAGCTCGCCAAGCGAAAGTGCGAATTGCAGAAAGATTTCCAGGTGATCTGCGATTCCTATCTCAGGGGTAACTTAAAGCATAAAGTGTACAAGACAAACCCACAAACGCTGGAAGAATTAAAACAAAACATCCGTCAGGAAATTGCCAGCAATTCTCAACGTGAACTATGGTTAGTGATGGATAGTTTGCTAAAGAGTTGCCAAAAACGTATGGATAATAACGGTGGCTAGTTTCAGCATCTCTTTTAATAACATTAGTAACATTTAAAAGTAGTTTTAAAAATGTTGTATGGTTTCATCCGCGCCTTTCTATAACAGAGGTAGTCGGCGACGAGCGTCGAGGACGCGTACAGACAAAACACTGCGCAGCCGGTTCGGAGTCTTTTGGACCACACGTTATTACTGAAGTAAAATATAAACGTTCCTTATATGATCTATTAAAGCGCTTTCAGAAAACTGAATGTGATTAAAATATTTCTTTCTTTTACCCAGTTTTTGGGCAGTCAATTTCATGGAATTGCCATTATTTTATAGAACGTTGCTTATGCTTCTTCTAAAAAACCATTCCGATTGTGGTTGAAAATTATTTTCTCTTGTTCAACTCGTTTGCAGCACCCATATCCAAAAATGTCTTGTTTCCTTTCCACTTCATGGAATTTGCCTTCAGTCTACTGCCACATCTAGTAATTATTGTGTTTTTCCATTCTAATCACAGAGTTCTAGCATTACTCTTAAGGTAATTCAAGACAATTTGATACTACTTCATGATGCCGTAATAGGCCACTATCTAGCAAATAAATCACTAACATTCACTGCAAGTATATTCGTAAGTGAACTTATTGCGGTCTGTATCTATAGACTTATTCTGTTTTGTTTAATTAAACCACGTGTTATATTATATCTGCAAATTTTCATTGCAAAACCGGTTACTAACAGACATTCCACTTCTAAATCATTAGCTAGCGGAAAAGCGTCCGTACAAACATCTCTCCGTAGAAGTGTCACTTCGTACAAGTGTTCCAACCTGTTTCTCCTGCCTCTGAGCATATAGCTTAAAAGTGTACAAAGTATTCGGTTAGGGTCCATCTTTTGTAATTTTTTATCTTATCAAATGAATGATATGCTTAACGTTTTATCCATTCGAGTATAACTGGCTGTTGAACGTGATAACTTCATTTCTGCTATTTCTATCTTCAGTTTGATCTATTTACTGCCACACACCGTTATGGAAACCGCCATTACTTTATACAATTTCAGCTAAAATAGGTTTTATTCCTCAATGTTCTTACTGTTTCATGCATTCTACATCATTTGCTAAACTTCATTATTTATTTCGTTCTCCTGGTAAAACATTACATTTAAACCTAATAATTAACCGTTCACTTGATCTACTAATTTGTTGTTTAGCACAATTTTAATCGTTGTATAATGTTTTCCATATTTTCCAAAAATTCGAAAGTTAATATAATTATTTGCAACTTCAGTTAGTTTATATGAAACTATTCGCAAATGGTCGTCTGATATAAACTACTTGACAAATCTGTGAGCGAAAAGGGCCAAGATTTGTGTGCTTTATTTTGAAATTATCCCCTCAGCACTATGTAACATGATTACTAATCAAAGTTTCTGCTCTTACCGCCGCTTCATTGCTTTTGTTGTCAAATTTTGTTATAGGTATATTTCCTATTATACTGCAGAAAATATACTGCTTTCTTAAATTGATTCCATTGTTCTAAACTACTGGATTCTCAGTATATAGCAACCTGTTGAAATACAAAGGTCAATGCCAATTCTCCTATTTACACACAATTTACACTTCTTTATCAAGTCGTCAATGTATAGGATGTCCTAAAAGTGGATTCACCAAGAAATTGAAAAATCACAAACTACGAGGCCAAGGAACAATATTTGTATAATTAAGATCACCATTAATTAAATTGTTAAAAGCTTACAAGTTACAAAAGTGGCTAAAATGATTTTTGTTTATTTCCATACATTTTTAACAATATTAATAATAACCCCGCGCCCTTTCCTAGCCAAGGCCTACCGCCCAGTCGCTTCCCCTTGCCCACCACAGGCGTCTTAAGTGGGGTGCAGTACTGGAGAGTGGGATAGGGTCAGCGTCCTGATACCTCCCGGCCCATTATATGGACTACGGCACTACGCAACCAGGGTCGCCACTTTTCAATCAAGTAGCTCCTCAATTGGTCCCTCAGAGACCTAACGAGTTTGAGAAAATTAAAAATTATTTTGTTGTTTAGCGACGCTGTCAATTGCCAGGATCACATCAGCGTCGGCGGTGTGTCGGAATTTTGTCCCGCAGTTCTTTTACATGCCAGTAAATCTACTGACATGGAGCTGTCGTTTTTAAGCACACTTAAAAACAATCGGCCTGGGCCGGATTTGAACCCGCGACCTTGGGAACAGTAGGCCAGCGTCTAACCAACTGAGCCACCCAGACCGACAAACGAGTTTGAGGGTGCTAACCACGTACCACCCTCAGCCTGCAGTGGGCAGAGTTGGGGGACGCAGCGGTTGGGCGGTAGGCCTTGCGCTCTGGGTAAAAAATATTTAACCTACAAAGATTTATTTGACATAAATAGTGTGTTTTAAGCTCAAACCTTACTATGTTTGTAGGCTAAGGTGGCACCCACACCAATAAGATCGGATCTGAGACCTAATAAATGGCATACCTTAAACAAATGTGTTACAGAAACGCCTGCAAGAAGAAGAATTAGACTGAATTGGATTCCAAACATTATTCTTAAAAATTTAAGATGCACTTTTTATTTTTCATTAAAATATGTTAATATTTAAATCAAAATGCTTAATACATTCTCTACTTTCTATAGGTAAGTAGAGAGCAAATAAAAATTGCTGTAACAGAAAAGCCCATTTGTCGTCTTCTGTTTCTTTCCTAGTACAAATATTATAGCATTTATAACGGTTTAATGTTTGAGGTGACTTGTGCAATATGTGTATTATGACTCCTGCTGTAAGCTGGTTACAAGAACTGCCCGCTTAACGACATAAAACCCATTCAATTTATACGCGTGTAGTTTCACTACTGAACACGCTTCCGTATAAATTACTTTCTCGACCAAAAACTCTGTTTGCTGTGGGACCCGTTTTTCGGGTTCTGCTTGTTAAAAACACGTTCAGTATCCCAGTTAAATAATGGAAGAACTTTCAACTTTGTCAATTGACTAAATTGCTTTCTACCCGGCGAAGGGGAAGGCCAGTAGGAGTTTAGTGGCTAATCTATAGCAATTTTCCCAGCGGCATACATATTACCTGGTAAGCTGCGTGGTTCTGGTTTAAATTATGGCGCAAATAATGCATTCCGGTATGCATGATACAGGATTTTCTACGGCGCTGTAGGCAACGAACGGATTTGTGGCCAGTGCGAGAGGGAGGTCCATTGCAATCATATGAACGTGCATGGACCTATTATACACACTCACACAAGAACAGAGCAGTGAAACAACGGCATAACGGTTTGCGTACATACGGGACAATCAGCCATGGGCTGTTATTTTCCTGTAGCGGTTATAACTGTCATCGTTACTTCGCGTTAACGGTCACAAGAAACAATTAACGCATACATTATTTATGCAACAAGTGCATAATTTTGATTTACGGCAGTGTCATATTAAGCTTATCCATAGTTAGATACAGCATGCTATGCAATCTTAACATTATAATTCTCTTCTTGTTTATCTGATTACCCTATGTAGGACTTACACCCCCTAGGACTTACAAGCCAGTGCCTAGGGCCAGGCGCCTGTCGGGGAGCAGAGGGACCTATGGACCGCACAGAGTGAAGACCTGGAAGCGGGTGGTCAGCCAAGCATCACGTATGAGAGTGAGGAAGAGAATGGTATGAAATGCACGCGAAATGGATGAAGGGAAAGGTGATGATGGAGTAGTTGGAATGAGTGGCGGGGGAAACCGGAGAACCCGAGGAAATCAGCCCAGACGCTGCTTCGTCCACCATGAATACCACAAGCAGCCTGGGTTTGAATCCGGGCCAGGACTATGCTTGCCTTGTTGACAGGCAAATGGTCTAACCGCTCGGCCACGGCGCCGTCGCATTTTACTTCTAAGAAATAAATTGTTAAATAAACCAGCATCCACGCTTGTCACAGTGAGAGCGTCATAAATATGTCTATCTCTATGTATTTCATATGTTACCTGACATGCTGAACCGATAAAGTAGCTGCATCCTTGCCCTTCCTGGGAGAGAAGTGAGCAGCTGTTAGGGAGTGTGGTGTAGCCTATTATTATTAGTACAGCACGGAAAGTGATCAAGTAAGACCTCAGTCGAAGATACTCTTCGGCTATACGTTAACCAGGGATTATACGTGAGTGTAACATATATGTCCAGTAGAATTATTGTCAATAAAGAACCGTTTCGACGAAAAATGATTTGTGTCAAATATTTGGAGTTATCTTGCTGAATGAACATAAATGATATATTTCAATGTCATACAAACTATGTGTAAACAATGCTGTAATGTATTTCTATCTGGATTCGAATGAATTTAGTCACAATTTAATGTTAACGTGACGTTGCCAAATCTCTCTTAGAAGTTAAAGTTTGCATTATATTACAAGTAGTGGTTGAGGTAGCTTGGCTTTCACCGTCTATTTGACTGGCGGTCGGCTATAGAAATAAATTTGTTATGAACCACTTGTGGTAAATGAATGTGTATACAAATGATTAGAAGGCAAAGTTATTGATCCTCAAAGGGCGATGATTACATCATTTATTTCGGTTTTCTTAAAGCGGAACATATTTCAAGAGGCAAGGAGGATCTAGGGGATCGTCCTACCAACAAACCTATTACTTCTATTTCTTAGAGTGCGTTTTATGCAAAGCAGTGGCATTGTGCGACTGTATTAGAAAATCCAGGTTAAACATATTTTTAAAACACCAATGTATTCAATATGACTACATCCACCCAGAATTAAAGAATAATAACTTGGTTAAACTACATGTTTTATATACACCAGAAAACAATTGTTTTAAGTTACAATTCATTTTGTGTGACGCATCAATGTTTTAAAAATTCCGAGTTTGTACAATCATTTACTTCATTATTGCGCAGTTGTGCTCGTGTTAATGTTTGCGTCTTTCTCCCTTGTTTACTTTCTCTTTACCCTCTGTGGCTCTCTCGCACTCACTTCCCTCTATTTCCCATTTCATATCATTTGTCTTTTTTTCTATCTCTCCGACCCTTTCCCTCTTTCCCTTACTCTCCCACACGCTCCCCTTCCGTCGCCCCCATCCCCACTTCTCTTTACTCTCTGTGCAACCCAGACGCAATGTGATGCTTTAAAAACGGTTAAATAACTACTTTATATGAGTAACTAAATTAAAGCACAAGTGAATGCAAATTGTGTGTTCTTTATAAGCTTGTGATGCGAGAGGAATTATAGTTTTTCATGGCAATTGGTTTACACACGCGAATAGTAGGTAGTGGAGTATAAATAGCAAAACTTGTCAGAAACATCATACCTATAAAAGTTCATTAATTGTTATTAAAAATTGAACCTGTGGTGCATTTCTACCTTATTGGAATGAATTTAGTCACAGCTTAATGCCAAAATATCACGCAAAGTTTAATTTGTAAGAGATTTGGCAACTTCACGTTAATATTAAATTGTGACTGAACTCATCCCAGTTGAAATAAAAATACATTACAGCATTGTTCACACAATGTTTGCGAGACAGCGACATAATAAACCATTTATATCCATTCATCAAAAAGCTAGATGCTCCAAATATTTGACACAAATTATTTTTTTTCGAAGAGAGTTATGAAGCATTGACCGTGAAGAACGAATTCTTCGTGATCTGGACGCAGGTCCATCAGATAAAACAAGATGCATTGCAGTGTAAGACGTTAGTCACATGCCTATCTGGAGAATTTTGGATGAAAATCTTGTGTTCCTATATCACCCTCAGCGGGTAGAAGGATGAAGTGTTTATTAGAGTTTACCTTTTCACTGGGCTTACTCGCAGGGGTGTTTTCAATTTTTATCATATTCATAACCGGGCGTATTAAAACTCTCTCGAAGTACGACAGGGGAAATATCAACAAAGGGCATACCTAAACATTTGTGGTGGAATCATCCCTTATGGTACTTATTTCTTTCTTCAGTGCCAGAATGCACAGACGTACCTACAGTTTTTCAGAAAGAAGTTGCAGTATTTATTTGCTGATTTGCCTCTGGATGCCCAACAACGATTGTGTGTTTTACATGATGGTGTGTCATTTCATATCAATCGGTTAGTACTTAATATCTGAGTGATCTTTTCTGCACGGATGCAGTGTACGAGGGAGATTCGTTACATGGACTGCGCAAATAAGTAAAATATTTTGTTATTCCGCAGGAGCTCTTTTATCTACTGCTATGGGCTGTGCTTTTAACTATAGCTAACAATCATCGGTCTGGGCCAGGTTTAAACCCACGATACCAGGCCAGCGTCTAACCAACTGAGCCACCCAGCTAACACATGGCCTACTCGATCTCCTGATTTGAAAATTCAACGAATTTCTCAGTCTGGAACACTAATTACAGTTCCTGGTTTAACAGAGTTCGCGCAACAGAGAACAACAGAGTACGCGATAGCACTGAAGTAGGCTTACGGCATGAATCAAAGCAGTAGAAAACCACTTTGAGCAGTTTTTGTAACCTTCATTTTCATTTTGCAATCTAGAAATAAGCGATTTTCAGAACATTTTTTACATAAACCTGATTTAAGGTTTTGATCTTGGGAGCACGTTCCTAAAATATTTGACACTAATAAAGACACGCCCTATATAAATACTAACATTACATAAATATTCTCTTCCCCCAAAAAACTGCTATACAGAATTCAGTATTGCCTAATTTCGCTTTTCTTTGCTGAACAAGACATATTTTGTGATTATGTTCTAGACTGTGTGATCACCTGAAACTTTTTCCATAATTTTTTTCAGTTGTGAGATACCGTTAAAGCAATGAAAAAATTGTTCTCTTTCGCTAAAGGCAATATGTATTTTGATGATATTTGCCCAAAAAATGGAGAGCTTTTCCAATTTAAAAACCATTCAGAAAGATATGCTCTCTATAAATTCATCTTTATAATTAAGACCATTGTTTTATAAAATGAAAATTTTCGAAACATTTTTCATATAAAGGATAGTTTAGGGTGGAGGAATTTTCTTCAAAATCTTCATGTCGCATCTTTGAAGGATATTAAACTTAAATACCAACTTTGGTTTTTAACCGAAACATCAGATTTTTATTTTGAAAGTATATGTGAGAATTTCAGTGACATTTCGATATTAGTGATGACAGAATCATCTGGTAGCAAAACAGTTGAAATGAAATAAATGCTATTTTGACCTTCATGTTCACTTAGTCGAACCCGAATGAGTTCTTGTTCACAGTGAGCTTTAAAAGAACGTAACTGGTCGTCCTGAAACAACTGCCAAAAACAGTGGGTTCACCGGTTCTTGAATGATCAATTATTGACATGCGCTGTATCGATGAACTAACCAACCTTAGCGCGGCGTAGTGAGAAAGGAATGACCTAACACGAAAACAAATGAAGCGTGGCGCGTTACTTCCGCCACTGTCAATCTCGGTCAACCATCCGATGTCTCATTTCCGTCGCAGACTTAAAGTAAACAAGGTTTTGGGTCTAAAATCATGTCAATTCTGCCAATCTTCTTTCCCTTACCTGCTCATCCCAGTTTATTGGGGAAAAGTTATTGAGTTAGTGGTAATAACGAACAGCTACAACAAGGTCCCCTTTTCCTTTAAACCATCCGACGACAGATTCAGTTATGTAGTTTTATTTATATCCGAAACAAAACTGGTCAGTCCGGTGTCATATCGACCCCGTTCCGAAGAATTTTTCTTTGATTTGAATTTCTCCCTACTCTTTGCAGGGTCTGGAAATGTGAATACATGCACTGGTTTTTAATCTTGCTCGCTGATATAGCAAATTTACAGAATCATTTTTACTTTCTCTACTGGTATGTAGAGGAAGTATTGTATTCCACCCAAAAATTCGATGTCGAGATTTCACCGGAAATATATATTTAAGACCCCCTGAATCCAAAAAAAGCATTTTTAGAAAAAGATCTGTGTGTGTGTATCAGTCTGTGGACACCATAACTCAAAAATGAAAAGTCGGTTAAAAACCAAGGTTGGTATTTAAGTTTAATGTCTTTCAAGGATGCGACACGAAGATTTTGAAGAAACTTGCATCACCCTAAACTACCCCTACATGGAGAATTTTTCGAAAATTTTTATTTTCTTGAAAATGGCTCTAACGATTTTTATTAAAATGCCACATGTTTAAGATATTTGCATGACAAATGAAATGTATATTTTGAATTTTGTGGCTATAGCCTATGTAGTCCTGTTTACTGCGGATGACTTTTGAATAACTCGTAAACCGTAAGAGATAGACAAAATCTTACTATACGAAACTGTAGATCTTGCTAAAACACACAATTTATATTCAAATAATAGAGTCCATTTTATTTAATGAAATATTGAGACATGTTGTTTGTAATGTAAGGATTATAGTGCGCCTCTACCGGCACAATTTCGCCCCATTGGAAACAGTCCGCGAATGGTTTTTTATTTTGTTGTTTAACGACGCTGTCAATTGCCAGGATCACCTCAGCGTCGCCGGTATGCCGGAAGTTTGTCCCGCAGGAGTTCTTTTGCATGCCAGTAAATCTACTCACATGGAGCTGTCGTTTTTAAGTACACTTGTACTGGGCTGGATTTAAACCCGCGACCTTGGGATCAGTAGACCAGCGTCTAACCAACTGAGCCACCCAGACCAACCCGCAAATGGGTTACCATATATCTTAAAGACCCTATATCTTAAGCACATGTATTTTAATAAAAGAGCATTTTTTTAAAAGTCGTAAAGTTTTCCATGTAAAGAGAACTTCGGGGGATTATCTTGAAAAATTTCGTATCATATCCTTGAAAGATGCTGAACTTAAATGATCAGTTTAATATTTAACAAAGTTTTCATTTTTGAGTTATATTTTGACCGACAACACACATACAATCAGAATGTTTTTCTATAAATGCTTCTTTTTTATATTCAGCGGGCATCGAAACATGTATATCCTGTGAAACGTCTATGTGAAGCTTTTGCTTCCTGTATCTTGAGACAGTTCTCCTTTGAAAGCCCTCATATGTAAAATATAGAGGCTTTGAGAAGACGATAGTCTGATGTTACGAAAAAAGAACAACGCTTCGAAAAAGTGCAAAATGAATATAGCATATATGAAGTCCGTATGAGAAAAGTACATTTTGATATACCCAGTGCACCTGTAATTCCAGAGCGCTATAAATAATTGCAAATCAGAGTACAGAGTATGAAATATCAACGATATGTAATATCGCCATTGTATATAAGATAATAATCCATTTTCCGTCGCCAACACCTACAGAAAACTTCCATGCAAATATTGACTGAGTTAGAACCGCGAACAACAAGCAGCGAAAAGGTAAGAAACTGAGACCCTGTCTTAGGAATAAAGATTTCAAAAAATATGTGTTGCACTCACATGACTTTCTCTACTCTTGTACTAACTACTCTTACAAGCTCTTATCCCTCAATCTTCATGTTAGTCCAGATAATCATCTTACTGTTAATTTTCTTCTACGTGCAAGGGGAATGCAGTAGGCTTTGAGCGATAGTCAAATCTTTTAAAGCTGGTGAAAGTTATATGTAAATTTTGAGAATTTGTTCTCATTGCACGGCCAAGATATAAAGAAGTGAATAACGATCTTCCATTTGCGAAAAGTATAAGTACTGCAGAACTTACACAAATAACAAGCAATATCTCCGAAATGGTTTACTTCACAAAATATGCATTCGGACATAACTTGTGTGTCTTAAAGAGATTTACATTTTTTGTGCAGTAAGATTTGGTCTATCTCTTATGGTTTACCAGTTATACAAAAGTCATCAAGAGTAAACAGAATTACATAGGCTATAGCCATATAATTCAAAATATTAATTTCATCTGCGATAAAAATAACTTAAACATTTTGCATTTTAATACAAATCGTTGAACCATTTTTAAGAAAATAAACATTCGATAAATTTTCCATGTAAAGGACAAGTTTATGGTGGAGGAATTTTCTTGAAAATCTTCGTGTCGCATTTTTGAGAGCTATTAAACTTAAATAGCAACTTTGGTTTTTAACCGACTTTCCATTTTTGAGTTATGCTGTTCATAGGCAGAGAGACACAAATGGAGCTTTTTCTAAAAAATGCTTTTATTCAGGGGCCTCAAATCATATGTTTCCGTTGAAATCTCGACATCGAATTTTTCGAGCGAATACTACACTTCCTCTACATCCTCTATGTAGCAGAGAAAGTAAACGGCATCTTAACACATAAAACGATCATAGACGAAAAATAAGAAGCTATATATACCTAGGTAGTTTCAATTTACTATAGAGAAGTAATGGAGAAATAATACAGTTCTGAATTCTCTGACAGTAAATACATAATTTGATAAAAGAAACAAATACTTAAACATAATGTGGTTTGGCGATGATCAAATAGTGATTTGTAATTCAGAAGACGAACTACAAAGAGTCATTTTTAATTTAAATAAGTGCAACGTATAATTTCACAATTTCAAAAGGTAAAACTAATTACATAATAAAAGCATACATTTGTCCGTAAATGGCATTTGTGCTTCTTGTTTTACAAAGCTCCCGCTGTTAAGGCTGTTTAACACTAACAAAGACGGGCTTGCGAGCTAGTTGAACCAGTACTGTGGTATACAATTACACTCAATTAATTATAGTTATCTGAAAACAAAACACTGCCTGAGGTCTAGTCACTGCATTTCAATTTCTTCAAGATGAAAGCAGTACCCACCTTGGAAGACTTGGGAATTAATTGCTCTCCCACCTGGTAGCGAACGCGAGATTAATTATTTAATTATATTTTAATTGAGGCAATTAAGGAACAAAATTTAATGAGGATTTCTCTAATAATTGCAGGGTAAACTATCCCTTAACGCGATGGCATCTTCAGATATTTTATTACACGCTTGACCAAGTTCACGAAACACGCCTGATATAGCCGTGCGATACGCGGGTGCAAATTTGTAACGCAGCAGTTAGATGTGACCTTTTTACACCCAAGCCATCACATATATACTTCAGTAACGGCAGTAACAGTCGTTTCGTTTCGTGGAGGCGGGGATGGAGGGAAGAGGGAGGGCCTTCAATTAAAACGGGATAAAACATTAACTGGAGAGAAGTGGACCAGTGAAATTCCCCCAACCTTGGCTCTCAAAACGTGCTGGGAATTTCTGCCCAGCGGATCACAGATTACAAGAGCGTTAGGTTACGCTATAGTAAAGCCCGTGAGTGCCGACATGGGTTCTAATCCTGTTGTTAGGCAGCATAGAAATAGCTCAGCAAATTTAAATTAACTTACTCTGCTCTGTTGAAATCTTACCTCGTCATCTTAAAACCCATCCAAGAAAATGCTTCTTCAAAATTCTAAAGCTTCTATTGATATTATAAAAAGAGAATTTGTATGTGTATGTATCTTTACTTTCTCTACCACCTACATAGTAAATTCGATATCGAAATTTTATCACAAGTAATATCATAAGACGTTCGATCTAATCAATAAAATTCTCGACCGTCAGATCGTTCAATGATATCTTCTGGACTATTTCTTTAATAAAATATGAATTTAAATCCTATATCACTTAAGATTTGACCAAAAAATTTAACTTATATAAAAAATAACCTAACGTATATTCATTTCATCCGTTCCAGGGTTGAAAGGTCAGGCGACTCTTCGGCGAAGGCGGTTTGTGCGCTGGAAAGGGTTCACCCTGGCATTTGATTAGTCTATTTGCTCTGCCACCTCCCTGGGAGCTTGTTCTGGGCAACGGGGTGCTAGGGCGGAGACGCTGGATGTGATTCATCTGGAATCGTTAAGGATTCCTTCCGTACTACCGTACATCGTCGTCTGGATCTTGTCGCCCTTCGGGGTTTTTTCACAAAGGTCACGTTAAAAGCATAAAGGAGGTTCGCGGCCTACTTGCGGTTCCCAGGTCCAGTTTTTGGATGACCGTCTGTGTACTTGTACTCCTGTCCTATGAAATCAAATTTGATCTCTGGACTCATTTGAGCAATTTCATTCAGCGCCCAATAAGAGAAAAAGAAAAATGTTTTAAGTATTTGAGTCGCAGTCGGAAAAGTCGTTAGCCACGCAGTTAAATCAATGGCACTGTCAGAATAGAAGTGGCTTTCCCTGTAGCATGGATATAAAAGCAGGATACTAAACAGATCAGACAGCAGAAAAAGAGAAACATGTGCCTCTATTTGGAAACAAGCTATTAGATAGAAATGTAATCATTCAGGGAAGAGAAAAATTGCACAAATAGGATTTAATAAGAGATAAAAGAGTAAACAGATTGTTATGAGCACATAGAGAGTATGTAAACAGCCATGACATTTAACAGATCAATCACGATCCTTTCATCTGAGACAATCCATACGATAACAAACCTGTAATGAAATCTATTCCAACTGCAAATTTAGATGCTTATCTCGTTTATAGCCATCCGGATTACAGAAGGAACGGACATCATTGGCATAGAAAATCTAAAAATTATGTGATAAAAGTTTATAAGTGCTGTTCCATGGCCATTTGCAGCTGATTAACTATATGAAGAAAACTAAAAAAAAAAAAAAAAAAAAAACAATTGGGAGCTACAAAGACAACGACAGGGGAGTCCAGAAGGAAAAATTGAATAATAATTAGTTGTAAATTCGATTCCTATTCCTCCTAAGTTGCTGAAGATGCTAGTATATTAAGTAACAAGAGCAACAATGATGATGCGAATGTATTTTATAAAACAACAGATGCGAGTTTCATAATATTTATACGAGCATCCGGGGTGCACTCAGCCTCGTTAGGTTCCTGAGGGGCCAATCCAGGAGCTACTTGATTGAAAAGTTGCGGTTCATGGTCCAGAAGGCCGCATAACCGGCCGAGAGGAACCGGGGCGTTGATCACGTCCCACCTCCAGTACTGCACCCCATTCATGACGCCTGTCATGGGCAGAGGTGGGCACGCAGCGGTCGGACGGTAGGTCTTAGCACAGATGGTCTGTTGAGCCACGGGGTTACGGAATATTTTACGCTGCCTGTCTACCTTTAAAAAAGTAGACTTACAAAACCAAAAGACAAAATTAGAATGTTATGTGCAATATTAACGGTAATAAACAGAATAGCTTTATTTCACATATGGGAATCAATAGTTTCGCTTTCAACTGCGTGTGAATGTGCGCAGACGGCAAAGTCTTGATTGCAACATGTGGATCTTTTGTTTGGTGGTTAGCAGTGTTGATATGAACAGGTGCACCTTTGATTGGTGGAGATCAGTATCGTTAGGAAGTGGTGGATATAATGAAGTGCATCACAGTAGCGTATAAACACTATATTATGGCATGGGTGAGCATAAACATACATAATAATACTATTACACCCGATCGCAATTCAGAAATCGTGGAGTGCGCAATAGCACAGGTTTTTCTGAAATGTAATATATATTATGTTCACGTTAATTTGATGAGTTGGCTCGTTTACAATTTTGGGGGCAATCACTCTAAACTCTGTTTATCTCGACTAACATGAAAAAGAGAGGAATAAGTGTTTGTAAGAATAGTTAGTACAAGAGTAGAGAAAGTTATGTGAGTGCAACACATCAGATTTTTGAAGGTAAAACTGCAGCCAATTTAACGAGACGTTGCAAATATTTCCGTTGCCCAGCTTCACAAACTATGTTATGAATCATCATTTTGAAATGATTAGCGTTAGTGATACGGTAAAAATTGACAGAGTTAGTTTAACTTCCCTCAAGCTACATTTGTTGATGGTCGGTGAAACCAAGCATGACACTCGTCCCCGTTTATATATCATGTGCTTCCGCTTGCTAGTGGTAGGGGAATGTGGATTTTGCATTGATTAAGTTTTCCCACATGTGTACTTACAAGGGGCCATTATCACATCGGTGTCGCAGAGTTTTTATACCGAAAATACATCGAAAACAAATATACCTATATGTCTCAGCTTTGCTCAGTACTGAGGCTACAAATATCTGAGCGCAAAACCGTACTAGAGATAACTTACAACCAAGAATGCATATAGTGAGGAGAAAATAGGCCGCATTATGTTTCACTTTTTCCCCTATGATGGGTACTGCCAAGGGGAAAAAATCTTAAGTGTTGCATTCATATGACTTTCTCTACTCACGCTTACTCTTATAACTAACAAACTAAACCCAGCGCAAAAGTCCTGCCCCCCGGCCACTGCGTCCCCACCTCTTTACAGGCGTCAAGAGTGGGGTGCAGGACTGGAGGGTGGGACGTGGTCAGCGCCCGGGACCCTCCCACCGGTTATGCGGTCTGTCAGGAACCTAAAGAGGCTGAGTGCAGGTATCCCAGCGGGAGAAAATCCCCGCGCCGGTTCCGGGAATGGATCCGAGATTAACATTTGAAGAAATTGTCTTATTACAAGACAATGTGGGAATACAGTAGACCTAAGCGATAATGACATCTTTTAAGAGCTGAAGCTAATATGATGGCTTTGAAATTCCATTCTGTTTGCATGGTCAACTTAAAATGGTTAAAAAAAAGGAATGAAGAAACTTTCGGAGGCTATACCCAGAAAATTGAAGATATAAAATCATTCAACAGGAAAATATCTTATTCATAATATATTACCAATATTACCAAAGTTTAATTTAAATTGCAATTTAAAATCTTGTGAAACAATAAACGTTGAATTTAGATATGTGTAGGCTTGTGCTACAAACTTTGTTTTAACAATTTTTGGTACGAAATCTCTGCTGTGACGCCGGGCGCGGCACGAAAGCAGGGGCTGTCGGGGCTAACCTGCTTCATACCGCATGGCGGGCCGGCGAGCGGGAAAAGGCGTTCAGGGTCAGGCTGCCTCGCGCAACTGTTTGTGTGTACATGAATAACAACAATCAGAGCGGCAGAACCAAAATAAGTTTTCTTCCAGAGCTTTCGAGAAAGATCGGGCTACGTCATTACCGCCGTGAATGTGGAATTCGGGAAAGGTCCATGTGACATCATTCCCGTTATATAAGGAGACCAGGAAACAGCAGAGAGAGTTAGTTACACTTACAGACAGGAGTCGGTCAATGTGTCAGTGAGTGTGAGACATCTGTGCATGTGTCGGTGCGTGGTAAAGAAGATTTAACTTGTATCGTTGTAGTTAGTGTGACACTGGAAGGACTGAGTCAAGGTTAGACTGTGTTAACGACGACGAGAAGAAAACAGTGCATTTGAGATAAAATTTTAAAAAACAATAAAGTGACTGGACTGATTTTGTCACAATATATTGTAAAATATTTCTAAACATTATGTGGAAAATTTTAATTTCAAATAGAAATTGCAAGTTTATAAGGTTCTCGGCAGTGATTCGATTCCACTTTCAGTAGTAGTAGTAGCAGAAGAAGAAGAAGAAGAAAAGAAGATGAAGAAGAAAATCCCTTACATTTTTATTACATTTCTTCAAAATTTTGAGAAGGACGCGAGCCGAAGCGCGATCATGTTATGCACAGAATTTCTGTCTTGCTCTACATAGCTAGAAGGAAACGATAAAATGATTACTTGGAGGAAAGCGGTGAACTGAAGCAGAAGAACGGTGTATAGCTACCTACCCATCGATCCCTGTGTCCAGTGGCGGACTCTGCGAGCTGGCGACCGTCTCCAACTGGCGACCGTCCAAAAAGACAAAGTTTCCAGCCCTCTTAATCAGCGTTAACTAACCGTTGCATTTCCTTACAGTAAACAAACTTTGTTATTGTGTTTAAATTTAAGTGTTTGAGGATTAATTCGTTGTCTTACGTCTTCTGAAATCACCAGAAGCGAAGTGAGCGTTCAAAGAGCCGCTAAAACCAGACATCGAAAGATTACAGCGGTTTATTGTTACATTTAATCCAACTATTTTAGAATTAGCAAAGACATCATGATTCCAATTTTAGCTGTGCTGGCTAGCAGCTTGCATTGCTCCTTCAGCTATGTACCTATTTGGCACCAATAAACATATAAATTCATAGTGTTGTGAAATATTATACACTGTCAACATTTCACTGAACCTATTCTTCACGCTAGAAAGTATTTGTCTCTTTTTAAAAGCTTCTGGCAGCCGAATTCTCAGAGCAAAAGATTCCAATTTTTTAATTCTCAGAAAAGAAAATGTCATTACAGTTTACATGTTCATAGTTTTCCAAATTCTTCACGGTCTTCTAGTGCGCTGTTTACAAAATTATTATACATGAATTTAGTGTACATTTTTTATATTAAATGCTGGTAGAGTAAAGTTTGATCAGAAGGAAGGAACAAATATCAAAAGCAGGAATTATAAACGTTTTCTACTGAATTTCCTTGTTAACGCACCAATTTTGACAGTGTGTGTGTGTGTGTGTGTGTGTGTGTGTGTGTGTGTGTGTGTGTGTGTGTGTGTGTGCGCGCGCGCGCGCGTGTGCGTGCGTGCGTTTATAGTTTTCTTTGTTGCAATAAATTGTGGGTTTTTAAAATTTAATTTACACAAAAACCGTTGAATCTATTGAAATATGCCAAAAGAAAAAGTTGTCATTTATTCAATTTTCTATGAATATAGCCATAAATCAAGAACCTTCAATCAATAATTTAGGCAGGTGATGATAATTTTTTTTGATCTAGAAAACTATTTTGGTATTAGACTTTCTTGTTATTTACAACATGAGAAATTCGCTGTTAAAGTCTGGTGGACCATTTCACTTTCACTCTGTATAATAGGTTTTCTCCCTTAATTTCGGTGGTAGAATTTTTAAATGGTTGTAAATACCTTTTAGAATTACTGAATGTGTAGGGTAGGGCAACATATGTCTGTGCGTTTTAAGATCAATTAATCCAACAAGCATTAACACAAATCATTTCGCAATCAAAACTACCTTGCGTAGCTTTTTGTTTATATAGTAGTTAACATTTTTGCATTTTATTCCAAATACTTGTTTCTCTAATTAAATATTGGTTCTGCAATGAAACATAGTGCATTTTAATCTACATAACATTATTTTTAATTTAATGGCACATATGAGCATATCCATATTCTACAGGCTCTTTCTCCAAATTCAAGTTTTCGTACTATTGGTAGCATTATTTTTCATACTAGTTTCTTAAGATACCGTTTTCAAATTTTCAGGAACATTTCTAAATACTCCTGGAAAATGTAATTGCTTCAAAATAATTTATGTTATTAAGTTTTCACATTATGTGGGTAAGATTTCTGTGTCTACTGTCACCAAAATTAATTCAAATTTCGGGAAATCGGCTTCCTATACATCGACAAAGCATAATAATTTTCAGACAAAAATTTAGCTCTATGAACCACACAGGAAAGTCGTCCAAAAATAACATTTATTATATATTTTACTTTTTTCGAATTTGAACAGAAATATGCTATTTATTACTTAGTGCATTCTTCATATTTAACAGTATATCTTGAAAAATAACAGTATAAATAAGCTAGTTTATATCCCCTAAAGAAAAATAAAAAGTATATCTTCATTCAAACTATGTATTATATGAATAATTTTTGTTACTTTTAATTCTATCAAAACGACTATAATGACTTAATTTAAAAGGACAGATGTTTAAGATGACATTAAATGCATATTGAGTTATTAGACCAACAGCTTGTGCAAGGTCTCTTCATTTTGAATTGCGTTTCTAGTTATAACAATTTTATGTAGGTGGTAAACTATGTATAAGATATATACACAGACTTAAAATGTGCAGATTTGGTTAATAACAGCTTCCTATACATATGTTGTTATTGGTTTGAACTTTTTAATGAATCCTTTACATCTTTCCGAAGTGACAGGTATGCATTTGTTTCTCACGATCATAAAAATATTACAGTTTTAAGGAAAGTATACAGCAATCTCTTGTTTTGAACATTTGAAATTGCTTCAGCTCCTCTACCCTTTCTGTATCCACAACGAAATGTATAATGAAACCAAATCTATACATCTTTATGTCGATTAACACAAAGTGGATAGAAGAATATAGGGATACTTTATACGTGGCGAATGGCTGGAGGTTGTGCAATGGTTTAAGGTCGAGTTTATTTTTGTATTTATAAGACCACAACGGAGAGGTTAGTATCTCTCTGCCTTCCGTGTAGTAAACATCGCGGGGCAGTGCGAGATTGAGCACAGAGCCCGCTCGCATTATCAACAGTCTCTTGTTTATTTCAGGTAGGAAACGGAGACGTTACCCCCACCATTAATTTACATGATGTCACTCGCGCAGATCCTAGCAAGGTCATTCGTCACGTCTAAAAATACATCAGTAAGCTTTTCTAAAAATAGTTTGGGTGGAGAAAGTCACGTGAGTGTCAGTTAAGGAAGTTCTGTGTTTAAAATAGGGTAATACCATTATCTAAACTATGCAAGACCTCTTAATCCCCTAAAGAAAAATAAAGACAAACAAAATAAATATATAGTTCTATAATACCAGTCTTAACAACAGTTTTTAAATCTGTTTTAAATTAAATTCTTAATCTAGATATCTACTCAGTTTATTTTGAGTAACACTATTGTTAAAATGATGTTAATTAAAATTAACTTACATAATGAATGTTTTTATTTTCTATACTTTTTAGTGGTATTACGAAATTGTGCCTTTTATACATATAATTGTAATTCCAATAAATGGTGTGGTTATTATCTTGTGAGATGCACTCCTAGTTTAGCTTTAGCATAAAAAAAATTGCGTGTCGGTATGTGTATGTAAACACGATATAAGTGTCTGTCGTGATCACTAACAAATGAATGTACAAGTAAGATCTGGAGTTACGAGCAGTTAGTAACAGAAACATGATTGCATATAAAGAAAGAGCTAGAAGCCAATTACGGTAAGGATTTGTTGTGGACGGAGAAGACAATAACAGCTATTACCACTTTATAGCTGGTAGCCAGGGGATGATGGAAGCATGAAGAACATGAAATACAGTAATGATAATTGCAATGGTTGTTAGGCGATCCTACGTATAGTCACCATTGTTACAGCAGATAGCTTACGTAATTGGTAGCTCAAGATATAATTAGCTCTTGCGTGATAGGAGCATTATTTAACTCTGAGTAGACTGAACATTAAATACCTTAGCTTAAATGAATTCTAAAGCGGAACATATAGTTTTTTATGCCTTTTCTTTAGGGCAAGAATGTCAAAGAAGCAGCTTTAATAAACGTGCATTTGAGAGATGACATCCAAAGTTAAAAAGAACAGTTCTGCCACTACACTTGACATTTACGTACAGGATATTTTAAAGCAGTGCTCTGTAAGATACGTCCACAAATTGTGAAAACTTAAAAAGTATTTTTCACAATAAAAATAAAACAAATTCTAAGCTTTAAAAAGTTTTTTTTACACTCGGCAGATGTAAACAACCAATTTCGCGAAGCTATAAATACACAGGCTGATGCACCTTTAAAACACATTTACAAAAATCTTTTCTCAACACTTTTCCGTATTCAAAATACTCCAACGATTACATATTTATTACTTTGTTTAAAACTTTTTGTCCTGTCTCTCAAAAGCACATCAAAGAAAATCACCATACACCTTTTAAAATAATATTCCTATTTTGAGAAATTTTTTAACAATCAATAATTTTGGAGATTAAAAAAACACTTTTCTACAATAATGATCTGAGAATATATTCTTTTATAAGCTTATTTATTATTAAACCTGCATCTTTGTAGCACTTTTATTATAACTAAATTACACAATAAAATATTAAAGTTTAATTAACCATACAAGTTAGAATTTTGGAACTTGGCTAACAAATTACTGTTATTCTATATAATTGTTATAAAATTCAATTGCATATACCGTATTATATACTGTAGATTTTGCAAATTTCGCAGCCGCGTTAGCTTAGGACCTTTACATGGAACGAATACGGCTCTAACTATATACATATTACTTCATTTGAAATCATTTTCAGGCCAAAATATACCGGTTTTTAATAAACACTATACTATTTAAAGTATGTATGCGCATTTTGAAAGCTAGAGAAAGGGTATAACCTATTTATTTTCCCTTGGATAACTGAATATTTAAATGTCAAGAGATCAGAATTAATTTTTCACCGTTCAAGCGGTTCTTTGTTTTGAAGACAGAACACCATTTGACTGTTAGGTGGCTTGAATCTTACGAGATTCGTCCTTTCTCCTGCGCGTACAGCACTGACAACTCGTAAAAACACGCAATTTACGTCAAATACCTGGTTTTTATTTTGAGTGAACCATTTCCGGGATATTCTTTCTTATTTTTCTGAATTTTCCAATACTTACATTTATTTTTTTTCAAATAGGAATATGTTATTCGTTTTTTTATCTCTTGGCCTTGCAATGAGAAGGGGATTTCAAAGGCATCGCTTAGTGACCAACTCTTAGAAAATGTTCCCTATCACTTAAATACTACTCTATTCCCATATTCCCCTTGCCCCTACAAGAACATTAGCAATAAGATAATTTCTGAAAATGCTTATGTCGATTAAAAAGAACACAAGCATTTGTAAGAAGCGTGTATATCAGTGAGTATAGCTCTACATATTTTATTTTGAACTCCATTATACTGTTTTCAATATCACTTGGTGCATCTTCTAAGGCTATGCACTTCGACTTTGTCGCCAAAAATTGATAGACTTCTTAAACGTGAACAGTACCAAAGAAGTCACTAATGAACAGATGTTTATCGCATAAGATTTGAAAGTGCTTTCGTAAATTAAAAGCAACGCACATGTAACCAACCCGCCACTGCAACACAATGCACGGCTGGGGACTAAAGGAAGGCGAAGTCCGCTTATACTGGAAAGAGCTAAACGTAAACTCCCCTCTTTCGTAAAGGTGTTTAATTTGTGTCTACGTTATTATGACACAAAACCTACCATTCCCGTCCCTCAGCATCCCTTGTCTTTGAAACCCCTACTCGTGTTATATCACAAGGCTATTATACTTTATACATTTTTTTTTTTTTAGTATCGCTTTAGCTACGTGAAAATTAAGAGTTTATTACCCAACTGTCACACTCAAATAGAGGGGTTAAATAAAATCTCAGCAGTTAAACGTATCTTAGAACCTCAAGTGGCCTTTTTCCTATTTCCTCCAATAGGCAAAGATGAATGGTGGCAGCCGCAATGGGGCCTTTGCAATCCGGAGTAATTTGGTGTCATTTAGGTGACAATTGCTAATATTTCCAAAGTACTAAATACAGCGCCGGTGGCTAAGCGCCCCCTTGCAATGGAGTGGTACACTCCAGGAAAAAAAAAAAAAAAAAAAAAAAAAAAAAATCCAGACAGCGGAAGAAACACGTTACCGATATCCGCACGCATATTGCAGAATACCTGTGGGAGAACAGACTATAGAAGGGATACAAAGACACAAATTGTAGGAAGTGTATATTTCGGAAATTCAAAACCGGCTTTGTTTGCGAGAGGTGGGGTAAAATAGTAAACAGCTCGACCAAGTTGACTCGCAACGGAGACTGAAACGAGGACCTCCAGAATGCAAGCTGGGAGTTATCATCTGAGCAAAAAATAAATTAAGAAATTTCTGGATCTTTTTAACTGTTACGGTTCTCGGTATCCCATATTATACATGGCGTGAAAATTCGCTTTAATTTTGCTTAGGGGTCTGAATCAGTGAAACATCTGGAAGGGTTTTCTCCGGGCTCTCCGGTTTTCCCCACCTTTTCATTCATCCATTTCGCTTGCATTTCATATCATCCTCTTCGTCACTCTCATACGTGGTGCTGGGCTGACCACCCGCTTCCAGGTCTTCACTCTGGTCCATAGGTTCGCCTGCTCCCCGACAGGCGTCTGACCCTAGGCATTTAGACACACTATGGAGGGCTTTTGTAGCACTGTAATGCGAAACAATCAGCAATTAAATAACCAGAGAGAGATTAATAGTTTCGGCTGAGCAATCGAAAAGGAAGCATTGCTGAAGACTGGTACGCCACTGTGAACAGGGAAATAGCGCCACTCTCCGGTCATCTGGAAGAAGATTCAAGGCGGCTCTAGTATATCGTTTATACGGCTTCTTCAACATCGACTACTGGAAACGAAGAATAGAGCAAAGAGGAGGTTGGAAGGGGTAGGTAGCGGGACAGATTTTTATAGTTCGAGTAACTGCTGTCAAGGAGTTTCTCCTAAACCCGCCAGCAAAAATGTCTTCCTTCTACCTTCTTTTTTTTCCTTCTTATTTCTTTTCCTGACTGAACATTTCGCCCCCTTCTTCCCTTCTCCTATACAAGGGCGTGTTTATCGATCTAAGAGGGAAATGGGAAGGGGGAAAGACAGCGAGGAACAGGAAAAGAACCTTTTGAAAAATTCACAGAATACTTCTAGATATTCACACGACAGATTCTCTTACGTCTATACGGTAGTTTTGCCTTTTTTTTCTGCTGCTTTCCTTTCTCAGCGTTCTCTGAAGGCGGCAGGGTTAAGTTCTGCAGCAGCAGCAGGGGATGGCTGGGCACAAAATCTATGGCGACTGTGACTTTCAAGTGAGCCACTTAAAGCTATCTATTATGATTTCAAGAGGGACATGAAAAACTGGAGGGATGCTTTCTACATATTGAGTTCCTAACTTTATCATTTCAGCTTGATAAATTTTGTACCCACATTCTCAATTTTCGATATTAGTTATTTGCTAACTTTATTTGCTATGAACAGGTTTATAATGCTGGAGCGTTTTTCTGTACCGAAATTACTCTTCCCTATATTTCTGTGTTACTAGTTCTCGTTTATGTGGTCTTTTTCGACGATCTCTCCCATCCATGTAACCCTTGCTCTTTCTCTATTTTTATTCCAATGGCGGTAACGTGTGAGGCTCGCATTCAAGAGGCCGTGGGTTCGATTCCCTTGACTGACCTTTCTGACTCATGGTTCGGGGCCCTGCCCTCCGCTGTAGTCTCTCCTCAGGTCCGACTACACTCCATCCGTTGAACATGCGCTTACCAATTTAATTTCTGACAATTGATTCACTGATTGTATTGTGTATTAATCTACATTTCTCCTAATTTATTTGTTTTTATTGTCATCTAATTCTTTACATAAAGCAGAGCTTCGTAAGGAAATATATTAGAATTGAAATCTTACTCTTGAAATTAATACGCAAATTTCCGTTCCAAGCTAACACACAATATACTTAGTCGTTTTTAGAAGTGTTTCTTTGTTTATTACTCATACAGTATCCTTAGCGACAACAATGACGATGTCGAAAGCACATCAAAAGTTTCAATAGTCAGTTTGCTCTTATTTAAACTTATTGCTTTTCAATCCAATAACTTTGTATCCGATCATAAACTCCCCAATTACTGAATATAATGGCAAGCTCTATATGTCTTTACCAACCCGATTGTCTTTTGTAGCTTGGGTTCAAACTTACTGATTGTTCCAGATGTGAGTCGACAGTGCGAAAAATCCAAAGAAGAGAGTACTACCTTAAATCTGAAAGCAAACACCGTTTGCCCCTAGTATAGCACGTAAAAGATTTATTTCAGGGCGTTATTTAATGAACAGGACCGTGTTAGCTGCTTGGGTATTTAACTCTATGGTTTACTCTCGGCATGGTAAGCATGAACCTATTTTCGTTTTAATGATATATTTTTAATTTTAAAAAAATCCAACGAGGAATATCTATGCATTTGAATTCAGAGTGCTTTTAAAATTCTTCACATAATTTAATGTCAGTAGAAAATTTAAGAGAAGACAGGTAACTGAAATAAGCAAAAGTATACCGTTTTAAAAATACAGTTTCTTTTAAGCTATTGGAGTTAAGCTTGCCAAATTTCATATACATATATGCTTGTTCTGCTACTTTCATAATATGCATTTTGTATATAACATGAGTGTGTTTCACAAAACAGCCTTTTGTTTTTAATCCTCAGATTATATATTTATTTCTATGGCTTTGTTTCTTTTTTGCAGAAACTATCAATGATATAACTTTGAAATTTAGTACAGAGACATTCAGCAATATTTTCTTCAATGTGAACTAAAACGAATATAATAATTTAATTAGAAATTTCACAGAAAAATAAATTTCAATTCATGAAAAAATGCTTGAAGAAAAATTGCATTTTTTGTTTCTTTGTCTTATGTCTTTTGTTGTGTTTTTTGTTTGTTTTACTAGGAATATGATGATTTTAGGCCACAAAAGTGGGCATTATGCTTACATTCTCCTACAAATTTTCGCACTATTTTCAGAGAAAAGGGCACTCAAAGTAAATATAATGTAGTTTTGAGAGAAAAACTAATTTAAAATACGTGACAAGCATTTAAAGGACACACTGCCCTATTAAATGCCCATCCAATATTGTCAATAATGCCACATGAAAACCCATATATCATCTTGTAGAGCTAGAAATGCATAACTATTCCTTAAAAAAAAAAAAAAAAAAAAAAAAAAAACTCTTAACGCTTTTAGTTGGCTATCTCCTCTTAACATATAAGATTCTCTTCAGACCAATAATTTATAATTTAGACTTGAGTTAGTACCTATATATGTATTTCAGAAGGTTAAATCAATACGTATTGAATAATGCATAGCTAGAAATAGTCCCATTATGATTTGAATATCTAGTTCACATTATTGATTCCTGATAGGAATAAACTGCTTACTGTAATAAGTGAGTGGATTGTTGTTCTACATAATTTCAAATATCAGCGTTTATGGGAAGAAACACAATTTTAAGAAACGTGAGGGCATGGGCTTATAAGGCAATAGCGCTAATTGAGAAAGTTTGTAAACCGCTGATTTAATTGAGTGTATAGCATCTTTAAACAAGATACTGTTTAAAATGAAACCTAGAACTCTGTTGGCAGTTAACTCCAACTTTTCTCGGGCTTACTGAAGACAAAGATAATGAACCCTTTCCAAAAGTGAGCTTTAAACCAATCATTTATCTGGCTAGAAATCCGAGGGCATTTAGAGCTAACCTACTCTATGTCCGTTAGCTTACCACTCGGGAGGTCGCGGGTTCGATTGCTGTGCCCGACCTTCCTGATCTTGGTTTTTTTCTGAGGTTTTCCCACGTCACTCAGGCGAATGCTGTGAGGGATATTTATCTTTACCAGTTTCACTTCCTTTCATTTCATTTTGTTTTTCCAGTCTTTCCACATTGTAAGACTCAGCTGGGTCGCCGCTGGGTGACTGGGCGACTAACAATGAGCGCGGCGCTTAAAGAATGATTGCTGGAACCTTCGAGAAGCATCCGGTGGCCGGCGTGTTTTTAGAAGCTCTAGAAAGGACCGTGTGACGTCATTACCGCTAATTAAGGAGGCGAGGAAACAGAGGAGAGAGTGACAGACATGAGTCAGTCGTGTGTCAGTGAGAGCAAGACAGCTGTGTGTGTTTATGTGTTACGGTCGTCGTGAAAGGTACGTCGCGTCGAAGTGAAGAAGCTTTAACGATAGTTGAGTGATCATATCGTCGGAGTTAGTGTTCAAGAGACAGTGAAAGGACTGAGTCAAGGCACAGTATAGACTGTGTTAACGTCAGTAGAAGAAAACTGTATTTTGTGCAAAAGTTTAGAAGACAAATAAAGCGATAAAAAAGTAACTGGACTGATTTTGTCGTTTTGTCACAATATAGAAGGAAGTAAAAACAATAAGAATTGATACTTCCACTGCGAAAAGTAGTAGCAAATTAATGATAGTATTCCATTTAATTAAATGGCGGGTTTGTATTCAGATTAACATTTTCCTTTTGAGACTAATATTTGCAGTTCCGACATGATTTTCCCAAGCCCCTTCCGGCAACTCGTACCACAGACAGACAGAACGAGTCCCGATTATGAAAGAGAGCTGAGCATGTTGGAAATCGAAGCGTGCACGGGTGGGAGGAATGGAATCAACTGGAGAAATGGTGAGCGGGCGAATAAACAGCCCATTCACGTCAGTCGAGAAGCAGTCACCGGGGGTTCTCTTGGCTTTTATCGGTTTCCGATTTCCAGCGTACATCACAGCAACGACGGTCACTTTCTAATGAACTGTAATGCTACGTATATATTGAAATGGCGGTTGTAATGGAAAGCAAGAGGGGGGAAATGGAATTGAATTAATCACATTTTATATCCAATCGAAACAACCTTCCTGGACGTACGGAATCGTGGGCTTCAGACATACGGATCTGAACTTTATTAAAAACATATCACATAACTGGCATGTACCATGGAAAAACCACATTCACTTTTGACCGTCCCGTTTTAATTCATAAACCCACTCTGTAGGACGGCATGTTAAAATACCTTATATAGCTTACCCGTGTGTTAAAAAGGCATATGTGCAATCATTTGTGCCTTTTTCTGCTACTTACCTTTAGTAAGCAGAGAAAGTATTGTATTATTGTATAGCAATCTAACTTTCGATGCAAATATACAGACTGCTAGCGCTATAAGTGCAGATATTTCTACTGATGATTGAGGTTAGGCAATGAACAATGTTACATCAATATTTGCTTCATTTGCGGACTTACAATAATTTTACTTATTAAAAACAGTATGTTTTCAGGTTGGTTAGTGTCTCCTACTAGGCGTGCCACAAGGCATTGTGGGAAGAACAAATGATATATCGGAACTCAGTTCCAATGCGCAAGATCAGTGACACATTACCTAGGTTAGTAGGTCACGCATTGAGGTGTGAAGCAAAACAAAGTGGTTAGTCTATCTCACAGGCATTGTTCATTGTTCAAAAGCATCATGTAGTAAACTATATGACTCGTTAGTGTGAAAACTGTTAGACGAATAGAAACAACTGACACACCGAAATGGATACATATTAAGGTACCAATTACCAAACTTTCTGCACCTATAGCCCTAACAGACTGTTTGTTTTAAGGTCCCTGAATAAAACGCATTATTTCTGTAGAAAGGTCCGTGTGTGTGTGTGTGTGTGTGTGTGTGTGTGTGTGTGTGTGTGTGTGCGCGCGCGCGCGTGCGTGTGAACAACATAACTCAAAAACAAAATGTCGGATAAGTTAATATGTACATGAGGATTTTCAAGAAAGTTCACCACCTATATGCAACCAACATTTTTATTTTCATAGAAAAGGCATTTTATTTATAAACCACAACATTCAGCTATCTATATCAGGAATAAATACGTATGTTGAATTTTCTATAGTGGTGAAGAGCGATGATACATGAAGGAAAATGATTATTTGGGGAAAAAGCTCGGAAGAAAACTCTCTATGCCAAAGTTTAAGAAAGCTGTTTAGCTTATGAACATTGAGAAAAAAACCTCAGGCAAGACTGTTGTGTCTGGATTTGAACCAGGGACCTCCTGCTCACGAGTCCGTGCTTTAGCAAGTTCGACCAAATGTGTTGAATAACTTGTGAAGTGCTATTAATTTTGCAGAATTCGGTACAGTTTTGTGTAATTGCTAAAGAGACAAAAATTTACTACTAAAAATGCAGACCTTCTTAAACCAGAAAATTTATATCACATACTTCTTATGGTGATAGCAACCGTTTCCGTAGATGCTCTATCACTGAGTAGCATTTTCAAACACTTACGTTATAATTTTTTATCAAGTTGAAACAATTTATATTCTTACATTTTAGTAGGCTTATATGTGGTAAGACGTTCCTTGTTTTTAGCTTTATTTCTAAGACAGGATCTCAATTCCTTATCTTGCTGCTGCTTGTTGTTTTCAGTTCTAACTCAGTCGATATTTGCACGAAAAGTTGTCTGCAGGCGTTGGCAGCGGAAAAGCTACTATTGCCTTATATATAGTTAAGACTTACTCCTTGTTTACCACTGACCTTTTTATCTTGTTCATTTTGATTTCTAAGGATTTATAACGCGCTTGAAATACAGGCACTGGATAAATCACAATATACTTTTCTCTTTTAGGTTTCAGATACGATACATCACATTTCTTGTTCACATGCGTTGCTATTTATTTCACCAAAACATAAGACAATCGTTTTCCAAAGTTTCTATATTTAACAAAGTGCGAAATGCTTTTTGTTATTTCGATGTAAATGATAGCTTGAATAGGAGGGTTTACTCTAAAATGAGTAAATATTCAAATCAAATGTGCGTGCCTCTAATGCTCAGGAGTTAATTATCCTTCTTGCTTCCCAATATTTTATGTTAGCGTTCCAAAATTCACAAAGGATTCATAATGTTTAAAAGTTTCATATCCATTTCTTCTTCCTAAGAACACAATAAACAATTTGGAGATGCCACTATTCCAATTTTGAAGAGTTGTTTATTCAATATATCATGTCGTGTGATCAATCGAAATGGAGCAACAGTGGATTTTCTTGATGCTTGTGGAACTATTGATGGATCATCCAAAATTTTCTTCCATTTTGATTGTGCATTTCGAAGCGTTATCTGTTGATTATGATTTGAAGTTATTTTGCTTTTAGCAATTCCTTTAGTTGATTCATAGGAGTAATTTTTTTTACCTCTAAATTGATTTTAGATCCTTTCTTTGCTAAAATATCTGCCATTTCGTCTCCAAAACATCACATTGTGCAGGAATCCACTGTAGGACTATATTTTTATGTAGGTTTTGTATTTATTTGATATTATGTATTTCTTTGATCATTATTTTGGGCAAAGTAGCAGAACCAATAGCTTGGAGGGCAGTTTTAGAATCAGATAGAATAACTTTTTGCATTTAGATAACCATGGAAATAAACGGCATCAATTGCACCTTGAAAATTAGTTGCATATTTCCCCAATGTTTTATAAAAGGAAAAGAATTGACATAAGGCACCCGCTTCAGCTTGTTCCTCGTAATCCAGAAGATAGCCATCAATATAAATATCCAAATAAAATATGAAATTTGGTATTTGTATTGCTTTTCTTTATGCTGTTTACAGACAAACAGAACTTTTAATGAAGTTTTAGTTGAATGGGCCTAAAAAGGTGTATTCTAGAAATATCAATATTGAACTTTGAATAGAATACCTAATTACTCCACGTACTATAGTCAGAGGTAAAAATTAACACTTACACAACAAGCATATAAAAACAAAGATTATTTTAGTTTCTTTGTAATTTTCTAGTCCAGCAGAGTTTATCAGGCATATCGGTTCGTAAATCACAAAAAAGAGACGTCATTTTCCAACGTCAGTATACAAAATATCAGATAATGTTTTTTTTAAGATTAATGTGTATACTTGCGTGCGTGAATTTTTAACCACGCGGTGATCAGCAAATTATAAACTTGCTTAAATCACAGGTTGTCCCTTTGTATGAAAAATCACTTCACTTTTTTAAACGACATTTTCAGTTTAACGACCTGTTCTCTTTGATCCTGGCGAACACGTTTTAGTTTCACTTTATTACTTAAAAAGTCGCAAGCTTTATATTATCTACCCACTAAACAAATTCCATTAACACTCTACTAAATCAAAACGATGCAATAATAGTTATTTATGATACTAGTGTTAACGTCGAAGATTTATTTTGCGAACAGGAATGTTTGCGAAACGAGCCAGAATGTAAGAATCTTTGGAGCAAAATAAAATCAGATTTATTATGGCTGTCATACAGTAATTTTTTAAACAACCCCGAATATTGAATTATAAAGTTGAAATTAAGGCGAAAAACAGCGGGTTAGGAGCAGAACTGCAGATATATGTGTGGTTAACAAAGGCCAGTGAAATGAACAGCATTACATCAATATTTATTTCATTTGCGGAATTATAACTTTATTATAAAGAGAGTATGATTTCGGGTTAGTTGGTAGTTTAGAGTACATCGTGGTACTGAAAGCAAATTTAGTAAATGGCACTGTTTGGGAGCATCTTATCGCCTTACGGATTCTCGTAAGGGGTGAGGCATAACTACTAAACAATGTGCTGCTGATAATTGCAATACGGGGCAAGAGGCGTAACCCTGTAATGAGGAAAAGGAAAGTTGGTGGGGGAGGTTAGATACACCTGACCTCATAGAAAAGCTACGTTTTAATTTTCTTTACCTGTAACTTCAAATTCTTAATGCCTATTATGTAAAAGATAGCAAATGTTGCTTGAAATGAGTAGCATTTATTGATTTAACTTTATATTTATACTTAGAATAAAAAAAGGGTTAAATTTTACAGTAAACATAATACAATATTATATTGAAGAATATAAGACCGTTTACTCCTACAAATTTTCTCTATATTTATACCGGAATTTAAATTCGTATGATATAGCTTAAATATGTCGTTATATTATAATACAGTTTTTTCTAATACTTATACCACAAAACGCCTTTCTTGGGTGGCATTATAATATAATTACGTTTCTGTGAATGTCCTAGGTCAAGGAAAGTATTTCATACTGGACATAATTACATTTCTGTTAAGTATGTGTAAATCTCTCACATAAGATGGAAGTATTTTGAATTAAAAATATATATATCTAAGTTTAAGAGTTATGAATGTATATTTATTATTGATCAATTAATTACACATGCAAATTATTTCTCTGTATGAACGAAATATTCAACTAAAATAAGTGTACCATGAAAATTAGCGATTTCATTTTGGAAACAAATAGAAGTGCGAACAGCAAGGTTAGGTGTAACTGTACCGGGGGTTGTCAGGGACAGCAGTACAGAGGGAGCGAGGGGTTAGTCCAAACAAACCGGTATGAAGGTGTCGCAACACTCGACGTACTACCTCGCTGTTTACGCTTTGAAATGTTTCAAAAATAGAGTTAGTCATTTTCATGGCGCATTTATCTTGAATTCATTGATGAATAATAAATAAGACACATTTTACGCTTACATTATTTCTATTTTAAAATAAAAATACTTCCATTTTATGAGACACATTTACAACACATTTACATCTTTAGTATTCATTATGTTCATTATGAAATAGATGCTCCTTTGACTTAAAGCGTTTTATTGGTCCGTTTCTTCATCACATGCTTCTATGGTTACAAAATTAGCATTTTAGTGCACTATAAAATATTTTCTAAAAGTTTTAAAAGTATATTCTGCCAAATTTTTCATTTAAACAGAGTCTGTATTGGAAGGTATGCTGGAGGTCACATGATGTGATGAGGCATATCGTAAATACTTTTGCAATTCATGTACTCTATTACCTCAAGTGGTAGAGGTAGAGTAATTACGTTGGGGATTCCCCACTGAGCCAACTGTTGAGGCTATTGTACGTCAAACACAGGGAGAAAGTGAAGAAGTGTGTTCTACGTGTTGCAATGCGAGCGAATAGCGAGAGCCAGCGTGAGGGTCCCTAACGTGTGCTGGATCTTCATCTCGACACCAGGGTTCGCCAAGTAGCTACCGGTCACGCGGCTAGAACGTCACCCATCAGCCGAAAACAGCAACGTTCGCAAAGTCCCCACACAACAGCACTAAATTCGCCCTTCGCCAACACTTCCAACTGAAAGGCCAGATTGAAATGAAGGGCCTGAAATTCAGGAGATGTAATTATCCTTTGCAGGCTTTTCCTGGTGATCCGGGGAAACCCCGAACAATCCCTGGGTCAGGAAGGTAGTCTATGGGAATCGAACCCACGACCTCCCAAATGCGAGCATCACGGAGCCATCTGGCTCAATATTCTCAGATAGACTTTCCCTTCAACAGATCCTTGATGGCAGACTATAAACTAAATCCACAATTTTTATTTATAACTGCAACAGGGCAGCAGCCACTCTCATATTGTAAACAGTACACACTGCATATGCTCCAGAACATAGTTAACCTTCCATCTCTCTCCCATCGGTGTCTAGGTTTCGCTGCCTAGTTATAATCTTCAATTTCTAGTATGAAACGCCCCTGTTAAAAGCCCTACATTTAGTGCTAGCTGTCAAAACGAGTTTATTACATACTTATGTTCATTTTGGAAGCATCACATCACATTCCACTCCTCTCATCCTGATACAAGTGGATATGGCTTCTATCAAACTCTTCTGGATGATAAACTACATACATAATTGACTAAATATTTTTGTTTCAGCTTTTTATGTAGACTGCAGAGGAATCAAGCGAGCGCTTTGAAAGCGTTAATTGATTTAGTTTAATTGTATTTCATATTTAATTACGAACACCCGGGTGTTTAAACTTTTTGCAATGGATTTGCTGTCAAAACTCGTGCGAGTGAATTGCCCTTTCGACCTATAAATAAATACAAAAAAAAAAATGTTTTCCCAATATATGTTTTAAGCTAAACGACACAGATTCTTAATTCATATGATAGATTCGCTTTTATTTTATATGCTATTTACGTATAGTTAATAGAACAGGAATTGCTTTCCATACAGAAAAATCTGATGTGCTGCACTCACATGACTTTCTCTACTCTTGTACTAACCATTCTTACAAACTCTTATTCCTATATCTTCTTTCTTGTTAGTTGAGATAAACATTTGTACAAATTATCTTATTGCTTATTTCCTTGTAGGTGCAAGGGGAATGTTAGAATACAGTAGGCTTTGTGCGATAGTCAAATGTTTGAGATTCTGTTGTCTTTGCACACTTAACATATAAAAAAATGAACAACGACGATCCATTTCACGAAAGTTCTAAGTTTTCCGAAACTCACAGACATAACAAGGAATATCTCCGAAATGGTTCACCCTACAAGAAAATTTATTGAGACATAAATTGTGTATTTTAGTAAGATCTACATTTTTTGTATAGTATGATTTGGTCTATCTCTAACGGTTTACCAGTTATGCAAAAGTCGCCCAGAGTAAATACGACTACAGGGGCTATAGCCAGAAAATTCAAGATATACATTTCATTTGTCATAAAAATATCTCAAACATATGACATTTTAATCAAAATCGTTAGAGCCATTTTGAAGAAAATCAAAATTTTTGAAAAATTTTCCATGCAAAGGCTAGTTTACGGTGGGGCTATTTTCTTCAAAATCTTAGTGTCGCATCCCTGAAAGACATTAAATTTAAATACCAACTTTGGTTTTTAACCGACTTTTCATTTTTGAGGTATGCTGTCTACAGACTGACACACAGACACACACACACACACACACACACACACACACGGACCTTTTTCTAAAAAATGCTTATTTCTATTCAGGGGGTCTCAAAACATATATTTCCGGTGAAATCTCGACATCGAATTTTTGGGTGGAATACAATACTTCCCCTACTTACCAATAGAGACAGTAAAAATTATATTCAAACTCACGTTTACAAGTATCTATGAATAAAGAAACATTGTTATTCTTCTCAAAGGGGGGCTGGCTATCTCACTCACTCATACACTCACCCACTGACCCTAATAGAAAAGTGGGAAACTTTAAACACTTGGTTTGTAAGATAAATATTAAAGTGAACTTTGGTTAAGAAGCCAAAGGAAATGTTCAGTTTTTTCTTGAAGAATAGGCTTATGAGAAATGGTAGAATTGTGTGGTGTGGAAACTTACAAGTTGCACCAACATGAGAAAGAAATCTTAGAAGGAGGTTGTGATAAAGAAGAAGAAAGAGCATCGCTGAAGATGGCCACGAAAGGAAGCAGCTGTTTTGTTCATGGCAGTAAAATACACCACAGCTTATATGACGAGTTTCGAACTCTTCCTTGCCTGGTGCGGGCTTGTGGACTCCTAGCAGTCGTAGTACCTATGACGTAACTAGAAGTACTTCGGGCGAAACATCTGACGCCTTCCCATCTGACGATGTTCGGATTGGGTTGGACTCGTGAGGCAGCAGTTCCCGATACCTATGGGGGATTGGGTACGTCGGGGTGATGCAATGTCCAAGCAGGGCTACTGTTTTTAAGGCATTAGGCATTGGTCCAATGGGAAAAGCCACGGAAGCAGAGGCCTTTAGTGCTTGGCAGACATTCGTTTTCTTTTAATACTTTTGTGAGTTTCATTTTATTTATGAGCGCCCTTTAACTGCTATGGTACTCGGCGTTCCATTCTAATGTGACTTGAAAGGCGGAATAATTTTGCTCAGACGCCTCTTTATCAAGCTTGAGGTTCCTTTACGTGAGGTCTATTTACAATCAATATGGGTTTGTTTTTCTTTCTTGTTTGTACAGGCATGAGAACTTTACTTCCCTTCCGAAGGAAGCCATGCTAAGGATTTTACTCCCGAAAACAAATTATCGACCTCCGCCAGGTTTGAACCCATGACCTCGGGAACCACAGCTCAGCATACTAATCAATCCTTTAATATGGTTCATAACATGTGGCGAAGAGGAAAGTGTAAAAGAGGAAAGAATGGGGGAGACTGTGTGTAAATTGAACAGCCTCCATTGGTGCAAACAATCGCCGTAACTACGCAGTTACATGTATCCACAGTTAGCCTTCAAGGTCTCATCCCTGTATCTACCACCCTGCTTCTTCACGAGCCCATAGAGAGCGCAGTGCAGGGCAACTGTACTTCTACCTCTGTATGGCAGATGGCATTAGGGTGCCATACAGTATATCTGCTTACATTATCAGATGGCACAGCATTGTTTTGATTTGTACTATTGTCTTGGGGTCTACGATTGACTAGTGGTATTAAATATCCAATATTTATCTTGGAGACTGACGAAAACCACGAAAAGTACTGTCAGTAACGTCGGCCCACGGGATTTGATCCCGGACCTCCCGAATGGGAGCCTAATGCATGGATTTGTTTTAGCAAAGTATTTGAATTGTATAACTCGTTTAATTTTTCCACGTTTGGTTTCTATGCACTTAGGTACCTCTTTGTTATGACATATACTCAGTTTTTTCAAAAGATATATCTGCAGACCAACTTTCTCTGCAATTTCTTTTAATAATTCAATCTGCTTTTGAACTATTACTACATCACGAGTTAAGACTGCTAGATCATCTGCATATGCTAGGCAATCTTTTTTTAATTTTCCTCTGCCTAATATGATAGATTGATCAATTTTTAACATTACTTCCTGTTTACGCCATTCTTGTATTACTTTTTCCAAAACACAATTAAAACGTAGTGGAGAGAGTCCATCTCCTTGCCTTACTCCTGTTATAACTTCCAAGGAATGAGGAATTTCAGCAATGAATTTAATTTTAATTTTAGTATCAGTTAGTGTCTCTCTAATGAGTCCAGAGTTTAACAGTCTAAAGCTTATTTTTCAAGGGTATAATAATAATAATAATAATAATAATAATAATAATAATAATAATAATAATAATAATAATAATAATAATAATAATAATAATAATAATAATAATAATAATAATAATAATAATAATAATAATAATAATAATAATAATAATAATAATAATAATAATAATAATAATAATAATAATAATAATAATAATAATACTCATAATGATAATGATGATAATAATATATATTATATGTATTATTATTACTATTATTTACATTTATACGGGAGGGATATCGAACCCTAGTTCACGGAACTCCCACTAAAAGCGCCTCTGCACCATTCTATTTAAGGGATAGAAATATTTTACAAAAGCCACAATGGGGAAAACTACTGAGTTATTAGGCACGTTATAACGGTTTCGGGTCGTATTTCACATGCTACATTAAAGGCACTTAGCTGCAAAGCAATGAATTTGCTGTTCTAAATGACCACGGCTGGAGGTTCCGTTTCAGAAACGTGGTCACGCGATTCTGAAATGTGCTAGCCCACGGTTACATGCGGCTGCTATATTACTGACAGTGACTATCATTTCCAGCGAGAGAGAGAGACAAGGGGGAGGGGATTCCCCGTGCATCACCCCGGCGGCAGCGGGAAGTATCCAGTTGACGCGATCATTAGTTCACATCACGGTATGTCGTGGGAAATGACCGCTAGATGGGGACACCGGCAAGTGTTCCCAAACTTTCGCTGGTGTACCGCATTACTGCGTTGTGAAATGCACTTAATGGAAACCCAGAATGTTCTAAATGTGTGTCTACGTTTAATGGTGGACAGTGGCTTTCAGGTACTGCCAGAAACGGTTACTCAGCAAACGGCTCCCTTTTTTATAATGACAACACAACCTTGCAGGATTAAAGCGATGATTTCAAGGGATAGCTAAAATAAATAAATAAATAAACCCATTAAATCCCTTTAGGGCAAGGGTCATCTACCGTTACAGGAGTGACTTAGTCCCTGGGAGCTCCACCTCCTCTAATGTCTTCATGTAAACACGCTCTTTTCATGTTGACTGTGTTCCCTCGTATTTCTACCTTAAGTTAGTGTCCTATAATTTATACCCATCTTTGCCTTAGTCTCCCGTTTCTCTTCCCCTGTCTCGGATCCCAAACTGTCGTCTCATATGTCCATCTTGACTGGTTCATCCTGACTGCGTGTCCCCCCCCCCTCCCCAGCTGCATTTGGTTTTCCTGGCTGTTGTGGCTGCGTCTGCAGCATTTCAAATCTTAGTTTCACTCTAATTCTTGTGTCTAAAAGAACGAATGCAATGCTTCAAAATTTTCCCCCTGGCAGTCGTGCTCTTAATACTTCAGTACCCTTTAAGCTGATGGTTTGATCCAAGTAGATATATTCTTTACAATATTCTGTTGTTCTTGCTTCTAATAACTCTGGCAATTCTACTTGGTTTGACATGATTATGTTTTGATTAAGTTCAATATTAAACCCACAAGAAATAGCTAAGGAAAGCTATACATCCTATAGTATTTACAGTTCACGTGTTAGTTCTTGACAATTGCACTTTTAAATGAGATTAAGTATACGAGTTACTTAGTCTCCTTTATAGGAGCAAGCCACACGTAAACAGTAACCACAATCAGATATTGTGTAACTTGCCCTTATTTTCTGCGCTGAAGCAGTGCAGCAACTACAAAGCAAATTGTCACACTTCCTGTGACGTCAGTCACATGTGTTACACAAGCAACCTTTGACATTGTGGATATTTTCCTTTTAGTTTTGACATTATAGCGGCATTGTCACCTTCTCATTAAAACACTGCCAATGGCATACACCCGTGCCGCACTAAACTTTGCAGTCAACTGTTTTCTGTGTACTCTCCAAACGTAACATACGAATGAAAACTACTTGCTGACCTGGTAGAGTAGTTCACTGTACCCTCGCTGAACCATATGTGTCTAGAGTATCGAAAATTCTTCTTTTATATCAAAGATCAATGCCTCTAGGTTTGTTAATTTCAAAACATTATAGAATTCGTGCCTTAATTGATGTTTGCTAATGCTGTGCTTGGAGACTATGGTATTTTAACCAGTGGCACATTGGTTTGGCACAACAAATATGGGGGGGGGGGGGGGACAACATCCCAATTTAAAAGGCCTTATGTAATAGATGATCCTGCATACCCCATGGACCAAAAACTTGTCACAACTTGTTGCTACCGCTACACAACTATATCGCGGATGGTGTAACCAAGGCGCTGTGCTTGTAGGACTTAGACGAATTTGGCGTTCAAGACATGATCCATTCTTTTTGTTACCTACATGCAACAGACGGCCGCAGACAGCAAATTTATGAATACCAGGACTAAATAAGAGAAAGATCAACACTAATAAAAGGTACCGCAAGAAGCTGGGCAGCCACAAATAGTCAACTGATGAACAAGCAAGCATCTTAAAACGTTTAAAAACCTCTATGATTAATTTATAAATGAATGTAATGTAGGAGACAGCAGTAATTAAATTCATCATATAGAATATTCAGGGTACTGTAAAAGTTATTAAAATGTATATCTACTCTAACTTAGAAAACAAATGATATTGTTCTATAATTAAAGTAACAGTAATTTGTAAATGTATAACCTAAAATTATTGTAATAGTCGGAGCTAAAATCAGGTAGTATGTATTACATCTGTAATGGACCATACTGATATTATAGAATAAATTAATTATTAAAAAGACAGATGAGAAAAGGCTTAAAGTTCAACAGATGATGTTTTATTGGAAATTCGTTGCCTGCTTAGCGCGATGATAGCTCTGCTTCTAGATACTAGGGTTCGATTCCCAGTACCGGCGTAAGAATTTTCTCCTCTGGGACACCTGATCTGGGGTGCATTCAGCCTCGTTATGTCCTTGAGGAAGCAATTGAGAAGCCAATTCATTAAGACGTATATACCTTCGGAAAGGGCAGAAGCGCTGACCACGTCCCACCCTCCAGTACTGCACCCCACTTTGGTGGGACTGAAGTAGCCGGGTAGTATACCTTGGTATGAAAGGGCTCCTGCACCCCGGGGTTAGTTTTGTTACTCTTTTTGCTTTTATATATTTTCTCGGTTTCCTCTGATATCAAGGAGAATCTGCGTATAACGTTTGTATAATACACTGTAGACTATGGAGTATCCCAAACACTTAATTAAGAGTATTAGAATCTTATAGGGAAATATTGATTGTGATATTCAGTAAAAAAAAAAAAAAAAAAAAAAATTACGAATCAGTTGCACAATACCTAAACAGTATAGTCTTGTGATTATAATCCATCACATTTTTACTTTCTCTACCACGTGTAGTAAGTAGAGGAAATATTGTATTCCACCCAAAAATTCGATGTCGAGATTTCACCGGAGGCCTCCTGAATAAAAGGGAAACAAAAACATGTCTAAAAAAAGTTCCGCGCTCGCGTGTCTGTGTGTAAGTTTAATATCTTTTAAGGATGCGACAAAAAGATTTTGAAAAAAATTCCTCCATCCTAAACTACCTTTTACATGGAAGAATTTTCGAAAATGTTTATTTTTTCGAAAATGGTATTAACGATTTTGATTAAAATGCCACATGTTTAAGATATTTTTATGGCAAATGAAATGTATATTTTCAATTTTCTGGCTATAAGCCATGTAGTCCTGTTTGCTCTGGATGACTTTTGCTTAGCTGGTAAACCGTAAAAGATATGCCAAATCCTACTGCACAGAAAATGGTCTCCCTAAGACACACAATTTATGTCTATATATATATTTTTTTAGAGTGAACTATTTCTGAGATATTCCTTGTTATTTGTGTTAGTTTCGGAAAACTTAAAACCTTAGTGTAATGGAACATCGTTGTTCCATCTTTTATATGTTGAGTGTGCAAAGAGAACGGGATTTCAATGCTTTAAAATATTTGACTATCGCTCAAAGCCTACTGCATTCTCATATTCCCCTGGCACCTACAAGGAAATGGGCAATAAGATAATTTGTACAAATGTTTATCTCAACTAACACGAAGAAGATATAGGAATAAGTGTTTGTAAGAATAGTTAGTACATGAGCAGAGAAAGTCAGATGAGATTTTTTCCAAAGTACTCGCTATCACGACGTTATCAAACTTTAGCATACTACCAAAATCGAAGCCGAATGTACGTGACAGAACGGAAAACTACTGCAGCCAAAAAGTGATAACTTTTGCTTCACCTATGTGTAATGTATCTCTTCTTTCCGGGCACGTCTCCTAAAAGACAATGCCCACGAGCAAAAAGTAAGGCGGATTTTGGGTTAGCTGTGACTGGAAAAGGCTACCAACTAAATGACATTCTTTGTTAAGCGATAAACTCCCTTCATAAAAGAAGGCACTAATGAATTTTAGTTGCAAAAGGGTACCGTCGTTAAGTTTTTGTTGGCATTTTGACTGCTCGATGCTCGCACCGTGAGAACTGATTGGGAAGGGGAGAATGTGAGAGAAGGGAAGGGGGAACAGGGTCCCCCCCCTTGCAGTTGGTTCGCTGCCTGTACCTTGCTAATGAGACGACGTGATGAACGATAACAATCAATCAGAAGCGGCTTTCTTCCACAAGAAATATCATCTAGTGACTTTGAAGACGGAGAATTAATAGCTCGAGTCATTCCATTAATTATTAATACTTTAACAATAAAGCTGCTAAGCTTTATTTGGAAAGGGAACAGGGAAAGCAAGGCACATAAAATTAAACTCAAGCGTCCATGTTTGTTTTCAAAATGTGGCAGGAGGGATACCAATACATCTATAAGTTTTTGTCTAAAATGGAGGCTGTTTATTTGGATATTGGTTACCTTAGGTCCCTCAAAAATTCTTACTAAGTCCAACACCGGACGGAACCTGCCAAAGTAGCACTGGAACAGTGCTCGATAGTTGTTGAAACCGCAATTATAATGTCAATATATTATTTTATAATAGAAAGAAGATTCTAGTCAATAGTTAAGGGGAAGACGTAATAAAGCTGAATAGATTAGAGTCTCAAGAATGGAAGCCTAGGCAGATTTAAATGAGTGATAAGGTTACAATTGTTGTTTGTACGAAGCCATAGTGATTCCGCGGGCTGATTCGTATCTTACCATGACGTGCTCTAAAGTTAGCCAATGGAAGACGTTTCCTTCGTGTTGCTCACGCAAAACAAATGCAACGCAAGACACACTCGTCTTGAATCGAGTCGAGATAACGCACGTGCAACTTGGGAGTTGTACGTAAGCTAGCGCGTATACATAATTCGGCGGTTGCTAAAGGGTGACAAAGTTAAAGTGTTACAACGTTGTAGTGGAAGTTACAAAGTTACATTCTATTTAAATATCGTCGGCAGTTCTCTACAAATCTGGAAATTTACAAATAAAGTGATATGTTGGTTAATTCTTCGTTTGGTTCCATTCCTACCATAACTCACGCATACCCTGCAGATTAGGACCTCTTGCTAGAGCTAGTCCGGACACCAAACACGAGATCTTATAGGTCTTAAAGGCGACGTCTTCGACGGAGAGGAACGTTTGCGTCATTGTAGAGCCATTCGTTGCCAACCTCTGCACCAGTGCTCCAGATACTGAGACTGCTCAAAGCGAATTTAGTAATATGCACTGCTTGGGACCATCTCTCCTGTTACGGGGTCTAGCGAGTTGTGGAACATCTAGTGACACATGACAGTTGCAAAAGGCATGGCACTGTAATGAGGACAAGCAAAGGTGGCGATGGGTGGGGGTTGGGGGGGGTGGGGGTGGGATGGTACCTCCTAAAAAAGGCCATATTTTAAATCTCTTTAGATTTATCTCCAAATCATTAATACCTGTTACAGAAATGGTTGTAAATGTTGCTTGAAATAAGCAGCATTTATTGGGTTAAACGATTGTGTGGTATAAGAAAAATTTTAACTTTGTCCTTAGAGCCACGAACACGTAAAACTTTACAGTAAACCTAATGCATATTATGCTGAAAAATATAAAGACGTTTAATCCTTCAACATATTCTGCCTATATTTATACTGGAATTAAAATGCGTATTGAAATAGCTTTAAACATGTTTCTCCACTACGTTATATTTTAATAGTTTCTGCTTTCTAAAGTAAGGTTTTCTTCTAACACCTATGCAATAAACCGCCCTTCTTGGGTGGCATTAAAATTTAATTACATTTCTGTAAATTTGCACAGTTTGTGAAACTTATCGAATCGTGTTACCAGTTTGTCACATACCAATAATCTAGCCATGTGTAGTTTCTGATGCGCACGTCAGTTGCGATTTACTAAGAAGTAATCAATTCTTCTCTTTCATGTCAACGTGACATTGGTTATGTTGAGCCAGTAGTTTGAATATTGCCCAGTCATTGAAAAGGGGTAAAGAGAGGGACAGAAGAGGAAGCTACAAAGTCCTCGTTTAATAATCATGATACCCTAGCATTTTTCTAAATTCGCTTTCTATACATGCATTCATCACGTATGCACGTATGCTAGTGTTAAAAGCAAACTGCCTTTGCTATTTACTGTGAAAATGAATATCCTGATTGATCCTTGTATTTAAGCAAAGAAGATTCGCTTCTCTGAACACTACATTCGCTTATATAGCCAAAAATGGCGTAGCACGGATTTTTCTCGAAGTCTAGCTTTTCGTAAACACGCCCGGCCAATGAACAGTTTCTCCAACAGTCTGGAAACCCTTTATGTTGCCGCGCTCATTTTGTCCTTCTGACCGTTCCAATGTCGCCGAGCCGTGGTGCGAGGTAGCTTGACCTTGAGCGCCTCTTTGTCGGATGGCTGGCGTCACAGTATTTGTCTAAAAAAATGCATCTTATTTACAAAGACGATTGAGTATTGTATTTGTAGCAGAAAATACGATATTGTTGAGTTTGATGCCATAAATACACTATTCCCTATTTGTTCTGGATTTTTATAAGAATAATATTCATGTTCATTACTATGATTAGAACAGCAAATATAGGCTATATTTTTTAATACTTGATTTATTTATTTATTTATTTATTTATTTATTTATTTATTTATTTATTTATTTATTTATTTATTTATTTATTTATTTATTTATTTATTTATTTATTTATTTATTCATTTGTACTACACAATGCAAAGGTCCAATTACAGTAGCCACATGTAATTTATTTATACAAGTTTAAGTATAATACAAAACATGAATACAAGGAATATAAAGAAAATAAGTTTATAAATGAACTAACTAATAAGCTATTATTTAAGACTAGACATTGCAAATGTTATAATGATTCTGCAGATAACTATAAGTGATACGACATGCAAATAATTCCTATATTTAAATGTTTCTTAAACTGCTAAAATCGAGCTGTATTTTAGCTATATTTGGCACATAACCTCAGAATGGGAGAATGTTTATGCGATAAGGTTTTCGTAGTTCTAAACTGAAATAAAGTGACCGTTTCTGAAATTACCGGTACTGACATTTAAATATATTTTATCAAGTAATTTTTCACTGGAAGAAGTTTATATAAAAATGATTGTTCAGCCATTATTTTACGATTAGAAAAGAGACTAAGTTGAATTTCTTAAGCAGTTGACTACGGTAAATTCTGGTTATAAATAAAATCACAGTGTGTTTTGTAATACAAGTATCATATAAACTTTTTTTTTTGATCGTCCGTAGTCAATTGTTGTGACATGCATACATTGTTGGCCATGCAATTGAGGCATATTCCAAATTACTACGAACAAGGCTTTTGTATAGAATTAGCATAATTTGAGTGCATATTTGATAATGTACTCAATTTTACTGCTATAGTAATAACTTTTTGCGTTTCCTCATTCATAACATTGCATTATTTCATGTAAAAATGCACAAATCCGACCTGAAACTATGCATAACGATTTGCAAATGTGTTATGATTGATGATACACGAAGAATAGTGACACAAAGTCATGACAATTGGTAATTTTTTTCAGCTGTAAGTTTTTTACTTAATTTTTTGTTTCCTGTAAAATTAGTTATGTTGGATTTGCTACCTTTCGGAAACAAGCTCCGCAATTGAAGATGCGTTTAATCCGGGAGCGATTAAATAATCGAATAGCTGTTTGTAATTTCTTATTTACTGAGGGGGTAAGTCTTCGTTCCGAGAACACATTCTTGTCTGTAACGTCAGTAATCAATAAACGTGTGAACAAACGCAAGCCTAATGTTCATTCCAACGTGATAATCCCAGTTGTTTATTGCTATTTGAGGAACACAAATTATAACCTTCTTAAAGACTATTGGTAGATATTTTGGACCAAACATTGATTTGATTTATGCATACCTACTATGAATTTGCATAGCTTCTAGAATATGTCCATATAAGGTTATGTGTGTTGTGGCATTTAAGTGAGGAATAGGGACTAGGAATGTTTGGAAGTTTAGCATTGTTACGTAAACACATATTAATCTGCTCTTTACTGTAAGCTTCATTTTTTAAGCTCTAGGTGAACTTTTTAAAATATCTATATCTGATAGAGCTGTGAATTTTTTCTGCACATATGCAAAATATACTGCTTTAAATAGCCGGTGAAGGCTTTCTCGTATTATACTTATGTGAAATTTATTTATTTCATAATTTCTTAAATATTATACATACCTAAGAAAAGTATAAAATGAAGAGAACATAATTATTTATTTTTTAAATCTGAACCATTTGTTAAAATGTCTTAATCTTTTAGCAACTATGTTAAGCAACACGTTTGTAAAATGACTAAATAATCTAAACTATCTCACTTTAATTGTTTAGAAGAAAAATGCACCTGTAAAACAAAATTTTGCAACATTTCTGGTTTATTAGAATATCAACAAAATAGCAGTTATTAATTTTAGCTGTGCTTTGATTATGGTTTCTGAATCAAAAGAAGGTTTTTTTTATAAGTCGTAAAAGTTTCATTATAATAGATTGTATAGTTCTTAAGAAACATTCATGTGTTGAGATTTAGGATGAAAATTGCCCCTCTATCTGTATCAAATGTCTTTAAAAGCTTTGTTAGTTAAGAATATTATTTGTCACTTGATAACACCAATGAGCTATTAATACATTACATTTAGCTATTTTCGGCTCACCAGAAATTTCCCTACTACCTATTAAAATCATGAGAATAGCAGAATTAGACTACTTATGGTACTTAAGGGCTACAGGTGTCAGGGGTATGAATGTGCAGATTTCGCGTGATGGTAGATTGAAATATAACGAACAACAAAGTCCAATTATAAATGCATTTATCCTGAAAGGTAAAATAGATAATGGAACAGCTCAGCAGGACTGAAGGAGCGAACTGCTACCAAGCATGTGTTCACACCTACAACGAGTGAAAGTCCAAATTAGGCTATCCCAAGGCGGTATCACCACTTTTCTGCGTGTTTATTATTAGCTACTGCAAGTAACAAGGGGGGAGTAATCTATTTTCAAGCTTTCCGAGAAGTATTTACGAGACGTAAGCCGTGTCAACATTCCTGATCTTCCGCTCTGCGCGCTTGCAAAACATATGTCCGCAAATTTATTCCAATAGACACATATTCATAGGCTAAACGACTCATTTTAGCGACAAATGAAAGACATCAGTAAGTCATCCTTTAAGGCTAATAGTAAAAGTAAACAATAATGGGATGGTTACATATTTACAACTAAACATTCGACCATGTACAACAGAGGAAAGTGGTAGAAGAACTGATGTTTCAGTTTGTCACGAAATCGCCGTTAACGCCTGCGCACTATACCTACCCCTACACAAATCTCCAACTAGAAGACAAAACAAATGTTTCCTTGACCTTCTCATTGAAACTGCAGTGTGATAGAGCCCAATAATCAAGGAATTGCTGTAACTGGATCAATCTCAGTGATGGCAACAGATGGATTTGTTTTGACAGCAACTCTGCTTGTAGAAAATTAATTGATAATACCTTTTTGGTGCTCTCATTATTTTCTCGGTGCAGCGGGCGTTGTTTGAAGTAGCAAAATAATAGAGCTAAACGCAGTAATATGATGTGAGACAAGAGTTTTTGATCAGTCGTCTCTGAAAAACAAGTGAAAGATGAGATGTCATACAGAGGCCGCCCTTGTTATCATTAATAACCACGAAGAAGCGGCGAATTGCAGCGTAAAACAAATGAAGAGGAATTTAATGATAACTGGAAGGCTAGAACATCTGTTCGTGACAGTTTTACTGCTGAGGATGGGAAGAAGATACACCTGCTGCTCACAGTTTTTATCCGTGCGATTCCTTGCGGTAATAAGGACAGTGTTTTTTAATGTGGCAGTTGCCCCTGTGGGAAACCTGTGCCCCTTTGTGACCACGCCCGAGAACGAATAAGCTGCACGTTCTAGTTTAAATGGGTTATGCTACCAGCTGTAAACGATCGTTTAGTTAACGCTTACTGAGCTGCCAGGAAGTTCACCATTTATGGTTTGTTGAATACTCGCAGCACCAGTTCTATTACCGTCCCTGCCGGCACTTTGATTAATCAATTAAACTATTACAAATCTCAAGAAGCTTTCTATTTTACAATTCTCTATAGTAAAAATGACAAGCACAAAATGCTGAATTACAACGGTTTAACATTTTTTTATAAATTTAAAAGATATCTGTACCGAACACACCGTCATCGGTGACTATTATGTTTTTGAAGCGCCAGTTTTCTTTTCTTTTTTTTTTTTTTTTTTTTTTTTTGATGGGGTGGGCAGCAGGGTGCTCTATATAGTGAGGTTATCGTAGCTTCGTTGCTTCACCTCGAGTGACTGTATGCCAGAAAGACGGCATTAGTTGCGTAGTAAATTTCTAGGAATATGCAAGGTTTTGACGGAATATAAATTTTCGGATCGTGGAATTGCTGGCTATTTTTACGTGCACATGTAGCTAGGATGCTGTGGAAAATACATAACATAAAAATAAACATAAAAAGGTGCGAGGTAATTCGCCATTGTTTCTTTGTTTTCCATTGTTTCTTATTTTAACATTGAAAGTTTCTAAGACCGCTTTGTTTGTTGATGGTTTTAAGCTATTTGTAAACGTTAATACCGCCACTAGAACATTAACTTTACTTGAACTCTCTCGATAAAAGATACCTCGATAAAAAAGCTTATAAATGCTCCTTTACTATTACTAAATGTATATAAAAGTTATTTACTAGAAACAAATTAGCTATCGGCTCATCAATTGTACCCTTCCGATGTCGCGGATTGATATTGAATCATCTTTGTTTTTCATGTCGATCTTCATTTCTGTGTTCTGTTAATTTTTTTTTCACTGTAGACGTAGCATTTGCTACTATAAATACTAATGCTCTCCATAAAATATTTCAACACCGCTTGTTTAAGTGATTGAAAATGAGGATATAGAGATACATTTTCTAAAAAGGAACTATAAATAAATTGATATATTTATGATATAAATATCTAGCATTAGGTTTATTTTATTATTAAATACCAATGTAATAAGAAAAGAAAATAGAACCGGTTGATATATTATTATTTATTTGCTGCTGGTGTTTTTAAACATACAAGCGGAAGATCCGTGGTTCAAATCCCGGCTGTCATTGAATTTTTCATTTTCTGATTCAACCTCTTAAACGGTTGCTATAGTTTACAACTTTAACTAAAAATCTTTGTTACCAAATTGAAACATTGTGCAATAGAAGGTTCATAATGACAACAACAAACTAAAATTAATGTGGTAAGCACGCAGCGATTCTGTATTTTATATCTTGTGTACTGAGTTTATTTTACCTTCTCCATTACGTATACTAAGTAGGGGAAGTATTGGATTCTACCCAAAAGTTCCATGTTGAAGTTTCACCGGAAATACATGTTTTGAAGCACCTTGAATAAAAAAGAGCCGTAACTCAAGAATGAAAAGTCTATTAAAAAACGAAGTTAGTATTTAAGTTTAATATCTTTCAAGGATACCTCACGAAGATTTTGAAGAATATTAATGAATTTTTAACTACCCTTTAATGGACAATTTTTCGAAGGTTTTTTATTTTTTAAAAAAATGGCTAACAATTTTGATTAAAATACCAGACGTTTACAATATTTTATAGCAAATGAAATGCATATTTTGAATTGTCTGGCTAAAGCCCATTACTCCCAGCGTAATAGCCAATGAAGGGTCAAGGCTTAGCGCCCGACCGCTGCGTCGCCGACGTCTACCTGAATGTGGTGCAGTACTTGAGCGTGGGACATGGTCAGTGACCCGACTCCTCCTGGCCAGTTCTGCGGCCTTTACAACCTAACGTTGTACTTCTTCATCAAGTAGCTTCTCAATTGACCCCTCCGGGACCTAACAGGCTGAGTGCACCCCGTGCTACACCTCCCAGCGAGGGAAAATCCGTACACCAGTACCGGGGATCGAACCTTAGTCCTTCACGCATGAGGCAGGCGCTACCACTACGCTACGGAGGTGGTCATAGCCCACGCAGTCCTGTTTATTCTTAATGACTTTCGCGTAACTGGTAAGTCATAAGAGATAAACTAAATCTTACTATCCAAAAATGTAGAGCTCGCTAAAAACACCTTATTTATGTCCAAATGCATTTTTGTGAAGCGAACCATTTCGGAGATATTCCTTGTTGTTTGTCACAATTTTGCTATAGTTATAGATGTTCTCAAATGGGAGGTCGTTTTTCATTCTACAAATGCCTATAACGACTAATATCACGAAGATAGAATAATAAGAGTTTTTAAGAATAGTGTGCACAAGTAATGTGAGTACAACACATGAGATTTTGTTTTGTTTTCAATAGTATTTGTATAATGAAAAAGCAGCATACTGATCTGCTGGTTTTTGAATATCCCTATTGGCCGAGGTGAGTCTACTTTGAAATTTTCCTGCCCAATTGTTGCCAAAACTCCCTTACAGCTGTATTGCAGTTGTAATTTTCGTTGCAGCTTGTGAACCGAGCTTTTTATTCCCTTTAGATCTGTTGTTGTACTCATCTAAAACGGACTATGGTATTCTGTAGCTATGATTGATGGGACAGTAAATGGAAGTTAATCTCACTAAGTTCACCATTTGCAGTTGACCGCTCATTCGAATATTAAAAACTGTGATGTCCGCACGGAATACGAGCGAGCTGGTGAATGCATAGTGCATGTGATAGCGTCATTAGCATGCTATCAGTGCTGCCCTTACAGTTTCTGTCCCTCGCAAACACTACAATTAACTTCCAATAGAGTCGGTCGGCTACTCTTTTAGTATATTCCCTCTTGAGCATCGTCCATTCACCGAAAAACAATTGATTGTTCCCTCCTCGCGAACATGTAGTTGATTTGCGCAACCAATAATCCCTCTGTACTCATTACCGACCACCAATGTTGATTTTTTCTACCCGTTAGTTTCAAACAACATGAAAATTAGATAAAAGGTTCATAACGCCGTGCATACAAAAGCCTCGGGAAAAAGGGACTACTCCGGTTCGATGAATCGAAAACACGAACTTCAAATGACCTTTCCCATTACGGCGGTCATCGATTTAACGGCCGGCAATGCCACATTAGCGTTAACGCAATTGCATCCGGAGGGACAAGGCAAGCCTTTTATGCCACAACTTTCTCTCTCCGCATGAAGAATAAATCGATTGTATCCGATGCGGTTTCATACCGACACCCTTACGAACCCATATGGCGTTCACGCAAACACTGCGAGGAACACGGACTTTGAAGTGATTGATTTGATTTTAAGTGGAATGGAGCGAGGGGGCGTTGGAGCGTTGTAATATCCACGGATCAGAGGTGCTGAACTGCACGACACAAAGAGTCGCTCGCCACAGTTTCTCCAACAGCTTTGTAAACCACAATTACTTTTGCTGAATGACCTGGCTATATTTTGTGAAAACACAAGTTTAAAACTCTTGAATGAGCCATACACGTGTGCGTGCGGACCTGCCTCTCCACATTCGGAGAGGCTGCAATGGGCTACCAGCAAACAAATGACTGGCGGAAGTTCATCATCAATAGCTAAAACGCCTTTCATTATTATCTTTTTAGACAGTTGATAGTAAAAGCAGGACTTTTAGTAGTTCACGACTGTGTTAAAAGTAGAAAATTCTTTCGCACAGTGCTCAAAGGCTTTTAACACGTCAATGATGCCAAATTTGTTTTCCTGTGGAATATGACCATCGTCTCATCCCAGTAGACCGTGAATCTGAGTTACACAATACTTGTTTAAAATTTATAATAATTGTACAATCAACATTTCAGCTGTCTCAAAAGATGAGTAAGTTTAGAAAAAATTGTAATATTAATTAATTAAATTTCGTTACGTTGCCAACTACGCAAGGCAAAAGAACATCGTAACCCAAGGACCATAAGAAAGGTAAAACCATACCATATATTTATATATAATCTTCTATAAATCTCTAAGAATAGTGTATTATGCACGGGTTAAAATGATCTTATTTATTCGTAGATTTCCTCAACTCGGCCTGCGGGCTCGTTTCCGAATCACAGCTACTCACAAAATAAAATCTTCATTTTAACCCTTGTATCATAAATAACTATTATGTGTAAAACAGTTTCCCAAACAATTTATTCTTCTTTTACTTCAACAAGACTTACAAGGGAATTAGAGCAAGTTGAGATCTCAATTGTCAATATGGTTTTGTTTGTACTCGTATGAATATATTTGAGGTGCTGATTACAAACATGTATAAACTACGAAGATTCTATATTCTGCTCACAATGGACATACCTAACATGGTTTTAGTAATTGTAAACTGTTTTTCTCTAGCTAATGTAGTTATTTGCAGTATACCTATGCTATGGTCGAAATGACATTAAGAGTAAAACCCTTGCGAATTATATTCCCAAAAATAAAATCACTTCCAAGTTTTTCCATCAGGTAAAAATATGATAGTTACTCACATAGATGCTATCCGATCTAATAGGATTTTGGCTTTTATGGTATTTAGTCCTTTGAAGGCTGAAGCTTTGGTTTTATTTATAGATACTGATAAACTATATTGATGGACAGTGTTATTTAATATACGTAGCGTTTTCTGTAAACCATTTTCTGAGCTAGATATGAGAACTTGATCGCCTGCAAATAGTAGAACATCTAGCATCTATTTATAATTGTAAAGTACGAATCTAATTTTATCTGTCAATTATATATATACTTCTATAATTAAAACTTAAATTTGTGTCACTACAGCCCTTGTGGGCCTTGGTCTACCAGCCCGGCTGCTGACCTCACGGCCACATGCGCAAGGCAAAGGTGAAGGATCATCCAATAGATGTGGTCAGCACCGTGCTTCCCCCAACCGGAACATTGGCTCTTATGACCAACAGATCGCATACCTATCGTAAATTCTAAAAAAATATCACAATGCTCAGTGAGATACGGGTCGCACTAACGTAGGTGGACTCGAACCCGTGGCTGGAAACTAAAGCACCACACTCCAACCCGTTACACCATGGCACAGCACAAGCGATGTTGAAACATATCCAGAGCAGTTTCAACAATAACACATTTTAAATTGAATATATAACATGAAACAATTTAAACATATGGTTTAAATTCGAGGTCAATTATTATTTGTTTATTATACTAGCACTTTGTTTTGTCTCCTTTTTAAAATCCGAATATTAATTATCAAAGAATTGTGCAGAAAGGTTTGTTTTGTATAATTTAAATAGCTTATTATTTTTATTCTAATATATATTTATTTAGTTCAATTGCTTAACAATTGTTACTTTAATAAACTCGCAGGCGCTTTACTTCATATTTGTGAAGAATCCTCCCCTTGAAGAGATATTTTCTCACTCAGAATGTTGTGAATATAAATAAGCCACCAATTACGTCGTTTGCTAACAATAAATACAACATATAAATGCTGAACAACTTACCTCAAAGATAAAACAGTGAAAAGTGTGTTTAAATTAAAACTAAAATTGCAATAGAAAAAGGAGCAAAGTTCTGGCATTATAATTATTTGATTATTAAAAGAACATACCGCATATGATTATTTTTGAAGTATCCTTTACCGCCCCTGGAATCTTACCTAGAAAAGAAGAAAACAGACATTTATTATAACAAAATATAACACATCTTACATTATACATGTTCAATGTACCTCATTGCTGAAAAAAAGGTTACATTTAACACTTTGTTGCATAGTGTTGCCAATTGGCAACAAACATGTTCAACGTTTTTTTAATATTGTAGCAGTATTTTTCCTTAGTTTCATATTATATCATAAATGTATGGATTTATTTCCGGATTAGTACCTATAGTTTCCTTTGCTTCTTTTTCTTTGTCAAAAATCAAAATCCATACAATTGTAGTGTAATGTAACATGTACCGTCTCACTGGCTGTTTTACGTGGGCTCTCCCCATCCTTCACTACAGGTACCTTTGATTGTAGTCAACAACCAACACTGTTTTATCTTAAAACGGTACAAAATTTAATGTGAACATTTAGAATCCTTACAGAACCAGTAACCCTGACTTCTGTTGACATTTTGTGGTTTGTGACTGTTTTGTGCTGTTGACTTTTAAACAGAATTACAATAGAAGTGCAACGGTAACATCTTGATACCGGAAAAATTAATGGGAGTCCAATTATGCACAGAGCAGAACGGAGTTTATTCTGAACATCTAATTTCATTAGTCGGTATGCTGTAATTGAAGCCCCTGCAGCCAACAAGATAGGCCACCCATCCTACTGCCGAGTATCTATCTCCTCATTCGGTACAGAAAGCTGTCTTGTTTCACCAATTTAGAGGTGGATGATGTCAGTCAAAATAAGACAAAATGGAGATAAAATCCAATCACTTTGGGAAGAATGTCGTTTTTTAACTAATCAAGTTCTGACCCATTCAAACTTGATCGAAATTGCCTTACTACCTCTTTATTTCGTAATAAGAAAATTCCTTCTTTGTAATTTCTCTTTCAAATACCGTAGTGTTGCATTCCACCCAAAAATTCCTACGCAGATGTTACTGGAAATACACGCTTTGAGGTCCCTTTAATAAAAAAGTATTTTAGATAAAGGTCCCAGCATATTTGTTTGTTTGTGAATAGCATAACTAAAAAAAATATCGGTTAAATGCGTAACTTGGTATTTAAGTTCACCATCTTACAAGGATGTGACATAAAGACTTTCAAAATATTTCCCACCGAAACTACCCTTTACATCGGAACGTTACCAAAATTTTTGATTTTCCAAGATGTGGCTTTAACGATATTGATTAATATTTTATCTGACAAATGAAATGCATATATTGAATTTTCCTTGAGAATAGCTTCAGTTGTCCTCTTCATTTTGAATGAGTTTTGCATAACCGTAAGAGATAGACAAATTTATCTCACAGAAAATGTTAGAGAAAGCCAGTTTATGCCAATTATGCAAACTGAGAGCCAATGAATAAAGCAATCATCAAATGTGTATTTGAATCTTTAGATAACACTTTTGAGATTACGTATGCAAATTTACATACAAATCAGAGCAAAGGTGAAATTTAAGGAGTAGATTTCGTACAAAACACAGAACTGAGAGAAGAGAGGAGGGAAAGCATGCTCAAAGGTCGAACAACAAAAGCACAACGGCTCACCCCTCCCCCCCCCCCCCCCCACCTTCCTGCTATGTACACACCCGATGAGAAGGATGGTAAAATGCCCTGTGAAGCAATAGGGGTTGCACATACGGTAACTGGGATGGGTAGCTGAACCACAACGTATTAAAGCAGTTTATTGACGAATTGAAATTCAGTAACATATTCACTATTTTATTTATCCAGCTCTTTTTTGATTTATTATAACTGTTAGCAAATATGCAAACTATAAAGCGATACTGCCTGCTGTGATACTTCAAAACTCGCCCCGTTGGAAGACTGTGCTTGTAGATCTACCTATGTTTATTTATTGGAATGTTTGTGGCTTCGGAACGGTTCCAAAATAACCAATTAAATATTTGTCTTCCACCTCTAATGTCGGATTCCAGTGTCTATTTTTCTTTCTTTCCTCTTGTTCAAGCTTTTCGGTTTGTCATAAATTTCTCTCTCGCAACTCAATGAAAAAGTAATACAAGATGCTTTGGGCATGGAATTTTATTTTTATAGGCAGTGAGAATAAGTTTCGTGAATTTTAATTGTATAGGCATTTATGTTACTACAAGAAATTAGTGAGCGAGTTGATTATTTGGTAATGGGTGAGAATCAAATCCGGGTTTGATTCCCGTCGACCTGTCTATACTTTTTTCGTGGTTTGATTTAATTGGTGGACGAATGTTAAGGTGGTTGTTCATCTAGTGATAACGCAACGAAAACTTGACAACCAGATATTCGCGTAAATTCAGTACTACTCGGATAAAGTCGGGTTACCTCGCTCGATTGCAGCCCACATGTCATTTCCTCTCCCCACATTGTATGTACCTGCCAGCCCCACTGTCTACTCCATCTAACTCATTCACTGCGGTGTGCACTCCTTGAAACGTTGATGGATACTGAAGCCCGTAATGGGGATACCGTTCGTCCTGCAATAGATGTAACGGTACGTTTACGAAAATAGTCTTCTGCGCATCCTGCAGATTGGTAAGCTTTGGTTGCGCCAGCTCTACCATGGCTGATTTTCCTTATTCTCCTTTGATTCCTTTTTATATTTCAGACGTGCTTCTAGGTTTTGCGGTGTGTGGCGGTGCCGGACCAATGGCTCGGATGCTTGCTCCAAGGAAAGTGTATACCCTGTAGACATTAGAGTTGCTTGCTTGCCCAGGGAGCTCCAGCAGTGGGACAACAGCTCTTTGAGCCAAGAACTCGCAGGGACTTTCGCGCGCCTCTGCGACTCAGTGGACCCTGTAGCCTTAACTTCATCCCTTCCTATTGGGGTGGAATGCTTATTATATTACCCACAGATTACAGTGGGTGTGTTACCTCTCTTTTTGTTGGGATTTCCTGGGTTAACTGTCGTGTAATTTTTTTTGACTAAAATTATTAGAATATATTTTTCCTATTAGTTTAATAATGCAACTTGGCACACTGTTATTTTCTAAAAGTTGTAAAACATAATGCAGATCGAATCTATCGAATGCCTTTTCAAGATCCATGAATCCTTGCTGGATATCAGTGTTATTAATTGTTGTTATGATTATTTTTAAATTCCTTTTAAATGATTAATTTCATGTATCTATTATTTCTGTATGAAAGGAGAAGAACAATTGTTAGAGTGAATGTAACTCTGACTGTTCTACATTGGAACCAGATCACCTGCTCTGTCACTGGTATTAGACGTAAGAACAAAAACCGTAACCGTGAAATAAATTCATTTTTAAGAAAATAAAACTGAAAGAAAAAGGACAATCAAACTGGGAAGGAGACGAAGGACTGCATAGAGTCATTAAAGAGCTGGCAGGCTCAACTAATGGAGAGCGCTATAAAATCTTTATGTCTCCATTAAAGTATCGGTGGCTGAGGCAGCAGCAGCAGCAAGGTGTTAAGGACCCTATAAAGGCTTGGAAGTGCTAGCTAATTATGGCAAAAGCAATAAAGTCTTCCGTTCCAATGCTGTAGTTTGATCCGAAGTAGCTGTACCACTGAACGCCTTCAAATGCCCCTGTTAAGATGTTTGTCTAAAACGACTGGCATCTGTAAAAGTTTCCCCCAGCACTGAGTTACAGTATACTGCATCTCTCTGCTTCAATTTGGTAATGGATGGATTTACTTATAATTTCTGCACTACTTCTTTGTTTATTATACGTTTCGTTGGTATTTCAAAATTTATTACGCGGTCCTTATTCTTCAAAATGAATATGTTTCCCAAACCATTAAATCTATAGATCCATTTAATGGTTTTAATAATGTAACCTCATAATTAAACGACCAAAAATGATCTGCCACAACTGATTTATAAATCTGTTTACATTTAATATTTCTAAAATTTTATTTTATTCTGGTTTTTGAACGACTTATTTATTAAGACTACACGTTGTCAGGTTGGTTAGTATCTTGGCCAGAGTGGGTCGGTCTCGTGATAATGAATTGTGTACCGGAAAAGAGTAAAGTCAATGAGCTCGCGCTACCTAGGCTAGTAGGTCTATGGGGCAGGTGTTGTTCATTTCACGATGAAATAACAATCACGCAAGAAACTTCAGGTGGAAAACTTTGTGAAGAAACTGTTAGAAGAACAGGAAAAAGAACTACTAACACACCGAAATGGATACGTATAAAGATGCCAATTATCATCAAAACATCTGCACGTATACCTCTAAAAGCCTGTGTAATAACGCTGTTTTCACATTACTAACGGACATTTTAATTTTATTACGTATTAATATACGTGATATTTCTAAATTGGATATAATAGGATAAAAGCAACATTTGCCTTTTTATTTGTTCTTAACACCTTCAAGTGCCCCACTATCTTCATCAATTATACTACCTGACATTGGATGTCGGTGTCTCTTTGACTATCACAACATAAGAAAGGCAGTGTCCGACGTCAACAAACTTCACCCGGAATCCTCCCAGCATTTTTCCTTACTCTCATGTTTATTACGTCATCTAGGAAGGGGAAAATGTAACCGCCCTATTTCCCCTCAATGACATCACTGAACTAGACATTGGTGATATATGAAACTAGATGACCCGGTGAACTTCGTACCACCTTAACTTGGTTTGATTGTAACTCTTCGTAAGTGATTATCAATCCCAATCAACCTTCTAACTCCAATTTATTGAGACCGCTAACATTAGACGCATCGTGTGCCGTTTGAGTGTGGTTTGGTTATTAAATGAGAGTGCTTTGTAATGTAAATCAATTTAATGTCTTTTGTTTACATGAAAGACAAATGCAGGAATTGTTTTCACAGTTACTCAAATTTGTTGAACTTAACAAAATTGAAATTCTCAAACTAATTACTCGAGTTTTGCTAAAACACACTTTGTGATTATGTCTAAGCCTGCCCTAATTCCTCGAGTCTAGCTAAAACTAAATTGAATGAACTTTATTGTTCATTTCTAAGGCTGCAAAGTTAATTTACCTTAATGGAATGACAGGTCAAAATGAATGTTCGCAAAATATAATTAAGTTCGATTTAACTAAATCTATTCTTAAAATCCACTATCCTTTTTTTTAAGAGAAAACTATTTCAAATATAATAGATACAGCTGTCAAACGCCACATATTGAAACTAATCTGAAGTGGCAATTCCCATACAAAATGACCAATTTCGATTTTTCGGCTGTTCCATTGGGCTTTTCCTAACGCTGTATATATTTTATATAATAACTGAAAAAAGGAAATTTGGAAAGGGAAATTGGAAAGGAAACGTTCCATATCTAAGTTTGGGTTACAGCCGGCTCTAAATGTTTTTCGATGGTCGGGAGGGTGTAGGGAAAGAGACGAAGCATTATCTTATGAATTAGTTGCAGCTGGTCCGCCTGGCCCAGCGACGGCTTCACCAGTTATTTACTTTTGTGTGTTTCTCCGATGTGTGGTCAGCGGGGTGCAAACAATAAGCTAAATAATCAATTATATGCTATATAAAAACAGCACATTTTTTTCTGCGGTATTTAGGTAAACAAGTAACATTACTTTTTGTGGTAGCATTAAAGGCATTTAAGAAATATGTTTAAACAACTCCTAAAACACAGATAATGCATATTATGTATTTCTCGTTAACAACAACAATAAAATAATAACAATAACAACAATAATACATAAACCGGTTCAGATTTGAAGGGTGATAGGCCAAAAAGCCGAGGGGGAGAAACTACGTCGTAACCTATAGAGGTTATTGCCTCATAGCTCTTTTGAAACGTGCTCTTTTGCGATTTGCAGTAGTTTTATTACTTTTGTTACGCTAAAGTTTCGTTTTCCTTTGAAGTTCTGTTTTCCTGATATTTCCTACAAACAGCCATTCAAAGCTTTAAACTTCGATGTGAAATTTGACGTCAAATACACGATTTCATGTTCGCTGAATAAATAAATAAAAAAATAGACATTTTACAGCGCGTATGTGTCTCCATGAATAACTTAAATAAAAAGCGTAGTGTATTAAAATTATTTAGACGTTTTAAATTTAATTTCATTATAGAGTGATATGACGCCTTTAATGCCGAATGTTTAGTTTCTACTCTCACTGCCAGTTCATTCTGAATTTATAATGTTAATGTCGTTTTCTCTACACTGAAACTGCTTTCTTTCGACCAAGTCTAAGAGAAATGTTGGAATTATATTTTCTTTGGACTTACATTACGGCCCTCAACCTTGTAGACTGGTATGAGCTGGCAAGTCGACCTTTGAGACCACCTGACATAACTTACCGATAAGCCATCCTGCCTTATGGACGCGGCTAGGAACACGAGGCTCGGAAAACATTTGGAGCCGGCTGTACCTCCCCGGTATTTGCCGGTTATGAAGTCTGAGGAAAGCCTACCCACATATTGTGATGCCAGCCACGGCGCACAATAAAGGACAGTCAGGGCCAATGGCGTATATCAAAGGCGCTTAAGGTCAAACTGTCCTATACCACCCACGCGAGTAAAACGTGATAACAATGAGCGCGGCACGTTAAAAAAAGGGGTTTCCAGAACATTCAAGAAGTGTCCGGCGGCCGTTTTTGAGTAGATCAATGTGTAAGGGAGTGCAACACAGCTGTGAAGAAGTTTTAACGAAAGTTGAGTGATTGTATCGTTGGAGTTAGAGTTTGAGACACAAAGAAAGTGAAGAGAGACACTGAAAGGACTGAGTGAAGGCTACGAGAAGAAAACAGTTGTGAGCTGTAATATTACGAAAGACTGTAGACCGTGTTAACGTTACTAGAAGAGAAGTGTGTTTTGTGTAAAATTTTAGAAGAAAACTAAAGTGATAAAAAAGTAACTGGACTGATTTTGTCATTTTATCACAATGTGCAAGGAAGAACAGACTTGACGGTATTTGAACCCTAGACTTTCCAAATACGAGTCGCATCTTGAAGACCTCGTCTTGCCATGTCGTTATAAAATTGCAACGTGTTACACAGAGTGTAATATGCTCATTAAGAGCGATGATGATAGCAGAAACAGGGACGACATTACGTCCACCCCTGAAGATATTCAGTCACGAACTAACTTGTTATGTGTGGGAGCACGAGTGTTTTGTTTCTCAAACTGGCTATATGCTGTAATTGCACTGCCTTTGTGGACCGCCCTCATGCAGTATTGCTTTTTATTTGCTAATGGGACTGCTCCCTCAAGGGGTGGCTGATCGGGCGTTTTATTTCCTCCACAGCGCTCGCTTAATGCGAATATTTCCTAAAAGCGGCGTCCTGCATTCCAACATAAAAAGATAACAAGTATCTTCCAGACAGTCATTTGGTTTTTCGAGGTAAATCTGTATTGCAAATAGAACATGCTCTGTCTCATTAAATGCCACATTTAGCTTTGTGGTTTGTTTGCCATGTCCGGATCTTATGCAACACCGCAGCGCTCGTTTAACGTTCTCTATTCTTGTGGAGATGATTATACGGGAAACTGTTTATCGGCAGTTCCCAAGAATTCAATATGGCCGACATTATGCTAAACTGAAGTGGACATTACACCCAAAAGCAGTACTGCCAATCTACATCATAAAACGTTATTTCTAACCTCAAATTTCACAGGGTTAAAGTAGCATGGTTTCAAACGATAATAATGCTTGCACATCATTACTACATAACACAGAACTTACCTTCGGCAAATCTTGTTCTGCAAACATAGTTTTGGGTAAAATCTCTTCCAAACGAAATATACCGAAATATATAGGGTGGAAGTGATATGATCCGTCAGACAACAAGAAATATCAAAATGTTGAAAAGTTTATAGTTTTCTAGCAAAAATGTTTTTATCAGAAAAATGTATCATCACCTGGCTGAATTATTATTGATTGAAGGTTCTTGATTTATGGCTATATTCATATAAAATTGAATAAATGACAACTTCTTCCTTTGGCGTATTTCAATAGTTTCAACGGTTTTTGTGTAAATTAAATTTAAAAGAACCCACAATTTGTTGCCTTTTTGTTGCAATGAGAAATTCACTGTTAAAGTCTGATGGATCATTTCACGTCCACCCTGTGTATTTAATGCACTACTGTGTAGTGAGCACAAAAATAACAACAGTAACTATAACTGCATACAGTATTCTGACAATTCAAGACAACGACGCACACACGAGCAATATGGCGTCTAAACAAAATCTTGATTTAAAATCTATCGGTTGACTTCTCTGCAAGTGTTAAAAAATCAGGGCTTCTGTGGCAACACAATGGATGCAATAACACCAACTATGGTCATAGCTTTACCATGGTTATATTTTACGAACAGTTGATGGTACTAATGCAACCTAACAGACGAAATATCACTAAATATAATCAGACCGTGCCATAATGGGGGAAGAATGTCACAGTTGGTTTTTGGGGTGTTCCATGATGACTGGTGTAACACTACTGGACAGCTCCCGTGCCCTGGACTTATTTTCTGAGATCGATTGACAGTTCGTCTGAGATAGAATTAGTCGTTATATTCCCATAAGGCAACCAGGGTAGCCCTATTTTCCTTTATCGTGCATCTTCAGCACAAGAATTTCACAGAAATGACTTATTTGAATCACATATTTGTAGTCCCGTGAATGAATAAAATCACGCTTTTCAATAGCCTATTGCAGTCTCTACTTAACAACTTCCAAATAAATTACGACAAAATTTCGATGAGTTTGCTTAGCCACCGCTGTACCAAGGAGGGGAGGGGGGGGGGGTACTTTCTGCCCATCTTCTATAACTTTTTAAATTCTGTCCTGTAATTTTTTTATTAAAGGCATGCAATTGATAATTGTTTTTACTACTGAGTTGTGTAATTCTTTTCAAGTTTTCATTGTTGTTCTTTATGAGAAGCAATGAAATGTCAAGCTTGTCCCGTCGGCATAATGTAATTAATGTATAAAGAAGGTTAAATATTATCTTTATAAACATGACAACATATAATACCTAATTTTTAAAATAAATTTGTTTTAAAAATTGCTCAGATATATTGTGTTATCAGTGGTGGTCACAAAGTACCACAACCCCCGTTGGTGGTATACGTTCTGGAATAAGGCTTGGTATTGCTGGGGGATGGGGGTGCGCAAATGTCAAGTAAGGATATGATATAACCAGGAGGCCCGGGTTCGATTATAGTGGACTGTTGCTAGATTTTTGGTGGACAAAGCGGCATTTGGGTCGGTGTACTCCGCTTTCTCCCGCCACTCATTTCCCCATATGCTTCACCTTTCGGAAAGGCTCTCTAATCCTTAGTTTATCTGCTCCTGGAGGCGCCTACTTGTAAGTCTTGTGGGTGTAAGTCATTCATATGAGGAGGATAAACAGAGAAGGAAGAAAGAAGGATGTTTTAAGTATTTAACTCGTAATAATTGTTGCGAAATATTTATTGCAAAAGTTGGTTCACATAGCTCTAGCAGTTACAGATTATTCAAGATTCATTTAACAGTGACGGGGGTAAAATGCACATATAGTCTCAGTCTCATGATTCCCTCTTAAAACAGGCTATTTTTTATTAATAAACGAAGTATCATAATTACTAAAATATGCTTCCGGGCTAAAAGGCCCTGGTCCAGTAACTTCTCCTTTCCACTCCCAGACGTTTCGCTTGCAGTTGCGGCAATCATCATCAGCGGCATCCTAAGGCTATCCTTGGTCTTTTGTTATTCACACTGCCACTAAAGACCGTAGGAAACAATGTCTAAACACTACCGCTGAACTATTCTTTGGGAGCTGCTCCTTGAGGGTGCGTCTAGAACAGCTCCTCAAAAATAAATTTTCCTAATGCTATCATTTGCGAACTAGAAAATGTCAGCCAAGATTGTGATGGAGTGCGCTACCTAAAGGCACATAAGCTCAGAAATTAGGATTTTCTTAGTGAAGATCAGGCGTGTTAATAAGAAAAAAGAGAGGGGGGTAGCAACTGCTCCCACACCACATAACCGAACGAGACACAATGATCAAGTCGAAGCTGTACATTCACACTCATTGCACCGTTGTTTGCCCGTACAAATACACGGCACATTATAATAGCAAAATAAGCCCCTAAATCACTTATTTCTATATCGATGGCCGTGTTTTTTCATCACCAATTTAGTTAAATCGGGTTTCAAAGCTGGAAAACTTAGCCGTAAAACAACTTAAATTTATATCTGTTAATGTAGACCTGCATCTACTTTCCACATGATTAAGTTTTGAAAATAATTGCTCATAGGAGTTGTTTACGAGCTTCAACTGCACCGTGTAGCTACTGCTATGGAGTAAGTAGGGGAGGTGCCTCCTAGGAGACAGTTAATTACACGCCTAGTTTATCTAGATATTTTGAAATACAATTTGTTACCTGAATTATTGCTGGGCTCATTGCTTGGAAGGAAATATAATCTAACCTCCAAGCAACACTAGGTTGATTTCTTTCTAGTATTCTAAGCCAAATTGGCTAATTATCTAACGGCTACTAGCGTTCAATTTTCCAACAATTCGCTATGTGTTTCTCCGCATGTGGACGCATATTTGAGAAGCCACCAACAGTGGCTTACTGTTGTCTATATTGAACCTCAATGACTCCCCCATCATAAGTATGACTATGGAAGTTGAAAATCTAGGTTCTCTTCTATTTTTGGATATCTAAATATATATAGTACATTAGGGCACAGTATACAGAAAAGTTACTCGGGTCGCTATCTTGATGCGCGTAGTCATCATCCAATCCAGATGAAAACCGTCCTCACTACCTTGTTTCATCGAGCTTATGAAACTGCGGACAAAGATCACTTATACCACGAAATAAATTATTTGTTAAACTTCTTTAAAAAGAATGGTTACACAAACAAACATTCATGAAGTACACCGGAGATTTAAGAACAACAAAAACCACTCCACGGACAATCAGAACAGAGAGGAAGATGCAAAACTTAAAGGAAAGGCGTTTATCCCCTTCTACAGTTCAGTCTCGAATAAAATACATAACATTAAAATATTCCTGCCACCAAAAAGTCTTTGTTTTAAATCATCTGGTGTTTACAAAATTCCTTGTGGAAAGACCGAAATAGGACAGACAAGTCGTACGATTGAAGAGAGACGTGCTGAACAGAAACATAATCTACGACTACTTCAACCAGAAAAATCAGCAAAAGCACAGCATAGTCTCGAAAATGATTACATTTTGTTTGATGAGGTCGCGGTTTTACACTGCAATAACAGGCATTTCGAAGGCAACTGAAATTAAATTAGAACCAAATAATTTGAATAGGGACAACGGCCTTCGACTGAGCACAGTTTGGACAGGGATACTTAAAAGAAGGTCATGTATTTCTTAGTAGTTTCTGATGAACGCCACGAGTTGAGATGGCCATTTATTTATTAATTACTAATTTCCTGATGATGGCCATGGAATTTGAAATGGCCGAAAGCTCGAACAATTTTATAGATATTATATGGCTGATAACCAGAGCATCTTTAGTTAAAAATCATCGCCCGCTGTGATTGTGAATTCAACAGTGCTCCACAATGTTGGACTAGATTTCAAGTGATCCAAGACCGCATGGAATAGTTTCATTACTGCTTCATAAAACCGTGGGCACTAATTTGTCACACAATGTTCGCTGCAGTTAACTTCTGAGAGAACCAAGTTAGCCATGACTGAATTCAGTTAGAAAGTTGAACGCTGTTTGAAAGTGATAATCACTTTAGATTCTCCCAACAATTACGGAGATTTTGGTGGGACGGGAGCGTTTGACATTATTTTCCTCTTTATATTTATTTGTTGCTGACGTTTGTAGTAGAGGGAGTGTTGGAATCAGGTGGGGAGAATAATGACGAGTTTGTGTTTCAAGTGGAGTGAGTGCCTTTCAAACAAAGTTGCTCGCCTCCTTTGTCATTTGAAACCAAGAAGGGGAGGAGTCCACGTTTAAGTAAGGAGACGCCCAGACCCTTCGCGTCTTGTAAAGTTTGCTATCCTCTCACAAACGTCATCATCGCTTTTCTGCAAACAATCGCCAAGGGAGAATTGTTTTATTTTCCTTTCTTAATGCTTTAGGTTGCGAGTCGCTACACCTGAGTTGATGGTATGCGCTTGCATTAATAGTCTCTCTTACCTCCCCCACCCCTTGTGCCTACACCTACACACTCCTTTTAGGTATTAAATGAAGTACACTGAAACCTTAAATTTGGAGCTTAAAACTTTGTGATTGCTTTTTTTTATATATTCGTTGAGGTGCAATTTTGAACTATTTCTGTTTCATGGTATAATGATTTAATAGGTTTATATATGGTAAGACACGTTTTATATTCCAAGGCAGGATTTCAGTTCCTTACTTTTTTTTACTACTTATTGTGCCTTGTTGTATATCAGTCGTATTTGCATGAGACTCTGCTCTGCAGGTGTTGCTACGGAAAAGCTACTCTTATCTTATATACAAGTAACAAGACTTGATCCCTGTATACCTTGATGTGTATCCACTTCGCTGTGTTGTTGTTTCTCTCTGTCTAAAGGTTTTCCCACAAACCAATCACATAGTTTATCTTCTTTACCTGATTACCCTACCTTTATGTAGGACTTACACCCCCCAGGAATTACAAGTCCGTGTCTAGTCTATGGCGAGACACCTGTCGGGGAGCACAGGAACCTATGGACCGGACCAGGGTTGCCAACCCGTACGATAACTATGGGGGTATACGATAATTTCGATACCGGCGAAATATCATTTTCACTGGTTTGTCACGCCAGCGGAATGAAATAAATTACAAATAGCGACATCACTTTTGCCCTCATGGCCTGTCTCCACCCCTCTAAAGCAACCATTTCATATCCCACTAATCCTTCTAGCCTTAACCTGCTGTTGCCAGTGTGCCCAGATCTGGTGATCTCAATGAAGAAGACACTGTTCAGAAAATTCAATGGAGAAAACTCGGAATACGTGATATTCCGTGTGAAATAAAGAACATGCCTGAACCTGGCAGTTTCTGGAGTGATGTTAAACACATGTCACCTTGATGGAAATGCTGCTTTCAAAGAACTGGCCGAGTTTGCATTATCAGTGGTTTCATTGTCCCACAGAAAGACTTCTTGTGAAAGTTTTTTTTTTCCAAACTAGGTTTAAAAAAATTAGAATCAGATGGGCCCTAGATACGGCAAATGGACTTATTCCGTGGTATCAGCTTATGAAAGAATGTGGTGGGTCCGAAAATCTGCAAGCAAGATGTCAAAGTTTATCTCAACAACAAATTTGTATAATGCTGCAACAGTTGAGGAAGATGATGAACTTTCAGATGAATAGTGCGAGAAACATAAGTGCTAAAGTTGTAATACTGATTGGAGTCATCAATCTTGTAAGTGGATACCATCAATATCAATACTATTACATTTGCATAAGTGTTATGCTGATACATTTATTGTTGTAGCATTTAGCTTATGATGTACGATAATTTTGAATCCAAATCTATAATTTTGAGTGGCCGGTACGATTATTTTATTTTTAAACATTGGCAACCCTGAACCGGACAGAGTGAAGACTGGAAGCAGGTGGTCAGACAAGCACCAGGTATGAGAGTTAGGAAGAGGATGGTACGAAATGCAGGCGAAACCCATGATTAGAAAGGTGATAATGGAACAATTGGTGGAATGAGTGGCGGGGGAAACCGGAGAACCCGGAGAAAACTTGCCCAGACGCCGCATCGTCCACCACGAATACCACATGCGGGTTTCTAGAATTGAACCCGGGCCACCTAGGTGGTATACGAACGCTCTAACCGCTCGACCACAGCGCCACCTTCACGTAGTTTACCACCTGATGTATTGATTGTAACTGCGTCGCGAAATGAGCAACGCCTGCTACATAGATTGTCCGTTTAGCTTCACACCTCAATGTGTGACCTACTAGCTCAGCTGTCGTGTGGTCATTACCCCTGTTACAGGCATTCGAACACCATTCCTTATCACGAGACCGACCTACTCTGCGTCATCCTTCTATACCATACCTACTTAAGAGGTACTAACTAACCTCAAAACATATTTCTCTTAATAAGTAAAACTATAAATCCACAAATGAAGCAAATATTGATGTAATATTCATTACAGTGTTGTCAATTACCATTCAAAATATCTGCACTTGTACCCCTAACAGCCTGTATATCCAATATTTTACAAGTTCACTTAATCAGATAACAAAATAATTTAAAGCTATACTTTACAGAGAGGTTAGATGTAAGCCACTCAAAACATTGACGCTTAACCTATCCACTACTAATTAATTAGTGGAACCCTTCAATGGCCGATCTCATGAATAGAGTTATGTGAGGGGTTTGACAACTAATTATAAACTACCCTTGTAAATCAATGTAAAATTGGCTAAACAACTTCAGAGGCTAACATTGCAAACAAATGCTACATTCTGGCATTTTCGCTTTTAGTACAAAATATGACACTGAATAACATACAGAAACAGCACACTTCTTAAAATAGATTTGTAAACAATTCTGACATAAATAGATCTATCATATTTCAAGAATTGATCTGAAAATTTGAAACTTTGATGTATAACATTTAATACGAAGATGCAAAAACCTCTGTATTGTGACATTCGTTAAGATCTCTATGGAGTAAGATTGCCACAGATTAGATACTCCTTGGATTATCGTTGCTAAGGAGCAGAAAAATAAGAGATAGAGCGGAAAAGATTAAGAGTGAAAGTTCATTGAAGAAAGGAAGTTTTGAGTGTATCTGGAAATTTGTGTAACTGAGGACAAAGTTAATTGAATGTAAAAGTAAAGAAGATAAACTAAAGATACTAAGTAAACTTGGAGAGTTTATAAAGGGCATGTAAGAAAGCTTATGCTACAGGGAGTTGGTGTGGTGTTCATGTGTTAATTTGTGTTGAGTGAGTCAAATGTAAAAGTTCGAGGAAATAAAACGGAAAATTGTGTATTGTTACAGTATTATCAAATTTAAAATAATTAAGATCTGAACTTACAATTACTACCAGGATGTGCTAATAATAGTATGCTACATCACAGTCTGTAACACCCACTTACTGCTCTCCCAGAAAGACAATGTATGCAAGTGGCTGTCTTGCTTATCGAATTAACGAATATGTGGAAACATCTGCTATGAATGACGCATTCTTTTAAAGGGACATACAGAAATTACACCTTAGTTAAATTACCACTGCTCTTAAAGTTCTCAATAGTTTTTTTTTTAAATTGTTATGAACAATTTTATAAATCACAGCAATTACTTCAAGTGGTTATTTGCATTGATAGCTTATGTGGTTGAGCCTATAACGATTATTTCATCCAGCAGAAAAATAAATTAAATTGCTCTTAAAATACATGAATTCATGTACCTTATTTTCAGAATCTACTTGCAATACACAATTGCAGTTTCGCATGCTTGTTGTTAATGTAATGAGCCATGTTCTGAACCTTACATATTTATTTATGTGTATCAGTTTACTAGAATTTAAATATATATTTGCAAAAAGTGTTAAAAACATTTGCAATGTTGTTGCTTTCTTATATCATTAACATATTATAAAATTATAATTGTGGTTCAGACCGCCTCCGCAGCACAGTTAGTAGCACGCCTGTCTCTGGCACGGAGGACCCGGATTCGATCTCCGGTACCGCCATGGAGTTTTTGCCCCGCTGGGAGGTCTGGTACGGGGTGCACTCAACCTCGTTAGGTCCTGGAGGAGCCAACTGAGGAGCTAAAAGATCAAGGAGCCACCTTACGGTCGGGGGAGTCGGCGTGCTGACCCCTGCCACTCCCAACCTGCACTCCTCCGTGGCTTTGGCTGCGGCTGGGGGACGCAGCGGCCGGGCAATGAGGGTAACCTCTGTATAGAGGAGATGCCCTGGGGGGGATTGTGGTTCAGAAAGTTCAAATATATGTTGCATACATGCAATCAAAATTTCAGTTCTCTAATTTCTGAGAAAAAATACATGAATCCACATGTTTAAGGATATTTTTTTCTTTGTTTTTCTGAAGTAATTTTAAATATTTTTACAGACTCAACGACATAAACTATCAATGTCATGTCATGATTTATAGTAAACAATTTAAACTCTTTAAGTGCGGTGGTAATTTAACTCACTGAGGGCAATTTCAGTATGTTCAGACTACCTTGTCCCCTTAATACTTATTTTATAGGTACAATTTATAGTGCTATGATTGAATAAAAGCTGTATTCTCTAGTATCTAGAATTAGATAACTTTGCCCAAATCTTAACGCCGGTGTCCCGTTTAAGAAAGACGATATTTCAGCATTTGGTTGAGAAGCTGCAGCTGAAGGGAGATTTGTATGGACAACACTGCTGGATGTACTCATGTTATCTGCAGGTAGTCGAGGTTCCAGTAGCACTTAAAGCAAACCAACCTGTTTGTATGTTCCACAGTAGCGACAGACGGCAATGCAATTTGTTGCCTGCTGTCGGCAGAACATGTGGCGGCATTTGATTTCACTCCTGGGAGATGGCAAATCGGTTACTGTTTCAGCTGGCTTTACAGAGGTCATCTCAAACCCTTGCCATATATACCCAGGTACTTGCAGCCCCTTAAGACAACGCTTGCTAAACATTTTCTTACGTTTCTGAACATCTGAAGTATCCATGCGCAGTAAAAACAATTAGCTGGCCATTTAAATTGGCAGACAAAAGATTGGCGAATATTATAGTACGGATATTGATGTTTTAATTGAAGAGGCGAAGTTAAAAAAAGCATGGAAAAGAGCAGGTCATGTGCATGAAATCAGTTGGAGATGTTTTGTAACTAAAAAGATTACGAATTCCTCATTTCCCTGGATTAAATGCTAAAGTTATTGATTTTGTTCACAGCCCACTGGATTAGTTATAGTGCCAACTGTGAAAATAAATCTTAATTAAAATGCACGAGATGAAATATTATTGTAAGTTGTAAATTTGTTATGGCGTATAGAAGTGGCGCCCAGTGGGAAACCTCTGCAAACAGCCACCCGAGTATTGGCGGGAAAACCAAAACCTTTCGGGATTGGGAGGAAGTGCCCAAATCCTACCTCAAGGACCTATCCGACTACCTTGGGGATAAAACAGCGTTAGGCGAAACCCACCCCTTAAGCCAAGTCAGATTCAAAGGGAAACTTTGAGACGCATAAATAGACGAAGACTGCGGGAAATACCAGTTCAATAGACGATGGGTTTGAGTTTAGAAAATGGATCCGAGGTAAACCCTTACGTCACGATAGTGGTAGCACTCGGAAGTTGAAAAAGAAGCCGTTGTTTACCTTTAAATCACTCTTAATATTACATAGTATTGAATAAATGAATTATTACGTCGCAGAATGCTTTAAAGAAGTAGCAGTAGAAGGTTTAATATTTAGGATAATATTTCTCGCGCTCCGCGCTCGCAAAATTATCGTCATTTGAAAACATTTCATGGTGTTACTGCAGATAAAACTTTCAGTTTTTGTACATACTGACTTTCCTGTCGTTTGTAGCCGTTCAGCTGCAGTATTACCAACAAACATGTTGGTAATACTGGATTCCACGCCAAAAATATTGGATACGTTGTCTATTATCGTTCCTATATTTTAGCGGGGTTTAGTGTTTCAAATTTGTAGCATATTTTTACTTTCTCTACCACGTTTAGTAAAGTACAGGAAGCATTGTATTGCACCCAAAAATTCGATGTCGAAATTTCGCCGGAAATATATGTTTTGAGTCCCCCTGAATCCAAAAATACGATTTTAGAAAAAGGCCCGTTTGTGTGTGTGTGTGTGTGTGTGTGTGTGTGTGTGTGTGTGTGTGTGTGTGTGTGTGTGTGTGTGTGTGCGCGTGTGGGGGGGGTAGGATAACCCAAAAACGAAAAGTCGGTTAAAAACCAAAGTTGGTATTTAAGTTTAATGTCGTTAAAGGATGCGACACAAAGATTTTGAAGGAATTTCTCCACCCTAAACCACTCTTTACATGGAAAATTGATTTTCTTGAAATCAAACGATTTTTAGTAAAATGCGATGTTTGAGATAATTTTATGACAAATGAAATGTATATCTTAAATTTTCTGGCTATAGCCCATGAAATCCTATTTACTCTGAATGACTTTTCCATGACTGGTACACCGTAAGAAATAGACCAAATCTTACCATATAAAAATGTAGATCTTGCTAAAACACACAATTTGTCTGAATAAATTTTTTGTAGAGTGAACCATTTTGGAGATATTCCTTGTTATTTTTGTAAGTTTTGGAGAACGTATACTTCTGTCAAATGGAACATCGTTATTCATTTTTATATGTTAACAGTGCAAAGAGAAGGGAATTTGAAAGCTTTAAAAGATTTGACTATCGTTCAAAGTTTACTGTATTCCTGTATTCCCGTTGCACGTGCAAGAAAACGAACAATAAGATAATTTCTGCAAATGTTTATCTTAACCAACACGAAGAAGATAGAGGTATACGAGTTTGTAAGAATAGTTAGTACAAGAGTGAGAGTGCAACACATCAGATATTTTTGTCCAACATGCACCATAGTGTGGCAGACATCCTTCTTTTGTGTGCAATTCCGTTGGATACGAAACGTTTGATCAAAAAAGTTTGACCGCGGCACACCGGCTTCACTGTTTTTAGACGTAAATATTATCATCCGCCTGCGGAGTTGTAGAAGGAACCAAGTGTTGGAGGGGGATTTTATTGATGCTCTAAAGTGAGCGAAGTCAACATCGTGGGGTTATGATATCAGGCCGTGAAGCTAATTATGTCCTTTGGTTCTGCCATTCTTCACATCTCTTTCTCTGTCGCACTCTGCAGCCTCATTACGGGAATATAGACACCATAGGAGCAGGCGACTAAGCGTTCTTTTTTTTAGAATGAGTCAAGATCTTTAACCGGTCGTTTTATTGCATCTGTCTAGTCAACATCGTTAGTAGTTGCAAAATTTTTGGGCGGTGCTCGATTTAGCAAGAGCTGTTTTCTTTATGAAGATTTAGTTTTAAGTTCCGGGATGGTCATTAAGAGCTGTAAATTACCACATGTGTTCTCGGGCACAAATACGTGCTTTAAATGCAGATACAAGTGGAAACCACGTTTAAGATGACCACAGTCTGCACCAAAAGTAACTAGGCAAACTTTAGCAAGTGAAAGTCTTCACTTTGCATCCTACAAAGAAACTGAATTTCAATACAAAGTTTGGGATTTATGTGACTTTTTTTGGAGTTAATCTTTTCACAAACAAGCCCAACACTTTCTTACTTTCTCTACTATGTATAGTAAGTAGGAGAAGTATTGTATTAGAGCCAAAAATTCGATGTCAAGATTTTACCAGTGGCGGCTCGCAGTCAAAATTTTAGGGTAGGCAAAGTGTAACAGTAACAACAAACAACAACAACAACAATAATAATAATAATAATAATAATAATAATAATAATAATAATAATAATAATAATAATAATAATAATAATAATAATAATAATAATAATAATAATAATAATAATAATAATAATAATAATAATAATAATAATAATAATAATAATAATAATAATAATAATAAACCCCGTTTATCCAAATATAGGGGGCGAAGTCATTGCGGATAACGCAAACAATATATTGTTTGGTTGTTTAATAAGAGCAGAGTGAATGAGTGTGACTTACGGACGAATTACCGCCAAAACTAAAATCACGAGTGTCGGCAGACTTTTTTCCAGGGGGGGGGGGGGGGGCGGCCACATGTTGGAAATTTGCAATCATATAATATTAAATCATTATTTTACTGTCAAAATTTATAGTATTTGTTGCAGATAACCGTATTAATTTGTGCTAAACAAAAATTGTTCTTTACATCAAAATTAAAATAATAGTTTAAAGGTCAGTAACTGACTGCACATTAAGTTCACCAACTTCCAAGGGGGAGCCGTGGCCCCCCTTGCCCCCGTTTCGCTATACCCATGACTAAAATAGATTAAGAAATTGAAAAATTGTCCAACTGCAGCTTTGTGTTAAATAGCTAAAACACTCCTCTTTTCATTGTCAGTGCACCGCGAAAGCGAAATTTGTAATAGTTCACTAATTAAGTCGGTCATACTGGTATTACACAGAGATAACGACAGATTCAGATCTCTGAGATCTTCGTTCGTGGAGTATGGCTGTTCGGAAAATGTCGCATAAATTCGGATTTGGGCCGGCAAGTGCTCGGACTGCTGGCAGACGCGTCTACGCATGCTCGGAGTGCATATACAGACCGAATGTTTCCTTATCCCTGTTCAAGGGCCTCGTACTGAGGAAAGGGGGCCGGGCAGGCAGAGGTTAAGCTAGCCTGCTCTCCACTACCCAGGTTCCATGCGTATCATTTCTGCCGCGCGTTTCAAACACGCAGCGCAGTTTTGATGAATCGGAATTGAGATTAAAGGATTTGACCATGCGCTGGTCATTATAACCGAGAAAACTTTTCTTGAACTGGAATTTAGGGGAAAATGACGGTTCAAATGATAAAATGCAGAATCATACTTAAACATTATTTGTTGATGTATTACGATAGGGTAGGCAGTGCCTACCCTGCCTACCCTGAGGAGCCGCGCCTGGATTTTACAGGAAATATATGTTTTGAGGCACCCTGAATTAAAAAAGCAGGTTTAGAAAAAGGTCCGCGCGCTCGCGTGTATCTGTCTCCGAACAGAATAATTAAAAAACGAAAAGTCGGTTAAAAACTATTTATATTTAATATATTTCAAGAATGCGACACGAAGTTTTTGAAGAAAATTTCTCCATACCGAACTACCCTTTACATGGAACATTTTCGAAAGTTTTGATTTGCTCAAAAGTGACTAAAGATTTTAATTAAAATGTCATATGTTTAAGATATTTTAATGGAAAATGCATATCTGAATTTTATGGCTATAGCCCATGTAGTCCTGTTTACTCTTGATGACTTTTATAAACCGTACGAGATAGACTAAATCTTGATATACAAAATGCGTAGATCTCGTAAAACACACAAGTTATATCCAAATGTATTTCTTTGTGGAGAGGGCCATTTCGGAGATATTCCTTGTTATTTGTGTGAGTTTTGCAATACTTATACGTTTCTAAAATGGAAGGTCCTTATTCACTTTTTTATCTCTTGGCCGTGCAAAGACAACGGAATTGCAAGGCCTTCATGTGGCTTCCAGCTTTAAAAGATTTAACTATCGCTCAAAGCCTACTGTATTCCCATATTCTCCTTGCACCTACAAGAAAATTAGCAATAATATAATTTATACAAATATATATCTCAACTAGCATTAAGAAGATATAGAAATAAGAGTTTGTAAGAATGGTTAGTACAAAAGTAGAGAAAGTCATGTGAGTGCAACACATCAGAGATTTTATGAAACTAGATAAATATTATTCAATTGAATTGTGTTTGCCAACACTATGGGTATCCAATGCAGCATGGCAAAAAACACGGAGGTATATGATTCGGTATTTTCAATGTACCCAAAATTTTTAAAACATATTCTTGTAGTTATAACAACATGTAACATATTACCCACTTTCGTAACTGTGAGTTAAAACTTAAATTAAGCTTTTAAGAATGCGTTTTTGAAAAGAGTAAATCATTCTTTAACATTTGAGCATCTATAAATGCTTGAAGCATTTAATTCAGAAAGTGTTTCTGGGTACAAAGGAAAACGTAAACACGGAAGTCTTTATTTACAAAAAAGCGGCAAAGGCAACGTGAAAAGGGCGAGGGAGAGATGGAGAGGGGAGAGGGGAAACAATCTTGCTTTCTAATATCAGCAGTCACATTGCTTTTTCACTCGCAGTGCATATTTGAAAGAATGCTTGTGTATCAAGCACTTTATTGCTTTGTACGCTCCAAGCGGATATTTGTACAACCATTCATTGATCTTGGGTTCCTCAGAAGGAAATTAAAAATATACAAGGCATTTTGTGTTTGTGGGAAAAGCTTATTTTGCAATTCCAGTAGTAAGGTTATATTATTTTTGCACACACGTATACTAGCGTAAAGAAATTCCGTCGGTCTTAGTGGCTTAGTACGTTAGACGCTGGCCTACACATCCCAAGGTCGCGGGTTCAAATCCGGCCCAGACCGAGGGTTTGTAAGTGTGCTTAAAAACGACAGCTCCATGTCAGTAGATTTACTGGCATGTAAAACAACTCCTGCTGAACGAAATTCCGGCAGCCCGGTGACGCTGATGTGATCCTGGTAATTGACAGTGTCGTTAAACAACAAAATATATTTTTTTTAAAATGTAAACAAAATCCAGGTTTGCTGCTGGAAGCAGTCACTGCCACATTGAGGTACTATAAATCGAGACGGAACATTTCCTTCCTTTTTTTAGTCAAATTGGGTCGAAAATAAAAATACCTGAGTCTAGGATTTTCGTCTCATACGCTCAACTTTGACAAGAAAGAAAAAACATACACATTAGAAGATTCACTAATAATATGTAATTGTTTGCATATATGGGGTTTAAAAAGTATTGAACAATAGAATTTAAAAATGGTGCAATTTTTGTCTCTTCAAGATTGGAAGCACTTATGACTTAAAGAAAAAGAAAAAGGGAAAAAAGGAAGACACTAAAACGTAACTTCGGCTGATTTTCTCTTCGCTACATGCAAGTTTCGTTGTAGTGCAGCCTTGAGTGCATATATAAGGTTGTCTCATAAGTTCGTTCGTTTCTCGTTACATTTGAATCTCTAAGAACACCTGGAAACACACCTCACCCGCAGCACAGCTATGACAGAGCAGTTCCCAAGGTTTCTATTTTAGGGAATAATTCCCAGCTCGAACTCCACTAAACTATTTTTGACATGTCTGATTGATCTTCCCCGTAAACAGCACAAATTTTCTCTATTGTGAGGCAGTTTTGCCCTTACGATATTAAAACAACATAAGATGCTGGAAATGTTCTTTTTGTTTTTCATAGTTTGTAAACACAAGTTCACGCTATATGTCACAAACACACACTCATCCAACAGCGAGGTAAACTACGGTTTCGTAGTTTTGGTAAAGAACATAAATGACGTAATACGTGCTAGGATACTTAGAGGAGCTTCCAAATGTTTTTGAAAACATTAATGTTCCGTAAGTGACCCCTTACATACCCTCTCTCACTTTCAAGAAGGTTCAAAGTTCAACGCTTCCAGTTTCTAGAAGAATCTAGTAAAGCATGATGAAAAAAACAAGCAATGCACTCGATATGAGTTAACGCCCGAGAGGTATGCAATACACCTGACGTACAGGTAACGCGGGTATGTTCTTAACTGACCAATTCTACTAGGTGCACTACCGTGGTCTGCATTCACTTGTAGCCTACGCTAGTTTTACAACCCTACTCCGAGCTCTAAACATAGCCGTACTATGATTGTTGGACAAGCATCCAGCATTAATATCTAAAATAATTCCTAGAATAACAGGATGAGATATAAACTAAAAGAAGAATAAAGACATTTCAAATGTGGAAGTTTCCATAGCTTCAGGGTACACGCTAAATCACTGCACAAGACTAATTTTCAACGATTAAGCTCAAGGTCCGCTCGTGTTTATGAAATCCTCAGGGCTTTAAAAATAAAGCATGAACGAAGAACCATTAAACATTTATAGTAAGCCTGAGAGACCATTGTTTAAGTTGATTTAATCAGCAATGATCTCCAAACGCCTGCAGTTATTTCCTGGTAGGTTATTTCTTTTCACGCTATCACATCCCAGTAACGATCTCCAAAACAAAGAGGTCGTTTAACTATGCCCTTTGAAAATCACCATCTCATTTTATCTGATTATATGCTGTAACCGTTCTTTCATTACTCTGCCTGCAAGTTTCTTGCTCACGTAAAGATGTTAATAACTTAACCTGATAGTCGAGTCTCCGGTCACTTTTTAGTTAAAAGCTTCCTCATTTAAATTAATGATTCCATTTGTGAAAACGGGTTTTCTATTACCTTGTGACTACGAGGAAAGTTTGCAGTGGCGGATTGTGCTTCTGCATTATCATTTTCTCTATCGAACTCTTACAGACTAGAGAGAAATTAAAATTGAGTTTTTATTTATAAAGGCTCTTTAACTAATATGGTTCTTGGCGTCCAATTCTATACGGCGCGAGAAAATGCTTAATTTTGCTCAGAGGCCTCTTTATCGGGCTTGAGGTTCTTTTGTGTATCATAAATCTATGACACAGGACCACTAAGGATTTTTACCCCCGAAAACGTAGTGTGATATCGGGCTCGCCGCACTACAAAGGGCGGACGGGACCAAACTATTTCACACTATATGCCGAGCTGGCAAAGACATTCAAGGTTAGACTGCCTCGTGTGACTGCTGTGTGTACGTGACTGTCAAAATCAAAGTGGCAGAAACAAAAGGGGTTTCGAGAACGTTCATGTTACTTCTCGCTGCGCTATTTTCGGTGCATGTGTGTGTGGAAATCGAGAAAGGTCCGTATGACGTCATCCCCAGCATATAAGCAGGCCAAAGAAGAGCAGGAAAGTGAGATTTTAGGCTTACAGGTACAGACATGAATCGATCAGTGTGTGAGTGGAAGACAGCTGTGCGTGTGTATCGTCGTGTTGATATATCATAAGAAGACTCAAGGAGCGTCGCCAGTGATAACATCGAAGTAATTGGTGGATGAGAGACAGAGGAAGTGAAGAAAGACACTAAAAGGACTGAGAAAGTTTACGAGAAGTGAAAGTTGCGAGTTGTGATAGCACAAAAGACTGTAGACTGTGTCAAAGACGAGAGGAAAACTATGTATTTGTGGTAAAATTTTAGAAGAAAATAAAGTGTAAGAAAAGTAACCGGACTGGATTTTTGTGTATCTGTTACACTGGTGTCAGAAAGTGGGATTCGTCGAATTGCCGTTTTGTTGCAGTACATCGTTCTCCGCAAGGTTTGAATTCACGAACTCTGGAGCCAGAGGCTAGCATGTTGCCCCCAGGAGACCGACAAATTTTAACTAGCATACTCATAGGTTGGAGGGTATAAAAAAATGATGGTGTATTAGAATAGTGGAGCATTCCAAAACTTCCGGCTTCATTAAGTAATCATGGGTGCCTAAGACTATTAACAAGTTAATTCAAAATCTAAAACTAATTTTATGTGGTTATATTTCATTATTGCTTTATAGATATGACCTTTACCTCGTTTTAAGACCAAAGGTATCAAAAATACTACCGTTTTAAGTTATTCTACTGGCTGTTTGTTTTTCTGAGACATAATTTTCAAGTTTTTTGTGAAAATATGCTTCTCGTCCTCTGTGGAGAGAAGCTTGTAAGATAATTTGTGTATGAATTACGGGTCATGTTAGCATGTTATTTTAATTTTCAGCTTCTGGTTGAAGTATACATGGAACAGCTATGCGCAATTTGCATAAATTATTACACCTTCCCAGCCAAGCTCTTCTAATAAAGTTGTCAGAATCTGGAGAGGACCACATTTTAGGGTAATGAACGTTAGACTAAGCTCAATGATAAATATATTGCCGGAAAAAATATTTCGTCCATATCAGTTTATCTGTGACAGTCTTAAGTGCTTTATTAAGGCTGTATTTAAAATTACGTCCACAAATTCCTGACATCAAAACATTATAAATGGTTTATATGGACATGCATCCAAAAAGCTAGGCTAGATGAAAAAAATGTCTGTATTGGCCTCTGGCTATGTAATTCAACTTAAACTTGTACTTTTATCAATTTCCTTCCTTACAGTTGGTTACCACAAAAATTAAAATGTATAACACATTGACTTGGCCAGTAGTAACATATGGTAACTTTAACAAGTACAGCAGAGAAGTCATTATGCTGCTTTGAAAGGAAAATTTTAAGAAGAATTTATGTACCTGTTAGAGAACAAGACGAATGGTGAATAAGAAACAACAGGAAACCGGAGGACCTTAGTGAAGGACAAAATAGATTTGCAAAGTCCCAAAGACTTGGGTTCTTACACAGAATGCCAGAGAGTAGAATCCCTAAACTAATACTGCAAGAATATGCACCAGGAAAAGGGTAGGAAGTCCCAAAAGAGATGGTTGGATGGAGTTATGAAGGATTTGGAAATTATGAAAATATCAGGATGGAAACAACTAACGAGTGACAGAAATGAAAAGCTGTTGTCCAAGTGGCCAAAACGCACCTTGGGTTGTAGAGCCAAAAAAGAAGAATCGTTTTTAGTTTTTTCAATTGTACAGCCTCCTTTAACGTCTTTGGTCATACCGGGGGTTTTGACAATGAGAAACAGCCGACGGTATTGTTACTCGCTGTAATTTAGGGTTTCTTAACGTTCATTTTGTACCATTTTTAGCATTAAACACACTCGCATTCGCTACCACATTCATACTTACAGACTCTGGGGGTTAGGAAATTATTTTTGTTAAAGGAATACTCCCAAACCCACCCGGGAATCGAACTCGGAACCTCTGGGTTGAGAAGCAGGACCTGGCCTTTCGACCGCAGAGGCAGCCTGTATTTCTGTCGAGAGAAGCAAATAAAGATTGGTAGCACTTCGAAAAAGGACACGACTTAAGTACCTAATAATAAAATCCATACAAATGACCAATATCTTGGAAATAGACAATGTAATGAAGAAGTTATTTGTAATAATGTATTTTAACGCGATTAATATTTTTGTGTAGTAAGTTTTTATCTACACGGTTTACCAGCTATACGAAATTACTAAAAATTCTGAAATGAAATTTTTTAGAGTTATGGTGTTCACAGACTCGCGCTCACAGGGATTTTTTTTTAAAATCCTTTTTTAAATGTATTGCTCTCAAAACATGTATTTTCGGTAAAATTTGTTATCGAATTTGTTAGTGGAATGTACTCCTAATACCTTCGCTACCTAGAAGGTACGTGTTCTACCAGGGCGCGCGTCTAATGGAGGGTTAACTGTAACTATAGTCATATTGTACAATTAAACTATCGACATTCCTTCAATTGTTCGATAGTTTTGTTGCAAAAGATGCTACTGTGTGTGGTCAAGATAAATGGGACACCCTGTATAAATCACGTGCAGATTTTCGAATCTCTTATCCCGTGCGAAGAGGTGTGGCGGTTTATGCTAATTAATTAGAAATGTTTCATGTAAATCTTAGTCAGTAGCTTTGAAAACGATGAGAAATGTCTCATTTATACAAATGAGTTACTGACACACCCTGTGTTTATGCAGAATGTAGAAGCTACTACCTGAGCGACAGCCTCTAGCAATTTATTAAAAATATATATACCATTAGTGTCAAACAGATAATGTTGCACAAACGTGCAGTCAGTGAAACACAGGAATAAAGAGGATACGTGGAGGAAAAATAAATAAATAGGACAAAGCAATCGTCAGAAATAATGAGGTAGGTAGGGAAGGAAGGAAAAAGCAACAGAAATAACGATGAGGTCTCAGGGTCTATTTTTACGGTTGTTTAGGCGCGCAGACAGCTTTTAACATGAATAATTCGTTGGGAGCGGCTCCTTTTGATTCGCTCAGAAAACTGGTCAGAAGTCGTGTTGATCAACGGCACCGACCAGCTTACGGACACTTCTGGCTGCCTCCTCACGTTTTGCCCGCTCCTCTCGAGAACCCAGCGGATGGATAACAACCCAAACATACTACTGCTTACAAACTAACCACATAATCCTATAACCGCTTTGTTACTCAATAACTTAACTAGCCAAATAGTTCCCGTTTTACAAACATCAGTTTTAGCTTTTAATACAAAATTTTGAGTAGGTCGACATCTTTATTATTTTCACTACCACTTCATACCTATAAATTCCAGATCGACATTTCACATAAAATACATTTTTTGAGGTCTATACAACCCGACACCCCAAAAAGAAACTTTTAGAAAGGGGCCAATGCTTTTGTATATTTTTAATATATATTTTAATCAAAATCCTTAGGGATATTTCTGAGCAAATAAAGTTTCTCGTAAAATTATCACGTAAACAGTACTGTAGGGTAGGGGAGAAAATTGTCTGCAAAAACTTCACTAATGGATTAGTGGAATATGCCAATTTAAACACCAAAATTGTTACATAACCGAGTTTTCGTTTTTGAAGTACGCCGCCCACAGAAATACACGCGGACGCCTTTTTCTAAAAAATGTTTTTACTTCCTCTATTACGTTTGTGTGTGTGTGTGTGTGTGTGTGTGTGTGTGTGTGTGTGTGTGTGTGTGTGTGTGTGTGTGTGTGTCTTTAAATGCATGCCCCATTCCACATGAATACTACATGCTTGAATTTATTTATTTACATACAATTTACATTTTATATACATGTACATGTTGGTGATGTTCTATTTGAACATTTACATCTTTATTTACCTCTAATTTTTTTATCTACCTTAGTCTAATTGAGTACTTCTCTATTGTGATAATTACAGTTTTTTTTTTTTTTTTTATTGAACTGTGTTTGGACAATGATACTGATGTGTGTGTGTGTGTGAGTGTGTGAGTGTGTGAGTGTGTGAGTGTGTGAGTGTGTGTGTGTGTGTGTGTGTGTGTGTGTGTGTGTGTGTGTGTCATTTTTGGGCAGCATAAATCAAAAACAAAAAGTCGGTTAAAAACCAAAGTTGGAATTTAAGCGCAATGTCTTTCAAGGATGCGACACGGAGATCTTGAAGAAAATTTCTACAACCTAAACTACCTTTTACATGGAAAATTTTTCGAAAAGTTAATTTTGATTAGAATGACATATGTTTGAGATATTTTTATGGCAAATGACATGTATATCTTGAATTTTCTGGCCCATGTAGTCCTATTTACTCTGGATGACTTTTGCATAACTGGTAAACGTAAGAGATAGACCAAATCTTACTATAAAAATGTAGATCTTGCTAAAACACAGAATTATGTCTAAATAATGTTGTTTTAGTGTGAACCGTTTCAGAGATATTCCTTGTTATTGGTGTGAGTTTTGGAGGACTTATACTTCTGTTAATTGGAACATCGTTATTCATTTCTTATGTCAACCGTGCAAAGAGAACGGAACTTGAAAGCTTTAAAAGACTTGACTATCATTCAAAGTCTACTGTATTCTAATATTCCCCTTGTACCTACAAGGGAATAAGTAATAAGATAATTTGTACAAATGTTTATCTCAACTAACAGGAAAAACATATAGGAATGAGGGTTTCTAAGAATGGTTAATACAAGAGTAGAGAAAGTCATGTGACTACAACACGTCAGATTTTTTTTTTTTTTTATTCAGGGGAACATTAAACGAGTATTTCCAGCGAAATCTCGGTATCGAATTTTTGGGTGGAATCCCTACTTGTGACACAAAGTAAAAATCTGATGTATTAAACTCACATGACTTTCTCTACTCCTGTACAAACTGTTCTTTCACACATTCATTCCTCTACCCCATACTAATCGAGATGAACATTTATAAAAATTACCTGATTGCTAACTTTCTTGTAGATACAAGGGGATTATGGGAATACAGAAGGAATTAAGCGATAGTCAAATTAAAAAAAAAAAAAACTGGTCGCTATATGCTGCCTTTGAAATTACGTTCTCTTTGCCAAGAGATAAGAAAATGAACAACGGTTACCCCTTTGAGAAACGTATAGGTGTAAAATTTGGACAAATAATAAAAGTCATCAAGAATAAATAGCACTTCTGAGGACATTCATTTGTCATGAAAATATCTTAAACATGAATATATCTTATTTTAATTATAAATATTTTTGAGCAGGTCCAATTTTTTTTTAAAATGTTGTGCTCAAAGGGTAGTCTGGGATGGAAAATCTTCATGCAGTATCCTGGGTAGATGTTGAACTTAAATAAGTTTGTTGTTTAGCCAACTTTTCGTTTTTGAGTAGTGTTAACAGATGGCCAACGGACACACATGGACCTTTTTCTAAAAATGCTTGTTTTTAGCTTCAGGGGGTCTCATTACGTGTATTTCCAGTGAGAGCTGGATGTCGAATTTTTCGATAGAATGCAATACTTCTTCGTACAAATATGTAGTAGAGAAGGTAAAAATGACTGCTCAGTAAATTAATTACATATTAGTAATTATTGCTCGTTTTGTATAAAGATGTAGTTGTTATAGATTGAACTATATCTGAAAGAGTAAGTTAACTAAGAAAACTACTCGGTTTTAAAAGGCTGGAAGTGAAGTTTTTAGAAACTTGAAGTTTACTTGGTTCTGTAGCTCAACAAAAGCCAGTGAAACACACAAAAACTCTATACATTTGGCATGGATAAAAGCCTTTCCGGAACCTTTTGCTTTCTTAGCGTTTACCACTATAAACTCTCTCATTTTTCTTTGGTGCTTTCCTGTTCTTATCGTGTATGTTTTATTTGCGTCCCGCACTCTCTCTCCCCTTTTCCTTTTGCGGTCTTCTCTTTTGCCATTTCACTCAATCTTGAGTCGTTTCCCCCATGCTGTATCCGCACCCCAGCTTGTTGCAGGCTGTGTAATGGGGTTCTCCTAGCCCCACTTGTCCAAGAGATGGAATTTTAAACAGCTCCTCTATACATTATGCTTAAATCGCACTCATTGTGCCGAGTTTGTTCACTCGAAAAAATAAAGGACTCACTACTTTGCCCGGAATATCATTTGTGTAATTCTTGGGGGTGATTAAATGTATTTGCAGCACATTAATTTCCTTTTACACACAGTTTTACCCTCCACATACATTTATCTTTGTGTTTGCTTTTTGTTCTTACTTCTCGGCTACCTTCCTTCAAGTAAGAGGAAGTATTTCGTTCCATTAAAATATTTGAAGTCGAGATTTCACCGAAAATAAAGGTTTTGAGGTCCCCTGAATTAAAGAAGCCGTCAGAAAACTCCGTGTGAGCGGTGCGTATGTATCTCTCTCTCTCTCTCTCTCTCTCTCTCTCTGTGTGTGTGTGTGTGTGTGTGTGTGTGTGTGTGTGTGTGTGTGTGTGTGTGTGTGTGTGTGTGTGTGTGTGTGTGTGTGTGTGTGTGTGTGTGTGTGTGTGTGTGTGTGTGTGTGTGTGTGTGTGTGTGTGTGTGTGTGTGTGTGTGTGTGTGTGTGTGTGTGTGTGTGTGTGTGTGTGTGTGTGTGTGTGTGTGTGTGTGTGTGTGTGTGTGTGTGTGTGTGTGTGTGTGTGTGTGTGTGTGTGTGTGTGTGTGTGTGTGTGTGTGTGTGTGTGTGTGTGTGTGTGTGTGTGTGTGTGTGTGTGTGTGTGTGTGTGTGTGTGTGTGTGTGTGTGTGTGTGTGTGTGTGTGTGTGTGTGTGTGTGTGTGTGTGTGTGTGTGTGTGTGTGTGTGTGTGTGTGTGTGTGTGTGTGTGTGTGTGTGTGTGTGTGTGTGTGTGTGTGTGTGTGTGTGTGTGTGTGTGTGTGTGTGTGTGTGTGTGTGTGTGTGTGTGTGTGTGTGTGTGTGTGTGTGTGTGTGTGTGTGTGTGTGTGTGTGTGTGTGTGTGTGTGTGTGTGTGTGTGTGTGTGTGTGTGTGTGTGTGTGTGTGTGTGTGTGTGTGTGTGTGTGTGAGAGAGAGAGAGAGAGAGAGAGAGAAAACCATAACTCAAGCGAAATATTCGATAAATACCGAACTTGGTATTTAATTCCAGCGACTTTCAAAGATGCAACAGTAAGATTTCCAAGAAAATATCCTAACCCTAAACTACCCTTTATACAGATAAACTTTCGATATGTTTAATTTTCTCAAAATGCTCCAGGGATTTTGAGTAAAATACCACATATATAACACAGTTACTGGATAAACGAAACGCTATGTTTAATTTTCTGGGAAAACATGTGAATCTTCATTCGGAATGAACAGTATATAATTTCTATAACTGATCAAAATCATAAGTAGACAAAAACACATTTGTCGATGAAGGAACTCTTAGGTGGCCATGTCGAGTAAGGAGGTATTTTTAGACGTGGCAAGTGGCTGAAAGTTGCGCAGTGGTCATGGTAGAGTTCACTTTTGTGCTTATAAGACCATAGTGGTGTCAGGTTAGTATCTTTCCGTGTAGTAAACATCGCGGAACAGTGTATAATTACGCACAGTGCCCGCTCGCATTATGTGCAGTCTCATGTTTATTCCAAGTAGGAAACAGAGACATTACCTCCACCACCAATTCAGATGACGTCACTCGTGCAGATTCAAGGCTAACGAGAGACAGGCTACGGCGAGAATTACGAGTAATGGTTGTCTGATACGTGGATAACATAATAAAATTGCATCCTTTGTACGAATTCAACGACTAATTTTTTGGTTGTTTAGAATATTGTGGTTTTAGTTCATTGGGCTATAACTGGACTAGGAGAATTATGTTACTGCAGTTCGCCTGTCTTTCTCGATAGTCACACGCAGATCCTAGCAAGGTCATTCGCCACATCCAAAATATCCCTGTACTCTTTTCTTTAAGTTTTCTTCTTTCTGGCACCGCCGTACACCATGAAAGCTAGAGAAAAATGAGAAAGAAACGGAATAAAAGGGAAATGAAATCTTGGTGCGTGAGAAATCAAACCAGTCTAGCCCAGGAAAAACCCAGGATCAGGGCGAATGTTGACCGGAATCAAACTCAGCACGCACACACGCTACTGCGGAGGCTTCTCGTTCGGTATATTGTGTTCTTAGATAATTATCCATATCACAACTAGGTTATTGGGGCCCTCACACTGTAGAGGTGGGCAAATCCTTTTCTAGTTCATATTTGCAAACCAAAGAGATTTAATGCGAATGTTCTATGCGGAAATCAGACTGTATGGAATACACAATCCTAAAATGAGGGCGACTAAACTGCATGCGTTTCTTTATCACTTTCTTTAGGTCCAACCGTCGTTCGCCTGTCCCCCAAACATGTGTAATCTAAATCCATAGAATCAGCTTCCACTAGGGTGAAACAAATAGTTAGGGGTGGGAAAGTAACAGGTGACTTATCGCTGCAGAGATGGCGCGATATTACGCTTGAGGGTATATCGCTTGTGACGCAACATAACAGCGGGAAGTTTGACAATTATTGTGAGAAAAACAGACTCATTCTCGTTTAGCTGATAGATGACAGCAGATACTTTTTATTTTCTTCTTCCTCCTCCAAGGTGTCTAAAAGTACCTCTGTACTGCATATGGACACTAAAGGGCTCCTTCATTTTAACCGGTTTTTCCAGAAAATTAAACATAACATTTCGTTTATCCAGTAACTGTTAATTTCTGAAATCTCGACTCAAATGTTTTAATGGAATGAATACTTCTCTTACTTCTAGGAAGGTAGCCGAGAAGTAACAACAAAAAGCACGCACAAAGATAAATACACGTGGAGGGTAAAATGTGTGTAGAAAAAAGTAATATGCTGCAAATACATTTAATCACCTCTAATAATTACACAAATGATATTCCGGGCAAAGTAGTGAGTCCTTTATTTTTCTGAGAGAACAAACTCGGCACAATGGTTGCGATTTAAGCATAATGTACAGAGGAGCTGTTAAATTTTAAATTTCATCAGAAATAGTTTTTGAGATCCCCTGAATAAAAGAAGACGTTTTTACTAATTTTGAGTGAAATACCACATATTTAACCTCTTTGGTTTGCAAACATGAAGTCCTAGAAAAGCATTTGCCCACCTCTACAGTGTGGGGGCCCCAATGATCTAGAAATATTGGAAAGATAGAAAAAAAAGAAAAAGAAAAGAAAAAGTGAATATAAATGCAGTGGTTTGCTTAACATGGTCTATAGATGCCCTGAAACGAAGGAAATTATAATAATAATAATAATAATAATAATAATAATAATAATAATAATAATAATAATAATAATAATAATAATAATAATAATAATAATAATAATAATAATAATAATAATAATAATAATAATAATAATAATAATAATAATAATAATAATAATAATAATAATAATAATAATAATAATAATAATAATAATAATAGTAATAACAACAACAATAATAATAATAATAATAATAATAATAATAATAATAATAATAATAATAATAATAATAATAATAATAATAATAATAATAATAATAATAATAATAATAATAATAATAATAATAATAATAAGAAGAAGAAGAAGAAGAAGAAGAAGAAGACAATGTGACAAATCCCGCTCCTGACACCAGTGTGACAAATGACACTTTCAGTTACTTTTTCTGTCACTTTATTTCTCTTAGAATTGAACTACAAAAAACGCAGCTCTCTTTTGTCGTCGTTAACACAATTTACAATTCATGTGACCTTACAACTCATAGCTGTCTTGTCCTCTCGTAACCTTGACAAGTATTTAACTTTCAATTCTACTCTCTTTATCTCTGAAACTGCTTCTGACGATAAACTTACACTAGCTCAAACAGGCTTAACTAAATACTACTTCACAAAACAAACTACTCCGACGCGACGATTAAATGTGTACAACTGTCTCTGACGATACACAAACTCTCTCAACACTGACTCTACACACAACTGCTAACAGATCTCTCGTTCAACACTTAAAGACTAGCTTTCCGACACCACATTCGCTTATGTAGTCGAGGAAGACGTAGCACGGATTTTTCTCGAAATTAACATTTTCTCGAAATTCTAGTAAACCGGGTAAGTTTCTCGAACAGTTCTGGAAATGCCTTGTTCTACCGCGCTCATGGTCATCTTTGTTGTGAGCGCTCCACCGTGTTTACAAGCGCCACAGGAACAATAATATTAAGCATAATAATAGTTTCAACCCGTTTCTAAGTCTAAAGGATAATTGAAATTTGCTTCGCCGATGAAACTGAATATTCGACGAGATGATTACACTGAAATTTGTAGAAAGTAGCTCTGGCAAAATATGGCTCATCAAAAAGCGTAGTTCCTTTGGAAGATGAAAAGGAATCAGAAAGGAGGGCTGAAAGTTAATGATAGGAATAAAATACCTGACTTTATGGAACTAGTCGGGGTTCTCTTTAAATTGCCGCTAATCAAGCGCAGTAAAAACGTTATAAAACTGCACTTGATGCAAAGGAAGGTGTAATAAACGCCGTGTCAACTGCTTCTGATGACTTCACTCTTGTTCTGGACATCACGCCAGCCAATCGCATGCAAGTAAATGTGGAAACTTGCATTGAGTAACCCAACATTTTAGTTATTGCTACACAAGTGAAGGCGGCTATAATCACCGAAGGAAATAATCTGTTACTTTGTTCTAAGAATGGCTTAATTTCCTTTGCTTGCGGTGCGGGATTTACAATCCTCAAATTACTTTAATGAATAGCACGATTTTACGGATGCATTTAGGGTCTTTTAAACGAAACAAGAAAATTGAAACATTAGGAGTTGTAACATATGTATGAGACTCGCATTCGGGAGGTGTGGGTACATTCCAACGGTCTTTCTGACCTCCAGGCGAATGCCGAGAAGGATAAATACACACCCCAACATTTTACCTTCATTTCAATCCGGGTTTTCAGGGTTGGAAGTGTTGGCGATGGACGAGTTTGGCGGTGCTGTGTGGGGACTTTGCGAGCTGTAACTGCTGTTCTTGACAGAAGGGTGTCCAATCCATGAGGTTGAGGAATCTTGGTGTCGAGATGAATCTCCAGCACACATTACGGTCTTCCGATGGCTTGCGTCCCTCGATGGGGTTCCAATATACCCGTAGGGCGCTTTCATCTAAACCCTTTCCCTCAGGGGTCTGACATACAATTGTCCTAAGTGTACAGTGTGGAATCCAGATCACGGGTTCAAAGCCGGCGGAGGGCGATGGATATGTTTTCGGGCATGGTTTTCTTCGGAGGGGAAGTAAAGCCGGTGGTTCCGTGTCGTAGCTTTAGGGCACATAAAAGAATTTCAAGCCTGATAAAGAATGCTCTGAAAAAAAAAATACGCGGTTTTTCACGTCCAGCACAGAATGGGACTCTGAGAACCATAGCAGTTATACAGCTTCCATAAATAAATACTCAACCCTCCAGTTGCAGTTCAGTCCACCTCAAATGGTGAGAATTATATGCATTAGAATTGAGGGTTGTAATGGGTTGTAATAATTTAGTTGAATGTGTCGGTTCTCATTGTTGCTCAACTTTGTGTATATCCTTTTTCCATTATTGTATTCCACCCAAAAATTCGATGTCGAAATTTCAAAGGAAATATCTGATTTGAGGTCCCCGAGTCCATTTTTAGAAAAAGGTCCTGTGTATGTGTGTGTGTGTGTGTGCGGGGGGGGGGGGTGGATGTCAGCCTGTGGACAGCATAATTCAAAAATTAAAAGTAGGTTAAAAACCAAAGTTGTTATTTAAATTTAATTTATTTCAACGATGCGACAGGAAGATTTTGAAGAAAATTCCTGCACCCTAAACTACCGTTTACGTGGAAAATTTTAATTTTCTCAAAAATGACTCGTAACGATTTTGATTAAAATGCCATATGCTTATTCTTGATTACATTTGCATAACTGGTAAACCATAAAAGATCAAATCTTACTGTACAAAAATGTAGATCTCGTTAAAACAGACAGTTTATGTCAAATTATCTTTTTTGTGAAGTGAACCATTTTGGAGATATTCCTTGTTATTTATAAGTATTTTGGAATACTTATATACCGTCCTCAAATGGGAGATCTTTATTCATCTTTTTTTATTTCTTGGTCATGCAAATAAGACAGTTTCTGCAAATGTTTATCTCGACTAACATGAAGAAGAAAGAGAAATAGGACTTTATGAGAATAGTACAAGAGTAGAGAAAGTCATGTGAGTGCAAGACATCAGATTTTTTCCTTCTGGTTTTTCCCCGCTTCGTTAATGTGGCAAAAGATAGCAGAATAGGGATAGTTAAGGCAGTTAATTCTTATGCGGAGGCAAGAAAATAGAGAAGGTAATGTAGAGAGACCTGAATCTCTTATCCGTTGACAGAAAATTATGTTTTGCTTTTATTAGGTATTTTGTGAAGTACCTAAAAAATATATTTGATTTCAAGTGTAACGTTTTGGCATCTTGCTGGCGTGACCACTAAGCTACTAAAATAATTGGCCTACAAATTCAAACAAGCGGCTTATGCTTTAACATCCGACGGGATACGCTAGAAAATTGGGTTTGGTGTACGACAGGACCGATAAACAACTGACTAGGTCATTGAATTTGGGATTTATTACCGGGGCTAACTCTGACTTGAACGTTAAGTACATTATAACGGGGAAGCTGATGAGCACAACAAAGGCCTCCGTTGTAAATCCAATCGCCCCTGCCCGCTATTATCGAAATGGATGCTCTCTCTTTCCTGATTGGTTGCGTCTCTGGTCGGAAGTGCGCCTGCAAAGATAATTGCTACAGAAAATAAACCGTTGATGAGTTGATTAGAAATTAATTTATGTGCAAATCTGTTTAACGTGAGGTTTAGCCCTAGCTCATCCTGCATGAAATCGAATCATTCCCTTCCCTTCGATGCAGGCCATTTCAAGGCTCTACCCAAATGCGCAACAATGCGCTGAGAAACAATGTGCTCGCGTCCTATCTCGCCAATTGGAATATAAATGCCAGTTTGTGCTGTTCTGCATATTCGCTATAGACGTAATGCTATGCTTTCCGTATTTACGACTGCATGCAGAAGGTTTGTAATTATACTGCTTTTACAATGAAAAGCACTGTTACTAATAACAGAATAAAATACAAAATACGCAAAGAAAAACACATTGGGGGATTTAAGTTGGCACTGTAGTACACTAAACGAATATAGTAAATATGCATTGTTTGGGACTGTCTTGGTTTCTTACCGTCCTAGTGTCTCGTAAAGGGTGAGGGATAATTAGTAACCAAACACAGTGCCTGACAGTTGCAATAAGGGGCTAGAGGCGTGGCGCTGTAATGAGGACAACGAAAGCTGGGGAAGGGTAGACACACCTGGCATCGTAGAAAAGCCACGTTTTAATTTCCTTTAGATTCATCTCCAAATTCTTAATGCCTATTATAAAAGGTTGCAAATAGTGTTTGAAATAAGCAGCATTTATTGAGTTAAACGATTCTGTATTATAAGAAAAACTTGAACTTTGTCCTTAGGATCACAAAAACGTGTAACGCTTTACAGTAAACACAATGCAATATTATATTGAAAAATATAAAAACGTTTAATCCTTCTGTAAGTTCTCCCTATATTTGTGCTAAAATTAAAATTTCTATCGAAATAGCTTTGAACGTGTTTGTTATGTTATATTATAATACAGCTTCTGCTTTCTAATGAAAGGTTTTCTTCTAATACGTATGCAATAAACCCCTTTGTTGAATGACATTAAAATTGAATTACTTTTCTGTGAATTTGCACAGTTTCTGAAATCTGGCGAATCGTGTTACCAGCTTAACACAGACCAATGACTGGCCGCGTGTGGCGTCTGATGTATACGGCATGCTGTGAATCAAGCAACAGTTCAACTTAGTCCTTTCAGGACGAAGTGTTATTGGTTACTATAACTGGCATGTGGCATGAAAAGTGTTGCTACTGGAGAGGGGTAAGAGAGGGGCGACTGATTAGTTTCTGCAAGACATGAGACAAACCTGACAATTTATAATATTAGATGATAGGTCAAGAACTGCTAATAAAGCAGTAATCACTTTTTTTTTTTTTAAGGTTTTTGGCTTCTCAGGGGATGTGTAAGCCTGCAGGGGCTGGGGAGCAGGTTGTACGAGTCACGACCGGGGATTTTCAACATTAGAGGCCCTATCCTCTGGTCGCTTTTCCTCAACTACGTGCACCCTTAGTTTCCTCTCACCTCACCTTTCCCTCAGGGGGATGGGCACAAAAGATTTTCTATAGCTCGAGGTGCTATGTCCTTCCTTTGAAACTTGTCATAGTCATAGTAATACCTTATCCCTAAGATTTGTGTAGTGCAACACTTCTTCTTTATCTGATTACCCTCTCCTTATGCAGGACCTACACCCCCAGGACTTACAATCCAGTGCCTTGGGTCAGACGCCTGTCGGGGAGCAGAGGGACCCCTGGACCAGACAGAGTGAAGACCTGGAAGTGAGTGGTCAGTCAAGCACCAGGTATGACAGTGAGGATGAGGTTGATATGAAATGCAGGCAAAATCGATGATTAGGAAGGGGATAATGGAGTAATTGGTGGAATGAGTAGTGGGGGAATCCGGAGAACCCGAAGAAAACCCGCCCTGGCCCCGCTTCGTCCACCCGAATACCACATGCTCGGCCACGGCGTAGTAATAATAATAATAATAATAATAATAATAATAATAATAATAATAATAATAATAATAATAATAATAATAATAATAATAATAATAATAATAATAATAATAATAATAATAATAATAATAATAATAATAATAATAATAATAATAATAATAATAATAATAATAATAATAATAATAATAATGATAATAATAATAATAATAATAGACCGCCAAAGGGTTTTTTCCCTGCCTTTTAGGGACAGAAGAAGACCCTTATCCAAATTGAAGGTTCTTTTAACAACTTGAAGGAGAATGTGTTTAAGGGTCCGTCGACAACTAGGTCATTAGGACTTGAAGTAGAATGAAGCGGAGAGACATAGAGATAAATTTTGCTCCTTAACTAAATGAAATAGAATTATATGAAGGGGAAAAGCTAACAAAAATAATTAAAATCAAATACAGCTTCTTAGCGGTGAAATAAGATCGTTTAAATGTGCATGTGTTATGCCAAATTTACCTTAAATAAAGGTCATAAAGTTGTCATTAATATCTAAGGTTTAGTTCCCTAGAGAAGTGTAACAGAAGCAGAGAAGAATGTGAAGACCCGATATAAATGTCATCTGTTTGCCACTACTACCTAGTATATTGTTCAGATTATGTATCGAACATCTACAGTGGAGTATCCATATCTAAGAGGTGTTTTTCCACTCACTACCTACAGTAGTGTCGTTAATGTTATGTAACCAAAGACTTAGTAAGTATCGAACATCAATAATGCAGTATCGATATATAAATGACACGTGTTTCCACTGTCTACCTTGTGTATCGTTATTTAGATGCCACCAAAGATTATAGTCCAATCACAGGTTAAGCATCGAACATCTACAGTGCAGTATCGATATATAAATGATATATGTTTACACTACCTACCTGATGTATCGTCATTTAAATGTCACCAAAAGTTATAGTCCAAGCAAAGGTTAATTATTGAACATCGACACTGCAGTATTGATATTTAAAAGATGTGCTTCGTAGTAACTATCTGTAGTGTCACTAATAGATGACACCAAATACTATAGTAAGTATCGAACATCAACAGTGCAGTATCGATATATAAACAACATGCATTTGTACCACCTACCTGATGTATCGTTATTTAGATGTCACCAAAGATTATAGTCCAAGCAGAGGTTAAGTATCGAACATGGACAGTGCAGTATCGATATGTAAATGAGTGGTGCAGTCTTTGGCAGCCTTGTTCCAGCCATTAAACCTATCGACCCATTTATTCGAAGCGCTACTACAACAAACACATTAATTGGCTGGTTGAGTCGAGGAGGGCGATATCCCATTTGTTTTTGCTGTCCCACGCTCTGTCACTTGCACTCTAAGCTGCCCACCCGTCCAGACCAACGAACCACGTGTGTTCTGCATCCATTACGACGCTAATAAGACTTCTGAGCCATACAGGCTTCGAATCTGCGAATATATCACCGCATGTTCCTGCTCCGTAATGATCGCCTAAAGCGAACTGTACACGAGCCCTGACATCCTTGGCTTGTTTATTATTTCAAATAGATGCCTTCATTTTAAAAGAGTTGGTAGCAACATATGTAAATCGGAACGAGTGGATGTGTTGAATGTATGGCATGGAGAAAACAACAAACGTCTCTCAGTGGCCTAACAACGAGGAGAATTATGTTTGCATTTATCTTGGAGTGTAAGGTTCCGTACTTCGCCCATTTATTCATCAGCAATGACATATACATTAACCCTCAAAACTCTTTTGGTTCTTAACAATTATTTACGATTTGAGAACGTGCATAAACGAATGTCAATATCCTTTTCTGCTTTAATATACTTCTAATTAGAGATACGTACTTTATGAGTTGAAAGATAGAGGGGAAAGAGGCTGACAGAGAAAGAGATTGGAAGTGCGAGAGAGATTGAGATGCACCAAGAGTGGGAGAAAGAGAAAAACGTTTACATATTTAATGCAATAATGTAAGGAGAACTCCGGATTACTATTAGTAAGAAATAAATAATAGTTAAAATGTACAGAAGTTGTATTTCTGGATTTCCTTTTCCTTCTTTTTTGGTTTGAAATTTAACGTTCTTTATCTTGATAGGTCCTATCAGACCACGAATTAATAAATGGATGAAATTATGCTCAAATGAGACCAGAATCCATAGAGCTTAACGCTAGGCGACATTCACCCTTTCAGGATTAGGGAAAATCCGAGAAAAACATCGGGGCAACTCGCCCTAACCGGGATTCGAACTTACGTACCGGCTAGAAAATGTGTAATTAAGACTTTTTGCTGCCTAAAAACAAAGACCAGGGATAACAAACGTTACTAATAGGTGTAAGAGAAGAGTCTCCCCCCCCCCCCTCACATTTTAGCTAGAACCTATTTTGCACTTTGTGTTCCTCACTTTTCCACTTTTGTGGTCACGAAGAGAGGAGAAGTAGGGGAATGTGTTCACACCTACGGAGCAATGTTCGTCAGCCCTACTATATACGAATCTATGTTTTGGAAGAAAGAGGCCAAAATGAGCGATTAACATCGAATGAATACAACATATAGTGAATCGCTACAATGTATTCACAAATATACAGTAATAAGCATAAGGATGAAGTTTATAAACAATTTCTGATATTATTATTATTATTATTATTATTATTATTATTATTATTATTATTATTATTATTATTATTATTATTATTATTATTATTATTATTATTATTATTATTATTATTATTATTATTATTATTATTATTATTATTATTATTATTATTATTATTATTATTATTATTATTATTATTATTATTATTATTATTATTATACGCACTTCATAATCTGTATACACTTTCATTACAAATTTATGCATTTCATTGTAGGATGCAGTCAGCTTTTTAAAGAGCATATAGCATATAAGTGATGGACTTGAAACTTTATGCCATTTGCATGGCCGCGAGAAAAGAACGGTGGGGGGGGGGGGGGGAGGGCGGGCGGGAGGAATAACGATATCCAAACTCAGTGAAGTATAAGTGTTTGAAAATAACAAGCTGGTAGTAAGCAATTTCTCGCGAATCTCCACATGAGAGAAAGAAAGAAAGAAGAAAAGAAAGAAAGAAAGAAAGAAAGAAAGAAAGAAAGAAAGAAAGAAAGAAAGAATGAAAGAAAGAAAGAATGAAAGAAAGAAAGAAACAAAGAAAGAAAGAAATAAGGAAAGAAAGAATGAAAGGAAGGTATTTAACTTTAACATCTTTTAGGGATACGACAAGAAGATTCTGAAAAAAATTCCTCCACCCTAAACCACCCTTTACATGGACAATTTTTCGAAAATTCTGGATTTCTCGAAAATGACTAACGATTTTGATTCAAATGCCATATGTTTAAGATATTTCTATGGCAAATGAAATGCCCATTTTGAATTTTCTGGCTATTGCCCACGTAATCCTGTTTACTCTTGACGTCCTTTACATAACTGGTAAATCGTAAAATATAGACGAAATCGTACTACACAAAAATGTAGATCTTGCTAAAACACACAATTTATGTTCAAATTAATTTTGTTGTTGAATGAACCATTTCGGAGATATTCCTTGTTTTGTGAGTTTCGAAATACTTAAACTTTCTTCAAATGGAAGTTCTTTATTAATTTTTTTGTATCGCCTAGTGTACTGCCACATTCCCTTTGAACCTACAAGGAAATAAGTAATACGATAATTTCTGCAAATGTTTATCTCAACTAACATGAACAAGATATGGAAATAAGAGTTTGTAAGAATGGTTAGTACAGAAGCAGAGAAAGTAATGTGAGTGCAACATGTCACATTTTTGGGTAGAATGCAATAGTTCCTCTATTCCCTGTAGGTAAATAGTGGAGAAATTAGAAAGAAACAGAGAGAGGGAGAGAGAGAGAGACAGGATGTGTTAATTAGATTTTACCTGTATCTATACCTCAGAAACTGACCATGGTCCAGTTAATGCTGGGCAAAATAAGAACAGGTAGCTTTTCAGACAAAAGCGAAACGTTGGTTATTCCGGCGCCCTCATCCCACCTTCGCTGTTGGAGACTACTGGAAACAAGCACTGCACATCAGATGCAGCTAATAATAATTGGGAAAATGAAACACACTGAGAAAGGGATGTTTCACTTCCCATAAAGGTTATATTTTGCACAATTATCTCTCCATTGTGTGGGAACCACGATGCGAACAAGTGCGGAGTTTTCTATGTAGGAACGCAGCTGAACAGAGTGCTCGAGATGGTATCTGCTGCAGGTCAGTTTGCTCCTGTATGTACGCGAAACGTTCCCTCTACACAGAGGTAAAGCATGGGCTTCCTAAAAACTTGGCAGTATCTTTCTATCCCCGAGGCCGCGCACTCTGACATGGGTTATTCCGTGGTTTCCCCATGTCATTAAGCAAATACTGGTGTGCATTAATATCTTCCACACAGATTTCTTTCCCTTCATTACTCATTTCCCCCATCTTTCTTGTGGCGCGGATTGTACCGCCGTTTGCGGACAGATGACACAGTTGCTTGCGCACTAGAAACTTTTCCCTGCACCTCCCTAGAAGTTGCTGTCCGGGCCGCAAGGGTAGTCTCGTCGCTCTCTCCTTGGGTAGAAGAAACACTTCGGTTGTGCGCCAGGTGTAACTGTTAGGGACTTCGATGCGTCTCTGGGCTTCGCTGGCTTCGCTCTGTGACAAGCCTCCGGTCTCACTTCGCCTCATTCCTTCCCCCCAGGGGGGTGGTGGCCCCCAATAAAACCATGCCGGGGTCACCGGGGTCGCGGTGGATCGAGGTGTTCCCCCTCCGTTACACACACACACACACACACACACATACACACACAGGTCTCTTTGACAGAAAATACCCTAATTTCATTTGTCTGTTGCGTTAACCAGTATCATAGCGACTCTCTTTTGGTACACACCTATTTAAACTACACTTAATCGCTGATTCTATAGACCAGTGGTGCTCAACGTCTTCTCTTGTGAGCTAATGAGGTCACCTTGGTTTTCTCCCCATTCCTCGTTTTGTGCATAAAATACTTCCCCCTTCACTCTTTTAGGTAACCAAGCATTAGAGAGGTTTGTTATTGAGTCCCATGTATGTGTCATGGATCAGTGAACAGTAGGTGGAGGTTAATCCGCCCTCCACATAAGGTTGGGCAAGAGACAGATAAGCTGACAACACTGCAGGTTGTGTGGGTGTCACTTTCACTTTCACGCATTCCTACTTTACTGTGCGAGTGTAGGCTAATCAGAACGCCGGTTGCACTCGTTGCCTCCCAAAACATTACACCATCCTGTGACGTCTTTGCAAGCGACTGAATGTTTACATCCAGAAGCCGGTTCAATTCCCTGACCAAGCTCAATGCAACGTTGACGAGTTACTTCACGTCTGAAAAAGCTGCACGAAATATCCCTTAATTCTTTTAAGTGGTAATTATTTCGAAACCTATAATTTATACCAAAACTATGTCAGAAATATATTATTCCACGCATCTTACAAGTAACAAACTATTATCTTCGTACATCCTTGTGGAATTACGCATCCAATTTGGTACAAAAACGATTTATTTTTTTCGAAATCGGCTGATCGAAGAACAAAGTACAATTAGGCTTTGTTTCTAATGCTAGAAGGAATGTAATAAATTTCTTTCCACCCGGTATACTACGAAAATACAAAAACGCAGTTTGAAAGCAAAGACTTAATGTCCAGTTCGTTTTTAGAGCAATGGCGCATTATTTTCTTGTTAAATTCACTGAGCATGTGTTAAGTCGTGCTTCATACTCGAGCAGAAATATAGTTAATGTGTAAATGAAACTGTTATTTCCCTCCTATATTTGTGATACGAGTGTGTGAACATGCACATTGAAGCTAACACAAGCGATTTTCCATTAACAAGCGTGTAGTGATTGAAGCTCAGCAGAAACATTGAATTTTATTTATACAACGTAAATAAATAAAACTCTAGCCCAACAGCTGCCATGGATGGACGCCATCAAGATAACATTTTAATGTTTTAAGGATATTTAATATATCCCGAAGTACAGCGTTTCAGATTCATTACTTACTTCATTCACTCTTACACAGCGTTTCTATATTACCAAATGAAGGAATGAAAAACGTAAAACTAGGTAAAAGTAGATTTATTGTGAAATGAAGTAGTTTTAGGTTGTACAGGCCCAGAATTTTCGAACATATATGTTCACAATTAGTATATACACAACTTTTATTTTCTATACATCGTGAGGAACTGGGCCCAAATGACCTCGTTGTCGACAGGCCGTTAAACCTTACACACACGCCCATTCGTGAGGAACAAAATAGCTTTTTACCTAAAATCCGAGGTCTGGTCAGAAGAATAATCATTCTACAAGACGGGCCCTTCCTCCTCAATCTTTTCTGCAGAGTTGCAACCTCTTAATATGATACTTTGCACCTAATGAAACAGAAAAAACTGGAATTCAGAATTTTGGCAACTGAGACTCCACGTGGGGTTGCCATGTCATTTCCTTAACATCAGAGTTGCTATTGGTCTTCAGAGACAGGGATAGAAGTTTCCCTCTTCTGGGGTGTGGAGATGGATTTATGACAGTCGTTAGTTGTGGATAGCGCACATTTCCTTTGTGAAGCAACTGCACTCGCGTTCAATAAACAGTTTTTGTCTTCTATTGCTGATTCCACTCCTAAAAATACCTCTCAGAGACATTCATCTTGAGTGAAACACTACACAGGCATCCTGAGAGTTAGTCGATTGTCATGTCTTTACTTCTCAAAAGCATAAAAAGTGCTAAATGTAAAACATTTCAGTTGAAGAATTAAAAGTTTGCACACTGTCATAAGTTCCCTCCCTCCCTGCCATGTACTGTAACTCGACGGGCCCTTAAACCTCACTCACACTCATCCACGCACTCACTGACGCACGCACTCACTCACTCATTCCCATGTGCGTACGCACGAACTTACTTTCCCACTCAGTCAATCTCATGCACGCACACACTCACTCACGCACGCACTGACTCACTCATTCACTCACACACGCACTGACTCACTCATTCACTCACACACGCACTGACTCACTCATTCACTCACACACGCACTGACTCACTTATTCACTATCGCACGCACTCACTCACTCACTCGCTCGCTCATTCCCATGTGCGCACGCACGCACTCACTGACGCACGCACTCACGCATTCGCTCATTCTCATGTACGCACGCACGCACTTACTTTCTCACTCAGTCACTCTCATGCACGCACACACTCACGCACGCATTGAATCACTCACACTCTCATACACGCACACACGCACTCTCTCTCACTCGCTCGCTCACTCTCACATTTACTCACTCTCTCTCACTCACTCACCGATTCTCTCACTCAGTCATATCAGTCACTCTCTCACTCATCACGCATGCACGCACTCACACACTCTCACTCACTCGCTCACTCACTCTCATGTACCCATACACGCACTCACTCTCATGTACCCATACACGCACTCACTCACTCTCATGTATCCATACACGCACTCACTCAGTATCATGTACCCATACACTCACTCACTCTCATGCACGCACTTACGCACACACGCACTCTCTCTCACTCGCGCGCTCACTCACTCTCATGCACGTCCGCGCTCACTTGCTCACTCTCTCGCTCACTCACTCTCACTCATGCACGCACGCCATTATTTTCTCACTCTCTCACTTACTCGCTCACACCCATAACTCGACGTCATACCGGATACTTTTTTAGAATTAAATAAAATTATGTCAAAACAAAAGACAATATTCATATACTGTTTACATAGCACAGTTAAGGGAACAAAGGAAAGCTTCTAATTAAAGAATAACTCGGATTAAAAGTTTCGAATAACGCAATTATCATGTATATTTCACTAACGCACAAAAGGTAAGCGATCTCCTGAAGTATTCACAGAGTTGTATAGATATAAACACCTCAACAAAAGACAAGTACAGAGAGAGCGTGGTAATATTTGTCACTACATTCTTTTCAGAATTAGCTGTTTGCATTGTTCTCTCCCTGCACTTCTGTAGCGGTTTTGTCCCGTGTAAGCGCGTGCTTGACGGAATTAGTGCACTCTTCTCCCCTCGTGCTCACAAAATCCTTTTCGTTACACAGCGCGCAGTAAAAGGGTTCTTTAACACTCTGGCTATTAACATCTTCATTAACACAAAGAATTAATAACAAAACTATGTGCTGGTTGTGTCTGGCTGTACCATAATAATTATATCACATTATTAATGCTGTAGCAACACTCGATGATCATGAATAAAGCTCGCATTTGATTGTTTAACTATTTTACTCGTTTGTTTACAATCGTGGGCTTCGTACTGGAGTGAAATAAACTAATTTTATGCTGCCTACGGTTGCCTGTTTTCATAGTGTGTGCATTTTTATAGTACAAAGGACTACATTCCACCGAAAAATTCGATATTGAGATTTCATTAGTAATACATATTTTGGAGCCTCCTAAATCTAAAAAAAGGTCATTTTTAGAAAAACCAAAAGTCGGTTAAATATTAAACTTGATATTTATATTCAGTACTTTTCAAGAATGCGACATGAAGATTTGAAGAAAATTCCTCCATTCTAAACTATGCTATACAGGGACAATTTTTCCAAAATTGGCTCTAATGATTTTCGTTAAAATACTATCTGCTTAAGAGATTTTTATGACAAATTAAATATATATCTAGAATTTTGTAGGAACGTTGCCAGCAGCTCTCTGCAGTCTATGTATATCTGGTAAACCGTAAGAGACAGACAAAATCTTACTTCACATGAATGTAGATTTCGTTAAAACACAGAATTTACGTTAGGTGCAATTCTTTTTCGGAGTGAACCATTTTTGAGATATTCCTTGTTATTTGCCTGCATGCTTTTCTCAAGTGGGATATTGTTATTCATTTTTTTATCTCTTGAGCATGCAAAGAGAGCGGAATTTCAAAACCATCACATAGCGACCAGCTTTAAAGGATTTGACTATCGTCTAAAGTCTACTGTATTCCAAAATTGAGTTTTTATTATGGACGCCGTTACACTGCTATGATTTTCAGTGTCTCATTCTATATGGGGAGTCATAGACCGGTTAATTTTTATATATCCGATGTCTTGCAGTCACACGAGATTCTCTGTCCAACCTTGTGCAAACTACATTTCCAAAGGCTTGCCTTAGACTCCTATCTCTTCATGTTATTCGAAGTATATATTTGTAGAAGCCGTTTTATTGGATCTTTCCTTGTAGGTACAATGGGCTCAAGGGATAGACAAAACTTTTAACAACGGATCGCTACGTAATAGCTTTAAGATCCCCTTTCTCTTTGCGTAATCAAAAGGGGGAGGGGAGGGAGTCGAAAATGGTTGTATATAAAAAAGGTACCAAAAAAGGGCAAAAATATTTTATATAAATTCTGTTTTAACGAGATCTACATTTTCTTTTGTGGTAGGATATTGACTACCTCATGCAATAGGTTACGCAATAGTCATTCAGAATGAAGGACTTCTGAGAACATTTCCAGAAAATACATATCTCATGAACGTATCTTAAACACATAGTATTTTAATTGAAATCGTTAGAGGCATTTTTCAGGAAATCAAAATGTTCCAAAAAATGTTTCCATATAAGGGATAGGTTGAGATGGGGAGATGCGGAACAGAAGTACCAAATTGGATTTTAATCTACTTTTCATTTTTGAGTTGTACTGTTTAGACACATACGCAAACACGTGCGTGCGAACTTTTTTCTAAAAATGCTTCGTTTTTGAGTTCAAGATACTTGAAAACACATTTCTCCGGTGAAATCTCATTGAAGTTTTGGATGGCATACACTACTTCTCCTTCTTACTATACTATAGACTTTCCGAAATAAGAAAAACACTTCAGGTAAACAAAGGTGGAAGGCAGTAAATGCTGTCATTGGCCCCTGACCACATCCTCAGCCTAAGAGTAGAAAATAGATCCCGTATGTTCTTTATGCTATCACTTTTATAATGCACTAATGGATAGTTTACTGATTTGATTGCAATGGACTACACTTTCACTGTAATTTAATAGTACAAAAAAATTAGTTTACAGAAAGTGAGCTGTTATTGCATATGCTTCACACGTGTTGCGCGGAGTAATACAAACGTGTGTTTCTTAGAGTGCATTCAGTATAGTAGAGAAAGAAAAACCGAGGAGTTTCACTTACTCCCAACTCCTGTCTACTTGTATTTTATATTACGTACATGAATAGTTATACTTATTGAATATTTCTCAGGGAAAACTCGAATAACCCCGCGAAACTGCATATATAGGGGAGAGAACAATATTGCAAATTTAGAAAGTGGTATTCACTTAGACAAGAATACTGGGAGGCTATTTCAGACAAAAAAAGGAACGATGATAATAAAGAACACTTCTCTGCGAAGCTTTTATTGCGATTGTTGATAGAGAACAACAAAGGTAAGCCATTGTTTCCCTGGTCAGCCCTGCTTGGCAACCCCTATTGCTCCCCTCGCTCGCCTGGACATCATAGACTCAAGCCCTTCCTTCTTTTCTTTGCCTTTGTTTCCAGCCGAGACAAACTGCTGTGAGCAATATTCTAAATTCGAATCACGCCTTTCCCCATATACCTTTCTCTTCCCTTGCTTTTACCGTCCTTAAAATCCCGACCAAGCTACGAATCGTATACCGATCTCTCCCCAAGGCGATAATAGGGGCGTCCTTTTCTCCCCTTCCACATTTTATATGCCATCCCCTTGCCTCTCTCTTCATTCTTTTGCTATCTGTCCCTTCTCTTTGTTTCAATTATTCTTCGTGTCCTCCATATAGCACAATGCGTGCCTTATCGACCTTGTTGCCAGCGAGCTGACTGATATTAATTTCGCATAAGGGAAATGAAAAATTTCCCTCAGTTATCATGACGCCCCATACGTTATCATCATGATGCTGGTAATAACAGCGCTATCGTCCTCAAAGTGCACTCTTTCTCTGTCGCTGCAATAACAGAGTGCTTGAATCCCCACCACTGTCCACACTGCGGCAGAATTTCCTCGTTTGCACTTCCAGAGAAGCTGTCACATTGCTCTCCGATCTGACGATAAAACTGCACTATTGCACTTTTTACGGCTCTAAGAGCGCTTCGACAGCAAAGTTTGGGCATGTCAAGCACGGAAATAAACCCAGACATATGGGAGATACTTAAAACTTCAATAATACTATACCCACAAGGCTAGAAAGATCGGCATTCAACTTTTCCTGCAGTAAAACACAGCAAACTGTATTACAGTGTGCCTTGTTTAGCATGCAGAAGGAACAACAGAAGACATCTTTATCATCATCATCAGCAGCAGCAGCAGCATCATCATCAGCATCATCATAATCATCGTCAATATCATCATTGTAGATAGTGATGGGACAATGCTACTATTTTTCGACATCGATACTAAATTTTAAACATCGATATTTGGTACTCACTTGTTCAAAAACTGTAAAGGCCTTAGATTGTTCGCAGGATTATACCCTTATAATTTGCTGCAAAATTTAGAATAGGTTCAAACGATGTACTGCTTGAAAGAAGTGATAAAAGTTGTCATTCTTTCCTCCCCATACACATTTATGAGGATCATTTTGATTGGAGATCCCATCCCATGCACAAAGACACGTATGCATTTATAGTCTGTGACAAAGAAGCGGTATATCCTTTGTACCTTCTCTAAATTCTGCAATACTATCAGTTTTCTATGTATAAACGCGTGTAATCAAGTTTGTTTCCGATCAAGATTTTCAATATCGCGGTATCATGTTCTGACAGCGAGAGTGTGTTATTGGTATTGTTCCACATACATTAGTTTGCCCGGTCCCGCATAGCACCCGGTTGATCTGTGAAAGATGAGAAGCTGGCATGCATTGCATTTGAGCGCGTCAAATGTTAACCCTGGGCTGCACATTACAAATGAGTTTACTGACTTATTGAAATGTGTCATGAGTCTACATTGGTAGCCACTTAGGACATGCCTTAACCTATGAGTGCAAGCATGCGTTTAAAGCGTTCATCCCATCAATATTCGACACTTACTGTATAAAAAAGAACTATATGGGCGATATCTACATAGACGTCACAACACCAAACGCAGTTCGTTTACTCGTTCCGATCGTTAACACTCAATGTTCCTATTCGTCACTTGACTAGCGGCGGCGTAAACCTCTAACCTTCTTATGTGCTCGGGCATACACGGAGGCGCGGGCGCCATCACAACTACTGACTGTGCTCCCCGCCTATATAGCCGCGGCGAATTACTGGCGAATTTTCTGGAATATACACATCTCTTGAAGCTTCTCGTAAAATATGATAAAAACACCGTTAGGGCAATTACCCTTCTTTTCAGGAGAAAAAAAGGAAAGTACTGGTTCGGAAACTAATGAATACAGCTTTAGGTGTACTTGGATATGTACTGGGAAGATATTCGGAAGTAAATAATTCTGTCTTGAAATTTGAATCAATATTAAAAATCATCGGAGCAAGTATTTGCTTATGAAGGGCGCCAGAAAAATACATGACGAGCGTCGCGTTGGACAGGACTGGAGTATTCTTACATCATCTAGTAAGCGATAGTGATCGTTTTAAAGTTACGTCACGTCCGGAATATATACATGTTTAATTCATATAACGTGCTAATAGCTTGGTTTGAGTAAATGCAACTTAATACTATATTTCACAGGACTCTGGCAAATAAATAAAAATTATAGCGGTAAAGGGTAATGAAAATATTTCAAAATCAGTCTATTATCCACCTCCACGTGATCAGCTAACCCGGGGAAAACTATAATACGAACAACAGCCATTACAGCTTTCTACAAATTTTTGAAGCCTTTCCTTTGCGATTTTCATTGTGAGCACGTTGCATGTTGCATATTCCCTGAGTAGCAGACTGTTTAACTGCAGTCTTTTCCTTTACTTACATAAATAACGTTATAACTGAGATCAAATGCTTTCCTCTTCAGTTTACGTCATTTAAGCTGTCATGTCGTATTAGATGATGAGTGAATGAAACGGGTGATGCTTCTCCTATTGATAAATTATAAACTTGAAGGAGTTTTTCTTCGGAGTATATTATGAACATTTTCGCCTTACATCCTTAAAGGATTTCAAAGTTAGACACTAAGTCCATCTTGCTGTTTGTCTTATTTTTATGGCAGACATACAATTTAATGGCAGCTTATAACTGACCACTACTATTCTCTTTTCTGCTGTGCAAATAAATTTTGTAACCGCAAATGATATTTATATCATCGACTTCACAGCAGATTTCACAGGGTGTTTGGGTATACAACACCGCAAGGCAAGCTTCATGTTGGATTTTGTGTTGATCAACTCCACCTGCTTGCCGCCATTATATTTTGTGTCAATGGACCTATAAATTAGAATGGAATATGGAGAATGAGATACAACAGGAAATACATGACCTCTTAAAAAAAAAGTCAGAACTGTCCATTGTGGCCAAATTAAAAAGACTACAGTGGGCAGGGCAGGACATACACCTAAAAAGTGATGACAAGAGTGATGTTTGGAAAGTGATCGGACAATTGTTAGCTCCTAAAATGCAAAAACTGGCAACAGATAGCTCTGGATAAAGATGATTGGAGGTCTCGAATGAAGAAGGTCTAGGCCTGCTTTGGGCTGTAGTGCCATTGGAAGAAGAAGAAGAAGAAGAAGAAGAAGAAGAATATAGTAGTGTTTAACGGCTGTTCTTACTACATAAGGCACCACAGGCGGTGGCTGAAGGAAATGGTAATTCAAGAGGAAATTTGGTTCCAAGTCTCAGTTAATAGCATCGGTCAGTTTTGAGGACTGAGAAAAAGCCTCTGTCAGGTAAGACAAGTCCATGCTTTGACGATCTATCTCGATCGTCATGTTTTTGTTTTTAAGTTATGCTATCAAAGTATTGGATCAAATACAATTCTTCCTTTACCACATATGTATAAGCTACAAGGAGAGTGAATATCTTCTCGTTTACGAGAAATTAGAGCATAGTTTTTAAATACCTTTTTGATTGTTGCTAGGCTGAGAGGTTAAGTGGAATGTGGGGAGGTGTGTAAAGTTATTTGCCCGTGCGTGTATACCTGGGTTGCTGTCTCAACCCCTCTACTATGTAGGGAAGAACGCCTGTTGGGTTCCAAGGCCGATTTTAAGCGATACTTGCATCACAGAATGCCTCCCACAAAACACTCACACCAGCAGCAGGGTAATGTCAACACATGCGGGAGACACTCGAGGCGAATCCCACCTCCCTTTCCCCCGATCCAATTCCTCTCCTTGTAATCACGTACAGCCACTTCCCCTTCCAGCTAGGAAACAAAAGAATTTCAATTACAGCTGGAAGGCGCACGGGCGTATCGGACCGGATGAGGTGTGGCTACGCTGCGACAACTACAACTGCCACTTAACGATCGTTGTTCAGACCCTTCTTGATTGGTGCAGCAGCTATATAGAGACACTCGCCTCCGGGACGGCAAATCCGAGAAACAAACACATACATTTTACTCACTCGTTCTGTCTCTATCCCATTCTCATTCTCTCTCTTTCTCCTTCTGGTGTAGAGGGAGGGCCGGGTTTCCATGGCAACGCGAATACACCGCAGTCTCTCTTTGTTCGCGGCAGAAAACACCCCGACCAAACGATATACTAAAACCTTGTTTCTGAACATGTAAACGATCCATTATTCATATCTGCGTAATACATCCGGATGTTATTCGACCCAAGCATATTACGCTTATTTACTTCCAGCTTTCCACGGAGTCTGTACATACTCTTGTGGATTGGAGTGAAATTTAAATACAAATGAATAACTTCTGAAGGTACAAAAGCAAGGTTGACAATTTGGCAAAGCAATTGTGTCATTATTTTATGCCGCAAATCGCAGGTAGCAGAACATTCACCACTCTGAAACTCAATGCAGTAATAAAACTGGTCTCATGTGTACAAAAAATCCAAAAAGTGCTGTTCAGAATGCAATATTAGTTTTAAAAAGTGACTGTAGTAACATCTTAGAAAATAATTCATGTTTCCTGCTTAATTACTCGGCATGCCATCCACCGATTATTTCACCTGGGTCCACCCCATCCTAAACCACAGCGAGATAGACGGCCCAGCGTGTCTGGTCACACTCCATCAACAGCAGATTTCCAGCCATGAAATAGGGGTTATATTAACGAAAGAGAACGGGTGCCATAAATTCTGCTGCCATTTATTTCTTAGAATAAATGAGTTGGAACAAAATAAAGACTGAATAAAAACAATCACTGGTTGTATCACGATAAAATTTGGTGGCACAATAAATCATTCTAAGATTTTGTCCCTGTTACACTTGCCTGAGTGTCTGGAAACTTGTGATCCTTCTGTTAAGGATTTCTTCCAAGGTTAACCTTTGAAGCCGTCACTCTTGAGGCACAATTTTTGTTGCTATTGATGATTTTTCTGCCTCAGCTATTGCAGTGTTCACTTTAAGGACCATGGATCTCTATTTGTAAAGAAAACACTATGTTTAAGTTGCTGAATTAATTGTAACATCGGTTAAAATTTGTAAATATAATGATCGATAACATTGATTTAAAAATAATTAAGTTCACCTTTCCTATAAGAATCCCAAGCTTAAAGTCCGATAAATTGTATAAGATTTAACAGGCAAGTTCACCAGCATTAGCCGCCAAATCGTTTTGATTACCTGCGCCACCGTGGGCTAATTCTACTGCAAAGTTAAACAGTAAAATCACGTACACCAGACACAGGAATCACCAGATAACTCTGTCTGATCCGTGTGGAAATTCTCGAGTAAGTGTTTGAAACCTGTGTACACGCTATGTTAGCTCACTTCCGAGACCTTTCCCTGTTGCCTTTCTAATTCTGAGAATTCCAGCCTAAGTGACTTACAAGCGTACTTAACCATCCTAACAAGTTTCCCAGAACCCTTCACCACCTGGTTGCGTTTACTAATGATTTCTCTGAACAAGAATTGCTAATTAGCTATTTCACTTAATATGTTGACTCAAGCTTCTTGTATCTTGCATTGATTTCACTTATATACATAATTTATTGCGATTAGTTCTTTATCTGAATACAATTTTTTAATTAATATCTTTGTTCTGGTCAATAACTACAGTATTAATCTTAACTGCTGACATGGTGTCTGACAGGCCTTTTAACACGAAATGTTCACTCCTGAGCAGACTTTCTTCACTGGCAATGAGACCTTATGTCAACAGTACATTCTCTGAACAATAGCTCATCCACAGAATTGTGCCTTGGTCTACAGTTATCTTCTGACAGTAAATTTTATTTTTGTAGTGCGTTAAGAGACACTGTATCACAGTTATGTCATTTATTTTATATTTATAAAAATGTATATTTACCTACCGTAAGAAAAAAGAGCCAATTTTATTTTCTTTACATACGAACAGTGGCTGCCCTGCTGGTCCATCTGGATACGTCATAGCAGATGATGCTGCATTCGAAGATCAAATGTTCACTATTTTCCTTTCTTTCTAGTGATAAAGAGTAGATAACAATTGAAGAGGCTAGCGAAGTAAACTGATCCCTGCCATGTAGTGTTGAGACGGGTAAACTAACTTGAAAATATGTCCAGTGTTTAGAAAGTTTAATATTTTTTGTAAGATATACGCACAATATTATTTGTCGCCCTCGAACTGCCTCCGCGTAAAGCAACAAGAAAGGAGTTGATGGGCTCATTAAAGAAGACAGAACTCAAACTTAGGTCAATGAAAAGTTTGGCCTCTTGGGTACCATGTTCATTGACCATAGACTTATAAGCTTCAGAAAAAAATCACCACACAAAATCTCCTTTAGAGGTTTCAAAATGAAGGGGATATTTTTGACTATTGTGACAGACGATGACAACTGATTGCATCATTACGAGATTAAAACAAAATGGCAGAGTATGAAATGGCACCACTTGAAACAAGTTCTATCGTAAGGGTAGTTTCAAACTTACAAGATGAGGAGAGAATGGAGACTATGTTGAAAAGTGACACTAAAGTCTGTAGATTAAAATGTAGATGTAGAGATAGATTATTTAGTTTGTCTAAAAAATAAAGATTAACATTTAAAAAACTGTTGCTTACAACTTTGAGTATAACATTATCAAGACAAAACTAACATGTCTAATCATTTCTTGAAGACAAGTGACTGTTGCCACAGAAAAGTGAGGAGTATTTTCAGAAGGGATCATCCAGTTCATTTTATTGTCCCCGTCTCCCTTCAACTCAATTCTGTCTTTGAGTGTAGTAGCTCATTCACTTATTTGTTTGTTTTTCCATTTCTGTTGTTGCTAAGATCTAGTTGCAACTTGCAGCTATCGAGGCTTCATCTCATGAGCTTATTGGTTCCAGTTCAGTAAACTGCTTCGTGCTTTAGGAACATGGAGCTATGCTCTTCGATCCTTCTAATGAACGAAAAGTTCCGAAGTTTCACTGCACCACTTCTATTTACTAACGCTATTGCTCAAACACGTCCCGTGTAAAAAAGGAAATAGTTACAGAAAAACGTAGGTTTCCCTACACTTGTGTTTACACTTTTCCCAGAGCTGGTTTATTTCGATTTATAACACTAGGCATGAGGGAACATCCGTCATCCCAGTGCAAACATTTCTTGCATCCAGAACGGTGTATATTACGAAACCATAATAATATGTATACCAATCGTGTGCACAATTTCAAATTTCAACCAATGACAGCGAAAAATTTATTAGATTTTATTATCACTTCCTCTGAATTTTAGTTGTCCTTATTTTTCTTATGTTATGATCAGGTTAGATAATCTAGCGGCACTGCCCCGCAGATACCCAACAGAACCGCTATTCAAATGTCAAATATGGCTGACTCTCGCTTCGTGAAGCATGTAATGCTTAAATAGACGAAATAATTCGAAGCCCTCAGAACACTGAATACAATAATTGGAAATATGTTTGGAATCGGCTTGACAAATTTTGTCTTGAGCGAAATGATAAAGTAACAGCAGATACTCAAACTATGCATGATGTAGTATGTCTCCTTCATTTTTCTTTTAAGAAGTTGGTGTCTACAATGCAACATTTAAATAACATTTCATAGACTATAGTCACTATATCATTCTTTAATTCGTGAAAGAGTCTTAACAAATGCAACTCGTGATGGTCAAATTCTCTGGATAAATTGACAGTCACTAGTGCCATTACTTATTATAATACATATGTGGCTCTGTGATTGGCATCTAGCTGTTTTAATGTCCAATTACATTTGATACCTGCTCGAAAGCTATTTAAATTTATGTATGTCTTGAACCACTGATAATAAATGCTGTGAATTCCAAATCAAAATATAAGAGGATGATGAGAATGATGTGCCGTACATTTTTGTTAGATCCTGTGTATATATTATTTTAGTCTTATATCGACAGGGAAGTATTTTATCCTGGTTCTTACATACTTAGAAATTTATCCCTGTTTTATCTTTATATTGCCTGTAGGTGTATATATTTTAAATTCAATATTCAAAGCTAATGTTTATATCTGTATGCAACTAAACTGTGTCGTACATTCCTTGGCGTGTTCAATGTTCACAGGCATTTAAGGCTTCTAGTGAACTCACTGAACGCAATCCAATCCAACTCAGTTTATATGCAGAACATTTTGGAATAATATAAGATTAACATTTATTCAAGCAACCTATATACAAAGTCATTATTTGTGTCAAGAGTTTCTCCGTATTTTCAGTTAATAGCAGATTCCTTACTTTCAGTTAAAATAGTTCTTAGGTTAAGACATTTCGAGTTACGCTGCATATCGCAGGAGCTTAATGTTTTCTGGAATGCTTACATTTTGTGCTGGTTTTTGTAATTATTTTGTAATAACACTTTATTCCTAATGTTCCTCATTATTCACTAAATGCTACTGTTTTCTTTCCATTATTTTATTCATTATTAATTATTTCCCGACAAAGGGTATCAATTTAATTTAATCTCACAGAAGTTATTCGTGTGCTTGAAATACTCTTCGCCCTCTGTGGCTCAAACATGAACAACTGATCACCTGTAGTAGGTGAAAAGATGTTTAAGCTATGTAAACAGGTGAAGTGTGATTTTCAAACTAATGCTGTGATATCGAAGATATAAGAGGTTTTTCTACAAGTTGTTCATAAAACAGTATATATATATAAAAGAGTCGATAGTTACTGGATACAAAATACAATGTTGTAAGCAAATTGATATCGTTGTGACTAAATGACAACGAAGTCCAGTTTCCTTTTTTGTCACTTTAGTTTTATTTGTAACTGAGGCACAAAACACAGTTCCCTTTTAATGGTTAACACAATCTTCAGTACTTCATAATCTTACAACTCACAACTGTTCTCTCTTATCTTGGCAAAGTTTTCTTTACCTTCTATGTCTCATAAACAGCTGGCTTTGACAATACAATCACTCAAAACTTACTAGAACTGCTTCAGTTCAAGACAAACTTCGACGCGACGTATCTCAAACCATCTCTGTCGACACATACAGTTCTCTCACGACAACGACCCCTGGACACAAAAACATAGGTACTGCTAATTGCCCTAACTTGCCGTCCCACAAGGGCGAGAATGACGTAGCACGGATCTTTATAGAAATCTTCCCCTTCTCGAAGCTTTTTCAAATAAGCCGTCAGTCAGAAGTCTCGCGAACACTCGAAACGCTTTGCTCTGACGCGCTCTATTGTTGTTAGTCACGTATTCACAAGCCGTGTTGCGAGGCAGCTTGACCTTTGCTCGGTTTGATATACGCCGGTGTTACAATACCTTCAGAATTGAACCAAAACCTTCCTCTGTGTTCTGATTTATTGAAGATATCCTCCCAGCAAACATGTGAAAGCAGTTGACGGTTTTCTCACAATACTATGAAACAGTTTCTCTCTTTCGCTCTTCTCTTTTTCTCTCTCTCACTTCGAAATGTAAAAATCTGTTACTATTTTTGCTCTCATATCAGATATAACAAATGTGAAATTTTGCATAACTGTCAGTGCCTACCTGATGATAAGGAAATAAGTAATAATCAATGTTCCACGTGAAACTTCCTACAAAATCAATGACGAAGTAACTACCACATAACATCGTGTTGTTTTCCATTACTTCTACCCCACATGTCTCCCATCTACTGAGAAATGTTGGCATTTAAAGAAGTAATGCCATTCTGGTTTTTATTGATCCCAAAAGTGCCCTCCTAGCTATAAAAGATCCCACTCTTACAGTTCACGACGTTCTCGTTGAGGAACACCATGCAGTCTTTCTCTGGATCCCACTACATAATTGATTATGAGCAAGTGGGGTGAAGGCTTTGTAGCTATTGATTCCATTGAACTTCCTTGATTATGTCGAGAGAAGTACGTAACAATAATTGTTGTATAATATCCCTAAAGGATGCGTATACGAGTAGAAGAAGTCGGAAACAGCAGGGAGAGCGAAGGCCAGCACAATAGTGAATGACTCCACACGCTGAGCACAAGGACGACTGTCCAAAACGTTAAAAAAGGCCCTAAATCTCACTTTTAGCAAACTGCTTCAGTTACTAAACCCTAATGTCCTCAAACTCGAATGAAATTCCAATTTCGAATGAATGGGATGTTCCTTATAAGAGGAAAAGTAGCTGGACTTTAAGTGAATTTCACAAAACAATTTGGGGGGGGGGGGAGGCTACTTTACTCAGATTATGTTCTGTAATTAACATTTTACATTTAGAGCTTGTATCAGCCGGAGTGTCATCAGCAAGAGTAAGTATGCAGCTATAAACATATATGTTCACTAACTATAAATTTAATCCATAATAACTACAACTGTTTGTTGAATAGATTCAAGAATCATCTCTTTTCGGGATTAATTGGATTAATTTTTAGGGTATTAATTAGATGAAACGGTAAACAACTAAATAAATCATCCATACTGTATACGTGATTTACCTATTATCAATACCTTTTTGACAAACTTGCACAACATTATCATTTCTTTTATTTGTAGTATTTGTAACTTAAATATGTAGTAGGTCAGATCTAAATATCACAGGTGATATCGTAAGCTATCTGACCTAATCGATAAATTCTCCACTGTAGTGGAATGAGAGAATTTTATCTGAGGTGAGACCGTCAAATTATATTTATCTGCACTATTTCATAAATAAAATATGAATTTAAATACTACATCGCAAATATTTGACCAGAAAATGTTAAATTCTATAAAACATAACCTAAAATACACTCGTTTCGATTAGTGTACTTCGGCTTGCTTAGCGCTGCCAACTGAGGAAAACAAAACCCAAGAATTACATGTATTTCCAACGAAAACCAGTTAATAGTCTGAAATAAATGTTACTTCTGGAAAAATAACTTAATTCTTAAAAGAACGATTGTTAAAACACAGTAGTGAAATTTAAATGGAGTACTTTTTGATTGTTAATCGCTTGCAATGTGTAGCAAATAGGTTTTCATCGATTTATGGGACACTGGCAACACTGAGTAAACAAAAGAATGATCTAGTGATAATTTAGCGCCTCCTTGTATGAAATAGTCACCAAAGAAAAACAAAACACGGATATGGCTTTGATTATATGAATACGTCAAAGCTTCGAGAACAATGGATACCATTTTTTCGCTTAATGTTGGACATCACTGCGTAAGACGGAGACAACCGTAGCCCATAATGGGTGACATAAAATTTAATGGCGGGTGGCTCAACACAATATCCAATCAGAGGCTTGTATAGTTAATCACTGTAAAGCCGGTGATATAAATATCATTTGCACCCGCAATGTGTATTTGCACAACAGGATAGGGAATAGCAATGGTGAGCTATCAGCTGCCATTAAACTTTATGTCTGCCATAAGTCTAATTGGACGGAAGAACTGTAGTAGATGTTACCGTTATTGCATATCCAGTCAGCAGCGTTCTTCAAAGAAAGCCATTGAAAGACTATTTCTTAACTGAGTTACTAGAACAGAAATTAGCGAGTAATTAATTTACGTTGTGAACACACAAACAAAAGCAGAGACCATGCGTGTCATACTTTCAAGTGAATCAAAACATTAAATTGCCTCTGAAAACATTAATTTTGATACGTGGCTACATTGGCCGAGAATGGCGGTGCTTTTAATTCCGGTCTCAAAGGAATTTCTGTGCTCTTTCTCTGTGTGCTGGCAGCAGATTTTAACGCGAGTTTTGCCAACTGCGATGTAATTTCATCTTCCTGTAGTGTATTTGTAATAACGGTATCAACTTGTGCCTTTGCTCTACACAGTCCACGTCCTCATACTGTTAAACAAAGAAGTGGGGCCTCGGCATTCGAATTCTGGTTAATCTTATCTGCTTTTAGTTTGCCATTCCATTTAATAAAACTCGTTTCGCTCGCCTGCCGATTCCCCTTTTCCAGAGAGAGGGAGAGAGAGGGTTGATCGTCTGCCGGAGGGGGTGAGAAGGGTGGTGCGGCTGTTAAAATACTGGCAACCTGTTTGAAGCAACAGCAGCCCGTTTTATTGCGGCGCCCATTTGAGAACATAAAGTACCTACTCCACTACCAACTGCCTAAACATCCCATTTAGCTGGGCTATACTAGCACAAGACGACCCGCTGTATAGTCCGTCCAAATTGTAATAAAAACCCTTACAGTTTTGTGACCGGCGGATAAAGTCAATTATTTAGCGAGCAAGCGCTGCAAACTACATTGAACAGTTTTCACCCCTTCGGCAAACATTTAAACGTCGTATTTTAGGGACTTTCGCACAACAATTTTATTCATTTCGCGCAGGAACTAAGGTATACATCAAATTTTTGGTCATTTACGCCTCATTCACAATGAAAATTAAAGGAACACTGAAGTGATATTTTAACCTGTTTGGTCAAAAAATCCATTTTTGGATTTTTTTATTGCAAAAAAGTGCGCCATACCTTAAAGGATATGTCTGCGAAGTATTAATCCCCTAGGGAGGGAGGAATATATATTTTGGACGCCACTTTTAAAACGATGCGCCTCTGTCTGAATTATTTTTAAACAAGGCGCTAACTGTTCTGCTGCCTATGCATTCACAGTAGCCTAGTTGAACAAGTTCTCCAATAAATTTCCTAGAGGACAGTGTTTTTCGTTTGTCATTTGTTCATTTCTGAAGTTCATGCTCCTATTTGGCTTGGCAGATTTCTGTTCTTTATAGGCTGATCGTGTGCATACGATCTTACTTTTGAAATAATTTAGTGTTTAAGAGTTTATTTGAGCGTAATTATTAATATATACATCGTGTGTAGTATTACTTATTTTATTTGTGGCATAAATAAAGTTTAATTTGTGGCTACAAAAATACTTTGTTTTTGCTTCTATGAACAGACCATGTGTTTGTAAATACTATATGTTAACATTGATATAAATTAATATAAATTAATTAATATATCAAGAATATGATTGGATATTGAAACTAAATTTGGTACACATTTATTTAGTCAACTTCGGTTTACCCTTAACCGTAAGCAAGACGTAAACCTTAAAAAACTTTTGTCTTATGTTAATATGACCTTCTCTAACCTTTATTGTTTATTAGTGAGTATACACATTATTCTTTCAAAGTTTATTTTTCTATGTACTTCATTTTAATTGAAGTAATCCTTTGCAGAAATAGCTACACTACACATTTAATTATAGATATATCACACATAGCAACAATGAAATGTTTCACAACTGGGTCTTAAAATTCTACGAGTGTGGAACATCGAAACAACTGAATAGTGGAACTATAAATGAATAACCAATTTTATTGGAGAATTACAACCGTTAATGTCGTGCAAAAGGCTTGAGGCACAAAAATGTTGTTTAAAATAAATTCTTGACTGTATCTGTCGTCTGGCGACTAGAATGTTAACCTTGAAACTCAGAGGTTCCGGGTCCAATTCCCGGCTGGAGGTCGAAATTTTTCTTTAGACAAGATTATTTCCCAACCTCTCTAGAGTCTGGAAGTATGAATGTAGATATGTGTGAATGTGTGTAAATTTAACATAACTAAAAAATAAACCAACCCAAAAATTAACAGCAATGTATGCGAGTGAACATCATTGCTGTTGAGCAATTGCTCCGAAGGTAGAAAGCCGTCGATATGAACTTCGATGTTAAAGGTGGCATATAAATAGAACATTAAAATAAATAAATTGTGTGTTTAAAGATATATGTAATTTTTGTGACTTTTCGTCCATCCCTTAATTTTTACTATTATACAACATTATACAAAATTCCTTCGCAATACAGAGTACTTCACAGTCTGTTCAAGATATAAATTTTGCTTATCCTGTAAATAGCTTTAAGCATATAATATTTTAATCAAAATAGTTTAGGGAGCGAAGATTTTATTGAAAATCTTCGTGTGTACCTTTGGAAGGTACTGAACTTAAAATACCAATTTGGATATTGTTCCGACTTTTCGTTTTTCAGTTATGCTGTTCACAGACGCATACACTGAAGCACACACGGAACTTTATCTAAAAATACTTTGGATTGAAGAGGTCTCAAAGCATGTATTTCTGGTGAAATATCGATATCAAATTCTTGTGTTTAATACTTATGCATTAAACGTAAACTTACAAGCTTGCAAGATCCAATCTTTCAACTTATTGTCTACATCTAACACAGAAACTAGCCAATTAGAAAGCGATTTTAACCATATGAGATTTTCTATTGCCATGTGTCGGCGTTTGTGTAACATGACGGACCAGAAGTTACTGAAAACCTATCTGTTAAAATCATTGTAAAACAACTGAGATGCTAGATGCTGATTTTTGTAGGTTTAAAGTCCTTTAACCATGTTCAATAACTTCTTCATTTTGTATGACTATACATAACCTCTGTTATCATCGTAGACCCATATTATCTCTTACTATTGTCTGCTGTTGAAGTTATATCACGCTGTGGATGTCAATATAGGTATTTAAGTTTATGCTTTTTATACGTCGTAATGTTAATACTTAATTTTCATTGTGAATGATTCCTTTGTCAGCTTATCTTTGGACACAATCCTTAAAAATGGTATATATGAGTATGTAACGATTTTAAACGTGTTTAAAATGTGTATTATCTCCCATCTTCTACGTGTAAAGTGCTAACCAAATACAAAACGCATCTAGAGTGCGTATTTCACTATCACACATTGTACAAAATGACACTTTTTGTATCAATAACTGATAATTTTAAGAAATTTACCCACCAAGGTTGCAGAAAAGAAAACAATGCAAGCGTGAAATTAACCTCATTTTTATAATCGAAAGAAGTATGTTAAAATATATTGTTGCATTACTATCGTCACCACCACCGCCACCAGTATTGGCAAATTGAAACAAATGAGAAAGAATATCTCGGAAATAGTTAATTTAAGAAAAAAACTAAGCATTTGACATAAACTGTGTGTTTAACCAGATACATATTTTTTATTTAGTAAACTTTTGTGTCTCTTACTGTTTACCATTTATGTAAAACTCATCCAGAATGAAGACGTCTTCAGAGGACATTTCCAGAAAATTCAAGGTATGATATAGAAATGACTATGAAATCATCTGTTCGTGTCCGTCACTGGATACTGACTGGTTGTCTCTCCGACTGGAGGAGTGGATTGGGTTATAGCCGCTCATGACGTAGGTAGTTCAAAGAGATAAGGTTGGACATCCCTGTAGTAGAATGTATAAACGCTATCTGTTGGTACCTTTTCCGGGTCACACATCGAAACAGAAACTAGATAGGAAAAAAATGACAGAAAAGTTCTCCTGTGAATATATTTAGAAAAATAACGTTTACAGAGAGTCGTGTGACTATTACAGATCAGAAGTTTCACAAATATTTATAACTCCCGTTCAGTTTGATAAAGCAAGCCACCGAAACAAACCGAAAGGGAAACGAAAGAGCTCTAAAACGGGGAAAGCAAAATGCCTAAACGAGAGCGATAACCGCATAAACAAGGTAGGAGTTGGTGACAACGATTCCATTAATGAACTAGATGAATCAGAAAGCCATTACAAATCGCGTGTAATATGCAAAGAGGATTTGCCTTAAATGCAATTACGTAAGTTAAATAATTAATCGCCTTTTATCATAAAATTGCCACTTTGCTGATGGTGCTAAATGACCAGCGGAACACCATTCTGCAGAAGCGTTGTATGTAGCTGCATCAAACGTTTTAAAGTGCAACATCTGAAGAAATGCTCCAGCAGAAGTCGTTAGCGTGTTCTTGTTTGTGCCTATGTGTAGCTGGAGAACCACTTTGAAGGTCTTTGCACTTGCACTCACTAGGGTGAGTGGATGAAAGGGGATACAACCCCAGTTACACACAGTACGTAAAAAAAGGGACACCTAAAAGGGTTGGGAAACTAATTGAGAGCAGGAAAAGGGTGAGTTACGTTGGTGCAATTTACTGCTTCGAAAGTTGGAGGGATAAATAATGCTTTTACAAATTTGCTATCGAATTTAATAATTAATCTGACCACCTTCATTGAGTTTTCCTATTTGGTGATCAGCATTTTGAAACTCAATCCCCTCTCCTACTCCTCTACTTTCCGCCGCACCCTTTAGGATTATTAGTCCATTAATTGTCTTTCACTAAGTGCACTCGAGAAGTCTGAGAGTGCTAATTATACAGAACGCAGGACTAGTAAAAGATGTTGCATAGACAGATTTTAGATAATGACAGAGGAATTAATGTATTAAGTACCGGCCTTAAAATTACAACAGTACTACTTCATGAGAAATTGACACAAATTATAACACTGACATCCTGCAAGGATTCAGAGCTGGTAGATCCTCTACTGATGCAATTAAAAAGATCTCTCAAAACAGACTAGCACATATGTGTCTTATGGATCTTGAAACGGCATTTGATACAAGGCATTGATCGATTTGAATATCAACATTGGTGTGTGCTGGAACTCATGTCGGCCATACTGTGTATGGTACGTGTCGCGTTGCTGTTAAAAACGTTACTCTATTGGAAACTACGCAAGTAACGCGGCAGGATGCGCACCAAGGAATTTAGCGCATGCGGACTAATGTTATTATGCTCAGGTCGTTCATCCCAGTACACAGATGGCTAAATGGTTGCATACCTTCCGTATTAGGATACCAAAACGAATGTTTACAAATTGTCACAACCGTTCGTTCACAAACTTCGCCGCCACAAACTTGCGTTTCCGGACAGGGTTCCTATTTGAAAACCAGTCAGTTTACCATCCCAAACAACATTATACAATTAAATTTAAAGAAGAAGCAAACGAAGCTTGTTACATATTTCACCCAGTACTTCTTGAGCTTTAATCTCCAAAATATTTATGTATATACATTAATGGTAGTCCATCCAATCTGTCTGCTCCCATGGTAGTTCTCAAATAGGTCTTCAATGTTGAGAACGAACGTTCTGGTGTTGCTGTAGGTATCAGTAAAGTGCAGAAGACCTTCAGCGCGTTGTGTATGAAGGGGAAAGTAACTTCATTACGCCTAATCAGAAATGATATAAGCCCCTCCGTTGTTACTACCGAAGCAATACACGAGTTTCCTGAAACTGCAGAGCGATTTGTGTTATCGTAATGCCGTAGATGTTCATACGATTTAGAATGAGATTGGGAAACATGTTTTAACCGCTCTAAATCTCTCTGCTATGAATTAGGATACCAGGGCATTATTGTAGTATGTTTAGATATTTGATTATATGCACATTTATTATTTAATGAAAATAATGTAGAAAACGCCTAGATTCTTTTAATATATTGGTGAATTAATGTGAAGACTTTTCCAAGGTACGTCCTTAATTGTTTCCAAATTCTCGGGGGGAGGGATACAACCCCCATCCCCCCTTAGACCAGCCCCTGATTCGATAGATTAGAGCTGCGCTATGTTTTACAAATTTTAGAAAATAAAAGTTTGCCGAATGATATTGCTAAACTAATATAAAGTATATATCTTCTAATAATTTTAGTTAAATAACAGAGATAATCAGAATAAAAAGAGCGGTAAGACAAGACGGTAAGGTCCATTGCTATTCAACATCGTGATGGATGCAATAATTAAAGAAATGAGAGAAGATTTGGGATACAGTATGTGGTACAAGAAGATTAGTAGGGCATGTTATGCAGATGATGTACTTGTGGCAGAAACAGAGGATAACCTTCAAATAGTTCTGTACGAGTTACAAGAAAAATGTAAAAGTTCGATATTTAAATCTCCATAAATAAAACAGAAGTATCAGCGGTTAGTAAAGAAACGTTGGGATGTAAACAAATGTGAACATTAAATTTAAAAAATCTGATGTGTTGCACTCACATGACTTTCTCTACTCTTGTACTAACCATTCTAACAAACTCTTATTCCTATATCTCCATGTTAGTTAAGATAAACATTCGTACAAATTATCTTATTGCTTATGTCCTTGTAGGTACAAGGGGAATATTAGAATACGGAAGGCTTTGTGCGACAGTCAAATCTTTTTGACCTTTGAGATTCCGTTCTCTTTGCACGATTAACATATAAAAAAATGAACAACGTTGTTGCATTTCGCTAAAGTTCTAAGTTTTCCGAAACTCACACACATAACAAGAAATATCTCCGAAATGGTTCACCCTACAAGAAAATTTATTGAGACATAAATTGTGTATTTTAGCAAGATCTACATTTTTTGTATGGTATAATTTGGTCTATGTCTAACGGTTTACGAGTTATGCAAAAGTCGTCCAGAGTAAATACGAGTACAGGAGCTATAGGGGGAAAATTCAAGATATACATTTCATTTGTCATAAAAATATCTCAAACATATGACATTTTAATCAAAATCGTTAGAGCCATTATCAAGAAAATCAAAATTTTCGAAAAATCTTCCATGTAAAGGGTAATGTAGGGTGGGGCTATTTTCTTCAAAATCTTCGTGTCGCATCCTTGAAAGACATTAAACTTAAATACCAACTTTGGTTTCTAACCGAGTTTACGTTTTTGAGCTATGCTGTCCACATACTGACAGACACACAGACAGACACACACACGGACCTTTTTCTAAAACTGCTGTTTTTGGATTAAGGGGGCCTCAAAACATATATTTCCGGTGAAATCTCGACATCGAATTTTTGGGTGGAATACAATACTTTCCCTACTTACCAGTAGAGAAAGTAAAAATCTATAAATCTGATTCCGATAAACGAGATTTTACCGTACTTCAAGTTTCTCGTTCTGGTTATCGTTTTACCAGTGGTTGTAAACCAGCCTTTACTTGTATTTTAAATGGCTGAAGTCACTCATTAATAGTTGTTGGCTGCAACGAATGGAAGGTATGGACCCTTGAGTGGGAAACAGTTGAAGCGCGGAAACAGACGAGTAGCTACACAGGAAGAAGTTATTAGGAAGGCGAGAGCCACTAAGAATATTGTATGGATCGAGCTGCTCATGAAATCCAGTTAGTTTGCATTTCACAAGCGTTTCCCTAACACCTACTACTGCAGCTGTGTAGTATATTATTGCAGAGGCTCCCTTCGCCATTTACACTACTGCTTGGTGTTTCCGATATCAACTCATCCTCCGTTACTCAGTCTTACTTTCGCCGCTTCTCCTTCTCCCTTCCTCCCTCCCTCCCTCCCACCCTCTCTCCTCACTTTGTGGAAACCAATTCCGAGACCAAGCAAGGAGTTTTCCACCGCCCCTCAGCGGGTAGCAGAAAAGCAATGACTCTCATCTACTGCGTGACAAGGATGGAGGGTTTTCTCTCCTACTTCTTTCCACTTCCCCCTGCTCTTCTTCTTTCGGCTTGCCTTGCTCTGCATTCCAAACACAAACGATAAAATTAATGGTAATGAAATAGTGACGATGCTTGGGCAAGGAAAGTGTTTATTTACTTGTTGTGTAATTCTTGAGGTCGTCTAAACGACTAACGACGATCGAAATGCGTTATGGTTGATGGGTAACGGTCTAGATATTGTTTCTTCACATGTTTATCTTATACATGCCGAGGTGTAAGTGTGCGACTGCTCACCTCCTCTTTAGAACCTAAGAGAGTGCGACAAAATGTCAAAGGTTTAGAGGTGAGCTTATTACAGTTCTACATTGTATGATGTACAGAAACTGAATTTAGCAAAATGCAAGGGTATCATGATTATTTAACGAGGCCTTCTTCCCATCTCTTTACCCCTCTCCAATGACAGCAGTATCCAATGGACATAGTTATAACCAATGACATGTTGGAATGAAAGGAAAGTATTGATTATTTCTGACGGCTCACCAAATCGTTACTCAACCATACCGTACACATCAGAAACTACACGTGACCAGATCATTGGTCTACAACAAGCTGGTAACATAGTTCGCCAAATTTCAGAAACTGTTAAATTCACATAAATGTAATTAAATTTTAATATCACCCAAGAAATGCATATGCTTAGAAGAAAACCTTTTATTTGAAAGCATAAACTGTATTGCAATATAACGCAACAAACATGTTTTAAGCTATTTCGATAGGAATTTTAATTCAAGTATAAATATAGGGAGAATTTGTAGAAGGATTAAACGCTTTTATATAGTTCAATATAATATTGCATAATGTTTGTTGTAAAGCTTTATACGTTTGTGATTTTAGGATAAAGTTAAACTTTTTTTTTATAACACAGAAGCGTTTAACCCAATAAATGCTGCTTGTTTCAAACAACATTTAGGATCTTTTCCATAATAGACATTAAGAATTTGGAGATAAATCTTAAAGAAAATTAAAACATAGTTTTTCTGCCACACCAGGTTTGTCTACCTTCCCCCACCTTTCCTTTCCTCATTGCAGCACCACTCCTATAGCCCTGTATTGCAACTATCAAGCAATTAATTCGTTATTAATGTAACCACCCTTTGCGACAATGTGTGAGACAATAAGAAATTGAGGGATAATCCCAAATAGTGCATTTTGCTAAATTCTCTTTTTGTGTGGAATGAAATTACAAATATCGTGGAGCCACAACCCCACACCAGAACTGCTTGATTATAAGTAGAACGCTCTTCTTATCTTTAGTAGGAATGCAATCATAAATGGAAATGGTGCAAATTTCGTGGTACTAACGCTCCAAGCCGGTAGCTTTTCATCTGGAACTATCTTCTTGCGAGACTTACCTCACATGCTTCAGGGATGCAGTAGCACAATTGGGATACAATGCGATCATAGGAATTCAGTATGACGATGGGTTGTTAAGGTTACTTTGAGTAACTATGTAACCATCTTACAGTGAGACTCACTTAACATGTGCCAGGGATACATCAGCACATCAGGGGTTCAATATGACGATCAGTTGATGCATCTATTCCTATTAATGTCAATTTTAGCAGTTTTTGTCTTTTTAGTGAAGACATTAACTTTACTAAATCAAACTAGCAGTAATTAAGTAACTTGATTAGACATTTAATTTCTGCTTGAGAGCAGAACAGGTGCAAAAATGCAGCAATTTCAAGGCGCAACATTTCATTGTTACTTTAAGTGGAACCTTATCTTTTGTTAATCGCTGGTCGTGTAAATAAAGAATTATATTACTAACTTCCAGCACAGATCTCTTTTGTTTTAGAAAGCAATTTTCAATGCTAAAATCTCAGATAGCTTACATCTTCCTTTACAGCAAAAATTGGGTAAATTTTCCTGTTTTTGAAAACATGAAAGAATTTGACAGCTTACAAACCTAACAATTACGATGGTTGTGAACTGTTAGATGACTGAATTTGGAAACAACCACCATCCCAATCATTCTTCAATCTTGAAAATAAGAATCTCCCCAACAAGAACAAATGAGATCGTGATTTACCTGTGCACAAAAACGAATGATCTCAAATGAAAAGTGATACAGGTACCACTGTAAAATCTGCAAGGTACCCTCAATTTAAGGTCCATGTCAGACACAAAGCTACTACCACACATCAGTTTGTGGGATCAACAGATAAAAATAGTTGTGGAAATAAAACATCCCTGGTGGAGAGTTAGGGCAGGACTGGAACATTGGTCTTCAACCCGCGGTCCTGCTCCACATGCGGCCCCCGAGACAGTTCATTTCGCTTTGGAGATTTATTGCAGCTGCATTAGCATACCTACTTGCCAACTTCCTGAAACCAAAAGCTGTAAAACTCTTCCTCGTCCAGCGAGGCGTTATAATTTTGCGACGAAATGAAATTTAGAATGCATAAACTCTTCAGTACAGTAAACCTAGAAAAATTATACGTAAAATAGATTGGAATGACGTTTTATAAGAATCCTTGAACACCTCGTACACTGTTTGTTAGTACGCTACTGGCTAAAATTCTTCCTGGTATCACAATAAACATACATTACACTCAATAAACACACAGTAAAACAGAGAACGCCACTCGCTAAACTATTACACAGATTTTAATCCATAGTTTATGCTTCATAATTTGAACTATATGTAACACAAAAATGAGAAACATATTCCGCAGCCACAGGATACAAATAAGATTAACAATTTGCGTGGGAGATCTGATTTTGGATTTCAATTCCATTACTGAATATTCGCGCTATTTATTGTTAGTTACTGCTTGGGAGCATAGGTAGAGGGCGGTAGATACACCTGGCCTGGTAAAAAAAAGTCACGTTAATCTCACCACTCCCGATCTCACTGCCTGGCTAGCTCACTCGGTAGAGCATGGGACTCTTAATCTCAGGGTCGAGCCCCATGTTGGGCGCCAAACATGAAGCGATGTCAATCTCGTCACTCATGATCTCGCTACTCGCCTAGCTACCTCGGCTCCTTATTTTTATTTGGTGTATCTAGGGCATGTAGATGCAGAGGAATTAATTGTTTAATACTTAAATGACAACACAATATGTCAGGTTTTACTACAGAACGATGCATTTTCAGCAATTTCTTCATTGCACAATTAATTAAACCCAAATAATAATATAAATATCGTTATTCTTAATACCTATTTTATATTTTCACAAAGCAAACTAGCTGCAACAATATTGGGCTAGGGTAATAAAACTCTCTTTGTCTATTTTAAGCCCTATCTATTCCTCTCTCTTCACAAATTCAACATTCGAAACATTCGTCTCGGAAAAATAGTCGTTGTTGATTAGTAACTATGGGAAAAGTGAAGCACGATCTCTTGTTGCCTCTGTTACATTGCCTTTTAACACAGATGTTTTAGAGGGCTTATACAAGAAAGGTTTCAAATCTTATTTACATTTACCTCCAAATTCTTAATGGCTATTCTGGAAAAGGTTGCAAATGTTGCTTGAAATAAGCAGTATTTATCTTAACTTTATCTTTAGAATCACAAAACGTGTAAAGCTTTACAGTAAATATAATGCAATATTATATGGAAAAGTATAAAGACGTTTAATCCCTCTATAATGGATTTAAAATTCGTATCAAAACAGATTTAAACATGTTTGTCTAATACGAGTACATAATATTATAATAGAGTTTCTGCTTTCAAATGAAATATTATTTTTCTAATAACTATGCAATAATCCGTCTTTCTTGGGTGGAACTAAAACTCTACGTATATTAATAAACTCTGAAAGTAGTATATTTTAACATATTTGACGAACTATGCTTGCCATTTTACTAAATTTACCTCCTGTGCAATCAGATTTTAAATCCGAAGACTATGTGGGCCAATTAAGGAGGACAACGATCTCAATAACGGATAAATTTGCTGCCTCGTTTAGGATATCTGACTGGTAGCAGGTATTCTAGCTCTGCGGTAGCCTAGCTCACGTTCTACGGTAACAGCATTTGTTGTTCGGCAGATATATTTAGGGAATAACGTTACGTGAAGCTGTCTCTTGTTAATTGTTTATAGTTAACATGGTGAATACCATAGAAAATGTGTTTATTATGCCATCTTTAGCTCATCCAAGCTTAACAGGTTGTTAAAATGTTTAAACAAAATAAGTTCATATAAGAGAAAAATAAAACATGACAGTCAACAGTCCTAAAGAAGACAAATTAGACGATGCAAAGGCTAACGTGGAAAGTAGTGTTTTTTTTTTTTTTTTTTTTTTTTTTTTTTTTTTTTAATTTAACGTCCTCCAACATTGTGTCATATCGGACGGTGTATGCATGAAATGGGTGAAATGATGCTCAAATGAGCCCGAGGTCCATGGAGCTTTAAGTTACCCGACATTCGTCTTCTCAGGGTAGGGAAAACCTCGGAAAAAAACCTTACCCGGATAACTTACCCTAAGCGAGATTCGAACTCGCGACCTCTTGAACGTGAGGCAGACACGCTAACCATCACGCTACCGAGGCGGGCGGAAAGTAGTGCGACGTAGTTATTGCATTATAATGTTTTTGGTTCCAGAATAATTCACTAGTGTGCTCTAAATCGAAATAAAAGTTATATTTGAGAAATTCTTAAACACAAATATACAAAGAATCGAGTGTTCAATAATGTGTTCAACAGGTACTTGTAAGGACACAGAGACATAATTTAGAACAGATTTTATACGAAACGTATAACTATTTTGCATCATTAGTTATCTAGGGGAGAAGCGGCGAGCAACGGTTCCCCGCTTGTGCACGAACAGACTCCCGTAATACTGTTGTGGGAACGGCTGGGCACTAGTCGCGTCATTCAAGAAAAACGCCATCCCCTTACGTTTACGTGCACTTATATGTACTGAGTTTCTGTCAATATTTATTGCATTAAAATTAAGTAAATTGAAGAAAACAAGCTTTTGTTCGTGTAATTTATAGAACAGTAGTTATGGGAATAATTCGCTTTTTTGTGATAATTTAACCTGCAGTTATTTATTAACAAATGAAAGTTAAACTACATAATGACCATGTTATATATTTTAGCTTCTAATATTGCACTCCTACCCGCTTCGTGTACTTGGGGAGTTAGAGTAATGGTAAGAAAAGCAAAGTGCTGGGTCCAATTTCCCTTGACAAGCTAAAACACCCGACAGTAGCGAAACCAAGTTTCACGGCAAGGGAATCTCAGCAGGAACAGATATATTCCTTTCTCTTTCCATTTAGCTCTTCTCTTCCTCTCCCTCTATCTTCTTTCGTCCCTCTGTTCTGCAGAGCCAGCCCTCAAGACAGCATTTCATCTGGAGGATTACGCTGGTACAGCGCCGCACATAAAATTTTTTTAGTACTTGGGAAATGTGTTCTAAAGCCAGAGAGATGCCAATTTCGAGAGCTTAAAAACCAGAAACTGCGGGTGAGAACAGCAAAGTGAGTGAGATAGGGGTACACTTCATGCCAAACAAATGAGCTGCCTGCTAGCGACTTACTTATCTAACTTTTGTCGATTCACGAAACAGTTTCCTTTAACAAGCTTGACAACTCTCTGTGGGGAACTAGGGAACGTTTCTGCTTGTTAATAGAATCAAAAGAGGGATTTTATATATTTTCAGTAGCTGTATGGCTACAAACATTATTTCCTCATTGAACTACTCAGTACCTCCGTATTAGAGCTAAAATACTGTAAAAAATTGACAATTCAGATGAATCCCACTCCTGACACCAGTGTGACAAAAACGACAAAACTTCTGTCCAATTACTTTTTTCTCACTTTATTTACTTCTAAAATGTTTGCACAAATACACAGTTCTCTTTTACTGACGTTAACACAGTCTTTAGTCGTTGATGGTGTTACAACCAACTGTTTTCTTGTCCTAATATTGACTCACTCTTTCACTTTCTCTGTATTTTAAACACTAACTTTGGCGCTACAATCACTCAACACTCATAACTGCTTCGCTATCTTCCTTCACGACGTAACAACAAACTCACTCACTCTAATCGTTGCTTCGGCTCCTTATATAGAGAGAATGACGTAATACGGACCTTTCTCGAACTTCTGCAAATACGTCGGCTGCCGGAAAGTTCTCGAATGATCTGGAGAACCTCTTTTGATTCTGCTGCTCTGATTCATAACAGACGCGCGAGGCAGCCTGACCTTGAGTGTCTTAATTCACTTTATTTTTAAAAGTAACAAATGACCTTTCTTCTGGAAAGCTACATTAATTAATTACTAAAAGAACAAGTGTTAAAAACACAGTTGTCAAATCGAAATGGAGTGCTCTTTTGAATGTTAATCGATTGTAAAGCGTTTTTCAGCGATTTATGGGGTACAGTTGGTGACTCTGAGTAAAGAAAAGAATGGCCTAGTGATAATTTGTACAAAACAATAGAGTGATAATTCGTATATGATAAATTAACACTTCTATGTATGAAATAGTTCTTAAAATTACTCTCTTTCCCACTACAATAGACACAGTAAATGCGAAGAATGGAAAACAAGTGCAGGAATTTTTTATGCATTTCCTGCTGAACTCCACCACTAGATTGTTTCAGATAGCGGTATTATCATTCATGTGTACCAGTTTAGGAATTCATCCACATGGGATCAAAGCAGTACTCTCGCTCTTTCTTTATTTACAGGCTTGGAAGTCTATTTATTGTGCTTACTTGTTTATGTTGATACCCACAATGCATTACAAGTATCTGGTGTGGTGAGGTTTGGATTCCTATGAAGACAAGGCGTGTTTTCTTGTTGATTTCATGTGGCCACTGAATCGGCGACAGCGCAAGGTGATCTCCCATTTCATAGCCCCTATTTAACACTTCCGGTGGTGAAAACCTTTTCTCCCCACTTTAACAGGTTGCCTCTCGTCAGTGAAGCCCTACCAAAATGGGCCTAAAATCCTGTGTGATGTCACTCATGCGTTTTCCGGCATGTGGTTGTGGACCCATACGGCGGCCACAAGGCTTCCTCCTCAATAAAGACGCTTGTGCGAGTATCCACCATTCTGGAGTATTGGATAGTACATTTCAAAACCTTAGGGTGACGTTACTGATGATAGCGTTTTGTTCGGACTCAATTGTGGTAGCTTCCGGGCATTATTGCCTCAATTTATATACAAGTGTTGAAGGGAGGGGGGTTACGAAAAACAAACAGGTTAATCTTCACACCCATGCTTTTCCGAATACTACTTGGCGAAGCCATGAGGCGTATCGGAAAAAATGTGAAACTGCCGAGTTGTTTACGCGACCTTATCACAGAACGTATGTACGCACACTCTATTCAGATGCAACCAATGTTCAGGACAACATCTCCTATATCGGCAGGCGAGAGATACCGCTCATTTGCATTACATTACTAACTGTACACCAAGTTACTATTATTTCGCTTTTCTAATGAACAAGGAGCTTAAGTGGACAGCTAATAAGAAATTGATTTTTTCCTTCAGTGTTTGATCGCATCTTTTGTAAGTGTTTCACACCAAATTATATCCCAACTCAATTTGCTACTGGCCGTGAAAAATTAAACGTTACCTGCAACGTTTTCATCTAGAATCACCAGATGGTTTTATTTGCAAGTGTAACACGAAAAACAATATTTACCTGTTGTTCCAGTGTGATTGACAACATATGATAAATGTGAAGATACCTTTTACTAGAACTTATTTACCATTGTAAAATCATTTATTGGTGATAGTTTCAAGGGTCAAATTTAGCTAACTGTCCAAGCGTTCGGCGATTAACTCTGCCGCCATCCTCAGGGGAGCTGAAGTTTGTTTCCAGTTGTGTTTTGTTTTTCAGTTTCCATTTTTGATGTCGCAATATTTATGCCTAGCGCCTACTTTCTTCCTATTGACCGAACTGTGTCCGATTGGTGACACACGTGTGAAACTAATCACGTGACTGCTGATGCTTCTTTGCGCTGTGGTGGAGAGACTTGCTGAATGACTGGCGTCCATGCTTTGCTGATTTGAAGGTCTCCATCTCTGCTAAAGTTGCTTTTATTAGCTTTAATGTATAGAGCTTCTTTAATTAAGCTGTCGTACTACTTAGAGGATTTTTCTGGCAGTTTTGTAGAAGCGAATTATTCACAGCCATTGACCAAATTATTCACTAAATCATGTTGCACCTCTTATAGGTATATCTTATTTCTGACATCCATTCATTTAACTATTAGTAACAAGTAAATCTATTTGTTTGATTTTGTATATGTATTTATAACCTTTACTTGCCATTTGGTGAAATAAGGTTCAGATAGTTCTTTTTGGATGATAAATAAATCAATGAATGAATCAGCGAATAAATCAATGATTAACTGACTGACTGACTAAATAAATAAATAAATAAATAAATAAATAAATAAATAAATAAATAAATAAATAAATAAATAAATAAATAAATAAATAAATAAATAAATAAATAAATAAATAAATAAATAAATAAATAAATAAATAAATAAATAAATAAATAAATAAATAAATAAATAAATAAATAAATAAATAAATAAATAAATAAATAAATAAATAAATAAATAAATAAATAAATAAATAAATAAATAAATAAATAAATAAATAAATAAATAAATAAATAAATAAATAAATAAATAAATAAATAAATAAATAAATAAATAAATATAATAGAACAGTAATATTTCGACCTTCGCGCCTTCTTTTAAAAATCCTTACATATAACCCACTATGTCCATATTGTAGTTTCTGAGGGGTGAGCCAGAAAATATTATGAAAGTACCCTTTCTACTCATTTCACGCAAACACATGTGCAGGGGACCTCAAAAGTATATTTCCGCTTATGAAATATTTGCATGGAGTGCAAACGTTCCTTTGCCCAACATAGGAAAGCAGTAGAATAACGATCAGTTGTCTAAAGTTATTACTATTCTTGGAAAAAGCTTATATACCTATACACCTATTTCCACACGGAAGTTTAGATACAATTTTTAAATCCCTAATAATTTCATTCCTGGAGTTCCTTTCATGTAAATAGTTTCTCAAATGTCATGACAAAAGCACATTTTCCACTAATTCTTTTCGAGGTTTTAATGACAGACGAAATACCAATTTTCAGCTAAAAAGCCACCGCATAACGAAATATGCCGCGTGAGTATAAACTTCTGACTTTCTATTGAAGAACTGCTGCTTAAAGTTTCATGACTTAGACTTTAAATCTCCCAAGTTTCTCTAGCCAAAGTGGAATGAAATCACGAACACTATATAATGTCACGCAAAACTCTCCGAAATGTAGTCAAAGAATGACGTGAGTGCAGTAGGAGAGCTACATTTGATTTCAACCTCTGGAAACTTGTGCTTTTATTACAGCTGCATAAGAATTATTCCTTTAGTTGAGATTATTAAAATGCATTTGAAGCCATACTAGTTTTAAATTGTTTATTCTATATGTGCATTGTTCCTTACAAGAACAAATATACAGAAAATACTATGGTGATGGCCACACATTAAAGGAGGATCGGGTCAGGTACCTCACACCACTACGTTACCGGGCAAACGACAAATTCGGCGAAGAAAAAGCCAGTTTTTAGACAGTTCGAAGAGCTTTGGGTGACGGTCATTTACGAGCAGCTTCGGCAAACTCGGATTTTCATAAAAATCATCGCAACCTAACATGATTATTGAAAAGAATAACTTTCATTGCTTTTGTACCTAATCTTCCAAGAAAATAAAAAATATGGTCTCAGAGGAGATGGAAATTTGAAAAATCTGAACTTTAAATGTTTAATTTTCTACAAATCATGTATTGTAATATTAAAATAAATGCAAAACTATTCTGATCAATGAAGTCTCTTTAAATGTCTCTAGCCATCCCTACAGAAACTGAAGCTTGGAAGGAAATTGAACAAATGGGGAACATTTTAAGTGGCAAAAAGTTAGAAAAATAAGGTATGCGGAGAAACAAAATCACATACTAGCGAGTGATCCAAAAGACTTCGAACCGGCTGCGTTGTGTTTTGCCTATACGCGTCCCTGGCGCTCGTCGCCGACTGCCGCTGTCATAGAACTGCGTGGATGAAACCATACAACTATACAACATTTTTAAAATTACTTTTTGTCACCTCTTTAGGAAACTATCCATCACTCTCCGTAGTTCACGTTGAGAAATGCTGGCAATTACCTGACGGATATTTTGTTTCAATTCTTCCGAGGTATATGGGTTTGTCTTCTACACTTTATGCTTTAAGTTACCTTAGAGATAGAAACTGCAGATCACCTGGAAATCTTTCTGCAAATCGCACTTTCACTTGGCGAGCTGACTGAGACATACGAGTCATAGATAAATAAACGCTGTGCACACAGAAAACAAATGCTGAGCCATAATACACTTTGTGACTAAGTACAGGACAAAATAATAAAGCACACTGGTATTAACTCAACCACACGTAATCACGTCAGCTCAATACTGCACTTTCAGAGCAGAGAAAAACAAGTCAACCGCATGAACTTGTGTACAGCAGCTGCGTTATCAGTTTTCGTATGTGTAGTGAAAAACCGTGCAGCGGTTCGGATGTTTTTGGGTCTCTCTGCATTTGCTCACCTTTGGGCACATGCATTATGCGTCGGTTTTGGCACTTAGGAGGCCAGAAAAACAAAACCCGAGAAGTCCTAGTCAATAATCATTGCCGTGAAAGCTTCAAGTCTTACAACAAAACAGTGACTTTAAAAGTATGTATTTTCTCAAAATGTTGTCGAAAATTCGGTGTGGAATATCCTAAAAGTACACAAACTATAATGAATAAAAAATTCTATTAGACATTTCCCATAGTCGTTTAACGTCACTAGAGCTTGTTGTTGTACTGTGGAATATGACCGAGTATTTTCCTCAATTGTTTGCGTTTAGACCCTTTAGGGAAAGGGGAACTTAGCTCCAACATATACTCCCATTCTCTTCTCTTCCACTTTTTCACTTCCTTCCCTTTGTCTGCTTTCCCTTACTTTTTCTGAAGCGTTTAACGTCACGCCTGGAGAGTATATGAGCTTCTACACAGATATGTTACCCGGGATAAGGTCCTACGAGGTTTACGTGAGGCTTGAGTGGTGGAAAGGGATAGAAATTTGTTCTCGGGGCATGGACTGTGATCCCTTCCTTTATTTGCTTGCAGTGTGGAACAGAAATAAACGATACTACTAAGTAAAACTCGTTTTAGGTAGTTAACCACGAGGCTAATAAAAAACCTGTAACAACGGGCACTAAGGTTAGTTTTGTGCGACCAAATCCTGTTGCAAATAAAGATTAAATGCTGAGGATATTAAAAATCGCTGCTACATACAGGGTGGAAGTGAAATGATCCGTCAGACTTCAACAGCAAATTTCTCATGTTGTAAATAACAAGAAAGTCTAATATCAAAATGTTGAAAAGTTTATAGTTTTATAGAAAAAAATATTTTATCAAAAAAATTTATCATTACCTGGCTGAATTATTACTCACTGAAGGTTCTTGATTTATGGCTATATTCTTACAAAATTAAATAAACAACAACTTTTTCCTTTGGCGTATTTCAATAGATTCAACGGATTTTGTATAAATTAAATTAAAAGAACCCACAATTTGTTGCCTTTTTGTTGCAACAAATTTTGGGGTTTTTAAATTTAATTTACACAAAAACAGTTGAATCTATTGAAATACGCCAAAGGAAAAAGTTGTTTATTCAATTTTCTGTGAATATAGCCATAAATCAAGACCTTCAATGAATAATTTCTGAGCCAGGTAATGATAACTTTTTTTGACAAAAATATTTTTTTCCAAAAAACTATAAACTTTTCAATATTTTGGTATTAGACTTTCTTGTTATTTACAACATGAGAAATTTGCTGTTAAAGTCTGGCGGGTCATTTCACTTCCATTCTGTATAAGGCATTAGAGGTATCAGTATAAAGATTTGAGAAGACGGAATTAAAATGGTTATGGCACATTAAGAATGGAAGATGAGCGATGGTTGAAAGAACTATATCAATGGCAACCAACCATAAAGAGGAAAAGAGAGCGACCAAAGTTAACATGGAAAAGAAGCATGATGATGGCAATGCAAGCAAAAGGTATAAGTATTGAAGATGCCAAAGATCGTAGGTTTTGGAAGTTTGGCACAGGAGGCAGCAGCAGTAAAAAAACTGAAGATAGATCAGTACGCAGACTCGAACGGCGACTTCATGTGCTTAAACTGAAACATAACTTCCTCTACCATTTTCCTCTGTAGTGCATGGCTGTATACATAAAACATACAATTAATGGAATGTTTGTGCCAGTTATGTTACCACTGCTTTATTGTTTATTTCTGCAATTAACATAGAGAGGTAAAACTTCAAAACATGAGTTATTTGTGTATTTTCTATTTGTTGCTAAAATGAGTCGTTTAGCCTGAAAATTATATAAAGTAATTCTCTATTGGAATAATTTGGTGCACATATGCTTGGCAATCACGCATATTTGGTGTGTGATTGAGTGGAAGGTCAGAAATGTCGATACTAAAAACTACCTGGCTGAATGCTGCTCGGAAAGCTTGAAATCAAACCACCCCTACCCTCGTTGTAACAGCTGATAACAAGCACAGAGACACGTGGCGAGACAAATTTTCGAGCCCTGGCCAATTTTGAACTTTTACTCACCGTAGGTGTGAACGTGTGGGAAGTCGCTTTAGTAAACAAAACATTCACCTCTTCAGTCCTACTCTGTTGTTAGACTATGCAGATAATGTATGCAATAAGTTATCTTATTTACCTTTCATGATAATGAATTTGTTATCGTGTTTTATATTCTTTATATCTGAATACACATCACGCGAAATCTCCGCACTTATACATTTATTTATAATGAATAAATCAATATCGTTAACTACTGTTTGGCCCAGGTCTTGTAAATAAAACATATATTGCACACAACATTTTAGAGTATAAAATGTCAAAGAAATCACAATAAGCCTGTGGTTGATCAACTTTCAAATTCAGAGATTTTGGGTTCGATTCCCGGTTCAAGGGTGGAACTTTTGCGTTAGTCAGGATTATTCTCCACCTCCACAGAGTCTGGAATGAGAGTGTGAATGTAATGTACTCGTAACGACCAAAAATACAACCATCTCAAAGGGATTAACACTAAGTGTGAACAACATTGTTGATGAGCAATTGTTTCAAAGATAAAAAGCTGCCGATATGACCTTAGAAGTTCAAGGCACATATAAATGGAACATAAACAAATCTGTGATTTTTGGGATTTCATAGATTACCTACCCTAACATCATTTGTGTGGATTGTCGCCAAAAATTGCAGATGAGGACTGCGTAAAACTGCTTACACGAAAAAATGTAAGGACTGTGCATAAAAAAAGATTGTGTGCAATAGGAAATTCCGTTGCGTTCCGTTGCGTTCCCCCAGATCTATTTTGACATCTTTGCCGCAAAAGGCCGCTCCGGGCAGAATAAGAAATTGCGTCTGTTAGCCGTGGATACAGTTGTAGCCGTCCAGCTGTGTCTCAAGTGGCCACCAAATCGCGACTCGACTGGGAAGTGACGATGTTATAAGGCGTTTCCTGAAGCAAGACGATGGCGCCGAATCTCCCTTATTTGCATTTGTAGCAGCAGTAGGGCAACTGTTCCTCGAACCGCTCCATCTCTCACAAGCCATTATGTAGCTGTATAACATTGTCTCACGGCAGGCGACAAGACGAGGAAAACGACCAAAGTGGAAGAGAAAGGCGGCGAGGAACAGAGAGGGTTGATATGTCTGAGTCAGGAGAAAATGAGGTGGTGGTGGTGGTGAAGAAGAAAGGAATACAGCTTCTACTGCAAAGACGATAGGGAATATCCTCGCATTGCTATATACCTACCTACCTACCCCGGATGAGGGGAGAAAAGTGCACGTGAAATGCTGAAACTAAACTTCGTGTTTTGAATCTGCTCAGAAGAAGCCGCTTTCTCTTTTCTCTGAGATGTTCTCGACAAATATTTACGCAGCGTTTTTCTTTGCGCTTCGAAACATCACAGCACGGTGTTTTAATCAAACGGTTAGCTGACCGTTAAAATATACTAGCCGGCTTTCTTTCATCGCTTTCAACAGTGTTTATACATTCATAACAAAGTGTAACGCAACGGGACTATAATGACAGTAATTAAGAGTCGAGTTTCATAATTTTCATACAATCATCTTAATTGCCATTGTAGTGGAGTTTCATAGACTATGCTTGAGCACGTGTCTGATTTAAATTATTTTTAATATTCTACGCTTCTACGCTACTGTCAATAAGTACATTCAGCAGTGAAACAGTTGGCAGTGTTGTGTTATGAGCAGAGATGCAATAGTACAGCCGACTTGAAATGTTTTCCGAGTCACATGCTCCTAGCCGCTGGGGGAAGCCAGGATGGCTTATCTATTAGTTATGTCAGGTGGTCTCAAAGGTCGAATTGCTAGCTCATACCGGTCTATAAGGATGAGGGGCGTAATGTGTTTGTAAGTCCAAAGAGAATATAATTCCAATATTTATCTTAGACTTGGCTGTAAAAAAATAATGTCAGTGTAAAGAAAACAACATTAACGTTATAAATCCAGAACGAGCTCACAGCGAGGATGGAAACTAAATATTCACCATTAGAGGTACTATAATGAAATTAAATTTGGTACGTTTCCTTAATTCTTTTTCTTTAAGAGATAGAACTTTGTAATGTTAATATAATGATTTTAAGTTTATCGTACTGTTTAACGTGGAATATTCAGACCATATGATAAATTTCAATATTTCACTCCTACTTACAAATTAGGAAAGCAATGTTTTTTTTATTATTATTTATTCTTGCTTTCTTGGCATTCAACTATTATTTAAAAATGGTATAGCATTTTCCGTATCCCTTTTAAGATTTTTTAGGTATGAAAGAAGTACAGTCTATTTTCCAATTTTCTTCGATTTCAGAATCAACACACTCGTTCATGATTACTATGGATAATTATTGATTTGAGCACGGCCCACTCTGTTTATCTAGCGGAACGGTAGTAAGATTCAGTGATTCTCTGCGTCATTACAACGAAAATCAACAAATAGGTTTGAATGTATTTTATACTTGTATTAATCAAAATATTAAGTTTAATGGTATGAAAATGCTAGCGACCAAGGCCTTACAAGTACGTAATATAGGAGGGTGTGCTAAGTTGGCAGATGTGAATGCAGGATAATTCATTCACCAGCAATGCCAACATAACCGGAAAGGCCATGACATCATACTATTTCCCAAAAAAGTATTGATTTTATTCTGATATCGACCTGAACATTAGAGTTCAGAATAGAGTAGCAAGTCCACAAGGTCAATTGCTTTATACTTTGCGCAATTACACGCAAGTACACCAGAAATACATTTTGCGAATATAAGGCTATACATTTTGATTTTCTGCAATTCATAAATAGTGCATAGAAATGTTCGTACATGTTTCTTGAGTTTTGTGGCAATAAGTTATGTGGCTTTGCAGACATTTCCGGGGTGAAATTGCATCGCACTGTCACTCCTAGCCAACATTTTTAGTTTTTCTAAACTCGAGCTAGTTATGTTCTTCTAATTGGTGGAAATCTGCACTTTAATGAAAACAGGAAGGGTGCGATACCAGGATCTTCAAGAAGATGCCCTTATCCTATACTACCCTACATCTTTCGTTATCTTTTATCTTCCAAAAAGGTCATTATGATTTTGATTAAACGACATCCTACGTTAATCTGACTTTTAAATGTTTGATGAGAATGCTGAGCATTCTAGATCTATAGGAGTTTTCACGTTATGAAGGCACAATGGCTCTTATGGAGAGTCAGCGCGGTGTTGCCACGTATATTGCGCCACTGTGATTACCGCGTTTTTGCTCTCAACCAGGTTTATTATTAGTTATCATCATCATTATTATTATTATTATTATTATTATTATTATTATTATTATTATTATTATTATTATTATTATTATTATTATTATTATTATTATTATTATTATTATTATTATTATTATTATTATTATTATTATTATTATTATTATTATTATTATTATTATTATTATTATTATTATTGTTGTTGTTATTGTTGTTGTTATTATTATTTTTATTACTATTTTTATTTTTATTAGTATCATCAGCAAACACCTAAGAATTGTTTTTCGCTCGCCACTTTTAATAATTTCGGCAGATTTTCCCGCACACCTGGGAACAACCCTTAACTATGTGTCATTAACCCCTCAGGCCGAAAGGAAATAGCGTTAGGTTATGTCTTTGCTTCCCCGTATGCCTTGCCGTCTCTGGCAAAACCCTGTTATGAGTGCTTGCGAAGATGCATATACCTGCATGGTTTATACATAGAACTTCCATGCTGTATATATTTAATTTATAATTGCACAAATGCCATTTATTGCAAGGACAGTTTCAAATTATTATATGTTTTTCAGTTAATTTCTAGTAATATGCCTCAATTTATTACACTCTCTTAATAACTGTCAGCACTTTACATTTGACCTAAATATAATAAGTAAACGAGTCACTATGTCCAGGGTTCTTTTCCTTTAAATAATCATACACCCTAAGAATTGTTTTTCGCTCGCCACTTTTAATAATTTCGCCTTTTCTTCTGCGATCCATTGCGCACTGATCACTTAACTACAATGCACATGATTACCAGAGAACTAGTAAAACTCGCTCACACCTCAAATTCCCGAAACCTATTGAAACCCTCCACTAAAGTTCAATCTCTTATGGGTCCTTCAACTGCCACACATCTGGTTTCCATCATCTGCAAGACAGGAGAACCGAGTGTTGTTGGCCGTGTGCTTGGCGCGCTAAAAACATTTGCCTTTAAATGGTGATTTATGGATGGCTCGTTACTGGAGATGTTCCATATTTATATAAAAAATAATTTCGTTATTTCCTTAACAACTTTGTCGCTGGAACTTTTTACGTGGACTTACAGAACGAGAATTAGCCAGCGACGATATTTTCCACTGTATAAACGAAGAATGCTAACACTTTGTTTTAAACTTTATTTTTTTTAAAAAATATGTTTAGGCATATTGATATAACCTAAATACTAACGTGGCCTATAAAAGCAAGCGAATAATCCAGATTTTTTTCATTTCAACTATTTCGGTTTAAAACCATGTTTAAACGAGCGAGAAAGATGTTAAAAAATCCGCTTTCAACAAAATTTTTCATTTTATTATTTTAAAAAATATACAATTGCATAAAACGTTTATCATGCATACCATAGTATTCTTCGGCACATTTTACACCGAAATGCATGTTCATACTTTATCTTAGTCGCATTTGAAAACACGCAAATTTGGCAACGGCGCATCTGATTCTTCCATAAGAGCCCGTTGTGCCTTCATGACGTGAAAATAGCTATAGTAACGTATGCTAACAGTTCTTTTCTTGTATGGATGTCTGCCAACCACAATAAGAATCCAATTTTCTGATCTGAACTTTAAAAATGTTCTTTGTTTACGTATTAGCCAGATTATGGCTCCAAATATTACAATACTAATGAAAGAGAAAAGAGCACAGAAACCTCCATAAATTGGTAAGACTGGGTAGGAAGTGATCCGATGGAAACTGTCGATGAATTTTGCTCCGGTGGTTCAGGGTGAAAGAAGTGTGGTGGACGACATGGAAATGTCGGTGCTTACACAAGCACTTGTCTGGCCGCACCCCAACAGCAGGGGAAGATGCTCCTTTGCTGTGCCACATGGGGAAATGCGAGTTAATAAGATCCGCCAGAATGTGGAGCATAGCCAAAACATTGCCTCAAAACAGAACCAGATGTTGGGTCTTTTCATCGCCTTTTGGCTGTGCACGGGATAAACAAGCAGGGAAGGAACAAGTTGTCTTACGTCTGAAGGATGGGTAGCTTCATGTCTGAACCTGACATTAATTGGACACGTTTGCTTCAACCTTATACTTCATTGCAATGCTAAAATAACCTCTCAGACTTTTAACGAAATAACTACAGCTCTATTTAAGACAGAAATATATAAACACACAAGTAAATACAAGAAAACTCTTAACATGACTATCTCTACCTAGTATCCTTTACTTGTATTTAGCTTCTACAAACTATTCCTAAAAAGTCTAATTTTTCTGTCTTTTTTACTCGAAATAAAAGTTGGCAAAAATAATTTCAGTAAAATCGCTGTAGTTTAAAGCGGGATACGGTAAAGCGAAGAGATATTTAAAATTTCTTCAATTCTGTTCACTCTGGATGGCTTTTCCATAACTGGTAAACAGTAAGAAACAAGACAAACTCGTACTGTCTACGCAAAAATCGTAGATCTTGTGAAAGCATAGAATTTATGTCAATATATTTTTGGTGGAGATTTAGATATTTCTTGTTATATTGATTTCAATTTCCCAATATTTTCTAAACAAGAAGTCGTTACTCGTTTTTTCTTATATCTTGGCAATGCAAGCAGTATGGAACGTCAAACCCATCATATCCGAATAAAAACGCCGCTGATGGCATAACTTTATCAAATTTCATCTCTGTGTCATACGAGGATAACTAGATATGTATTGAGACACGGAAAATTGGTCACTGCTGGAGAAAGCATTGTTGCTTTGTCAAAATAGCTGACTTTTTGGCAAAGCAATGATATACCTACCATTGTTGAGCCATTCACTTTTGCTCAGTTTATGTCCGAACTCTGGAAAATGTAAACATTTTTTTCGAGTGCAATGGAGAGTCAGGGAGAACATTTTCGTGCAATGACTGTATAACTTCAAATGTGACTTAAATGAAATAAAGTCAGCTGAGCGTTTGAGAGTGGCTTTTTGGGATTATTCGTATCCTGCTGGTTTGCGGAATTTAAGGGGAGGCGGGAATCTCTTAAAAGATGAAGAGTGGCAGACTAGTAACAATAATGACTGAACAAAGACATCACCGCTGTGGAAACAATGATCATGTATGATCCAAGACTGACCGACAAGGACATTGGGTTGGCATTAGGGGCTAGCTCGCCGAGTGTTTCAATCATCCTTCATGAACACTTTCGTGTAAGGGGCACATTGTTGCATCATGACAACGCATCAGCTCACAAAGCTAATGTAACAATGGATTTCTTAAAGGAACTGGGAAAAAACTGACTCATCCATCCTATGGTCCCGATCTGTTCCATATGGTGAAGAAGCGACTTCGAGGTCTCCGAGTTTTTGACCTTGAAAAAGCAGTTTCTGCATACAAAGAAGAGTTATCTACAGTGCCCAAAACTGTAGAGCTTCCAGAAGTAGTTCTAGAAGATGGAATGCTGCATGTAGTGCCAGGGAGAATAGTTTGAGAAACTGGGATAAACAAAACATTTCTATGATTATTCATATTTTGATGTCTCAATATAATCTAGTGACCCTCGTAACATCCGGAATGCAACTCAAAGTTATATCATAAAGAAAACAGCATTAGTTGTTGATTAGTTTCAACATAATGACCTAAAAGCAATAGGATGTTTAGTCATACGGTGGAGGTTTTCGATATGAACCTGACAAAGAAATTAATTACATGGAAGACAGAGCATCATTATCTCTGTAGAATAGTTAAAAGGAAACTCGTGGCATTCACAGTATTCTCTTAATAGATGGTTTTTAGTTGCGAGCTGAAATTTCATTAGTGTGCATGAACAGAGAAGGAATTGTGGGATGAATTACACGAGGGACAACTGCGAGCCGTCTCTCAATGTGGCATGAAAGGGAGAAAAACTAAAAGAGAAGGAGAAACTGGCTGTACGATAATTGCCTTTATTACAAGAGATACGACTAACGTTTGGAGGCGAGGGTTGCAAACGGCGTTTGAAAGAAGAGTTGAATGAGGAAGCATGACGCAAGTGGAGGGCCGGAAAATGACATAAAGTGTAGACAGAAAATGGTCACAAAAGATGAAGAAGGGATATTGGCAGAAGAGAATACAAAGTGAGGTGATGTTGGTTGCATAAGAGAAGACGGGTTCATGTGCAGCGCTATAAAGCAATGGCTGTAAGGGAGAGACAGAATTTCGTTCAATAGGATGTGCTCTGTTAAGGGCCGAAGGGTGTGCCAGCGAATGTTTGTATGCATATATGTTGGGCAATGGGGAGGGATCGACCCGGAGGGGGGGGGGGTTTGAAGGGTTCCTCACAAATCCGGGACGAGGGAAGACGGACAGACGAGTGAGTGGGATATTAAAAGCTGTCACTCGCCATCAGTTGGAACCACTGGAGCGCAGCCCGTGGGGTATTTAATCAGCTGAGTTGCAGTCCCTTCTTCCCTTGCCATCGTCATCATGTCCTTTGTTGCAATCATCCAGGGGAGTTCCTGACGCATAGTCATGTTTCCCTTTTAACATGCATCTCAATGCAAGTCACGGTGAAATAAGTTTAGAGGGGAGAAGAATTTAAAATGGAATTTAATAGCAGTTAGCGTTGTCTCTTTATGCCGCAGTTCTCTATTCTGTCACTGCGTTCGCTGCGAGGGGAACAACACACTATACAACAGAACCTCAAATTACTCCAATTGTTCAAGCACTTCCATCATTTTTTCTGCCAAGTCGAAACTGTATATGCTATCTCTAATGTAAAAGCCTGCCAATATATTGTTACAAATAACGTCATTTTCAAAACTGACAAAACTGAATATATGAAAAAGATACTCATGAAAGTAAACAATTTTGTTACCAATGTTGGTATCAGTGTATTGAAAATCCGTGTGGACGTTAGAGTTGAGGCGACACACTGTGGAAAGCATCTGCAATTATCTCAAAGGAAATGTGCAATCCAGCTACAGAAACGAAACATGTAAGAAATATTTCTTACTTGAGTTGTAAGAATCCATCCACTGCACATAAGGCTTTTATGGAAAACAAAGGCTCATATGCATATGGTGGTGTGAGCGATCCATCTATCAGTGGTAGTGTTGTAGGTTTAAGGGCGCTCAACTTCGTGGTCATGAGCGCCCTTAAAGAACAGTTCATGGTAATAGCCAAATTTCAATAAAAAATAAAATTGCTACTAAAGAAAGAAAATATATAAATTGAAACAAAGCTATAAATATATCAAAAGAGTATAAACAATTAGCTTTATAAAGCTTTAAATCTTCAAAAACATGTTGCACTCCGCTAAAAACCTAAAAACTCTTTCGACCGCTATTTTGTCGTCCGCCAAGACCTCTGCAAGTGCCATCTATAAGTGATGAAGCTTACTAGAGGAAATATCTTCAGCCTGTTTGTCTGCTGAGACATTTTCCACTGCGAGGCAGATGGACACGGCTTGCGCGGTGCAGAAGATAGCATATTTTTCGTCTCGCAATTAATTCAATACACCTTTTGAAACATTTATAGATGGTTATTGCACTTAAATTCAGATCTGTGTTCATTTTCACATCAACATAGGGAATCTAGTGTAGAAACGGGATTCTTGAATCTCAAAATTAAGCTCTCTTGGAATCTCCAAAAGGCAATCCAAATAGTGGGAACAACACAACACAAGAAGGTAAAATTTAAGCTTCTACACTTCAAATAGCTAATCCCTCCTAGTAAACTAGGAGCCAAAAGGAAAGAGACATCTGGAAGTCTCTAACAGTTGCTAGCTCAAAGACCCATCCACTACTAGAGCAGTTCAGAAAGAACGATGAACGACCTACCAACCAGACGGCCCGCTAGCGTCCACGGGGAATATTTTTTCCTTGGAGCAAGCATTCGACTCATCTGTCCCACACCATGGAACCTGAGAATGAAACAAAATAAAAGGGACATGAGGGAAAGGAAATCCTGGTAGATGAGAGAGCACCCAGCTCGAACCGGTGTCTGCGTGTCTGCTTCACACCCGAGAGATCCCGAGCTCGAATCTCGGTTTGGATGAGTTATCCCGATGAGGTTTTTCCTGCGGTTTCCCCTTATCCTGAGAAGGCGAATGTCGGGTAACTTCATGCTCCATAGACCTCGGGCTCATTTGATCATCAATGCAGCGCTACTCATTCGCGTCGTACTTTGCCAGAAATTGGAGGCTATTTGCTTTGGAGGAAGACAGAGTAAACAGCTTTTGACACACTCGCTGCTTTTGTGTGTTCACATGACACTTGCAACAAGATTCTAGACTGGTTGGGGATCATTCTGAGTGTGATTGAAGCCAGTGTATCAAATTGCGTCCATTGGATGAGCAGGTGACGCCGTTCTTTTGCCTCGTGAACCTACCCTAGTCATGTTTACCATCCCCCTACATTCCTCCCCTCATCATCCTCCACTCGCCCCTAGCAGCGCACAAAAAATAATTAAATGACGTTTTCTCATAATCTATAATCCGGCTCGTCCATGCCCCAGTGCACTTCGCGTAACAATGACTTAAGTCCACTAAAGCTATGGTGTCAAATCTAAATGACAGAAAAGAGCAAATTATGGAGAGTAAAGGGCCTTATACAGAATGCTGTTACGTTCATTGGATGCTTAGATTGTTCTGTATACTCAAATTGTATTAATGCTAAAATTAAAAATAATCTTCAACAAACTATTCTTAAAAAAGTTTATTGTTCCTTCTACTAAAGGTTAACCCAGATAAATATTTGTAGACTAGATGACTAGTGTTAACAATTCTAATCAACATTCTAACTCCAATTCATTGAGATTGATAGTATTAGTGTTTTAGTGTTGTTTGGTTATTAAATGAAACTCGTTTTCACTCAAATTTGTTGGATCTACCTTGAGAACTTTACAACACTGAAATCCTCAAACTAATTTCTTGAGTTTCACTAAGAAACATTTTGTGGTGATGTCTAAGCCTGCCCTAATTACTCCAGTCTTCCTAAAACAAAACTAAATTGATATTTGTGTTTATTTCTAAGTCTGCAAAGCAATTTACCTTAACAGAATGACTGATCAAAATGAATGTTGGCAAAATGTATTTAAATTCGATTTAACCAAATTTATTATCAGAATCAACTACCTTCTGTTTGCGAATAGATGCAGCTGTCAAACGCCACATATTGAAATTATGCGAAGTGGCAATTCCCATACAAAATTACCAATTTAGATTTTTTTTATTGTTCCTTGGATTTTTCCTAACTTTATTTTTTCTAAACCATCTCGGTATTGAGGCAAACAAAACACAAAAGAAATTATTCAAATCGGTCGAGTCATTTTCCAGTTTTTGCGACACTAGCACACGGCAATTCATTTTATATATATTTTATTTTTACACAGAGGTGTTTTCATGCTATAATTTTTCCTTGTAGATAATATGGGAATAGGAGAATACAGTAGGCCTAAACTATAGTCAAATCTTTTAAGATCTGATCACTATGCAATGGCTTTCGTTCTCTTTGCATCAGCAGGGTGGGGAGGGAACAAACTAATATCGACTTCCCATTCGAGCGATGTATAATAATTTTAATACTGACAGGAATAACAGCAGTGTCATAATTTCTTATAAATTGTGTACTTAAACCAAATAAACGATTCTGTATATTTCTTACGGTTTACCGATTATACAAGGACTTCGCAATTACTGCAACAAATTTGAGATATAAATTTCATTTATAATGACAATATTTTAAACCTACGGTATTTTAATCAAAATCGTTAGAGCCATTTTTGAGAAAACCAAGATTTTTACTAGTTTTCTATGCAAAAGGTAGTTTCGTCGTGTCGCATCCTTGGAAAGAGCTTAACTTCAATACCAATTTAATCGACTTTTCGTTCTTTAGTTATGCTGAGCACACACGTTCACCATTTCCTAAGATTTTATTTAAGAGACCTTAAAACGTGTATTTCCTATATCATATGTTTGGGTGGAATATAACAGCTTCTCTACGTACTATGTACTTGGTAGAGAAAGTAATGTATTACATTCATATGGCTTTTTCTACCCACTCTCTTTAGTTTCACATGGCCTCTGCAAACTATTATTTTGTCTAGTTCAATTTAATTGTGGTAAAGTTTGCATAAATATCTTCATTATACATTTTTATAGGTACAAAATGGAAAGGGATAGTTAAGTAATCAACAGTGCGTCATTATATCATTGCCTTGGAATAACAAGGTTCTAATTGACAAAATTGAGGTAATCTGTGCTTTGATACTGAAATAGTAATTCAATCTGTAGCATATAACATCACTGATACCACCTAGTGGTTCACAAGGGAGATTAAAAGATGACAAAGTTCTATTTGCAGAGAAAAAAAGGTGACAAAGTTCTATAATGTATTCGAAGTGAGAATTGTATCTGCACGATTAATCTTTTTGAATTAACAACAGACTATATACACCCTCTTGTTATTACATCAATGTTTCACTCTCAAAGAAGAGCAGGAAGAAAGTTGCAAACCAGCGCAGACAAAAAAGTAATGTGAGAAAGCAGAAACGAAGAAGGAGAAGCATATGTAAGCTGAAGAGGAAACTTAGTTCCTCAAAAACAAATACAAGCAACAAAGGATTGTCAACAGCTTAAGTGTAAAAGCAAGAAGAAATAAAGAAATGTTCAATGAAAAGAGAAAGATTTAAAATACATGATCAAACATATGCCTAGACATGATAGTATTATTCTGCTCTGCTCCAAATTTAACCGAAATATTACTAATGATAAAAATGTTTGTTTTACTTGTTCGTTTTTCTTTCACATTTACTGCAAGCATCCTATAGCAAAATAGTGTTCTTAGTTACAGAGAATAAAACTGCTTTTTGTTTTATAATGAACAAATTATTTGATTTATTTTTATTTGAAGTTATTAAGAACTGCAGTTAGAACCTTGGATTGTAAACAGTTTGGTTGATCTGGGGATAACAAGATCCAACTGCAATACATTACCTGTAACTTACACTGTTTAAATTAACTGGACTCCATGATCATAAAATCTTAAACTTAATACAAATATCTCAGGAGAGACGAGTTATTTTAAATAAATTATGTGTTTAAAGAGACCTACATTTGTTCTGTCTTACAATTTTTCCATCTTTTATGGTTTGTGGTTATACGGTAAAAATACAAAAATTGTATAAAATAGCTTTAGAATGAAGAGGGTGTGTAATAAAGACCAGAATAACATACAAAAGTTTTTGACAGAAAATATAGAATAAAGAAGATTCATCAAACTGATTATTCCAGGGATACAGAATTTGTCCCTCTTAAGAAGCTATAATTAAATATTATTTAAGTATGAAAATAGGTGGAATAAAGAGGAGCATATTTACAAACTTATAGCATACTATAAGCATGTTATTTGTTATGTAAATATCTGAAATACCTATACCGTACCTATTTTCATCAAAATGGATAGAGCCATTTTTGAAAACAATCGAACATGTCGAAATATTCCCACGTAATGGTTAGCCGGAGTTTGGGAGATTTTCTTCAAAGTCTGACATCGAATTTTTGAGTGTAATATAATAGGTAGCTCCTCTTTGGTATAAATGTGGATGGCAGCAGGATCTAATAGGATTGATGACTAGGCATAGGAATTATTAAGCAGATGGCTTCAAGTTAGCTACACTCAAACCATCATCATAACAGAGAACGTATACAACAGCGACTACGAGTCACTGACGGCAGGTAAAACACGGTATCGTGATTGGTCTGCAGGCGCCAACAGACTACGATAATAGCTGATAACATAGATTTATACAGTAGCTGATATTACAGGAACTACATTCGGATTATTCCCAAGATCTGCCAATATCCAGAAAAGCATTATATCTTTTCCCATCATCATCATCATCATTGCCATGTTTATGAATACGAACATACTGAAGTATTATTGATGATTAAGTACCAGTATAAACTAGTTACTGCATATTTATTACGCTGCCCTTTCGTAACCTCAAAAATCGGAGCATCTTGTATCCATCTAAATAAGCAGCTTCCTTTCTAACCCCTCAAAACTAGATACAAAAATAGAGGCATGGGAAGTCGTGCTTCACTTGTTATCAACAACAACAAAGAATCAAGATGGAAATACAAAATTATGACACTTTAATTGAATATTCAATTGTGAAATGACATCAAAAGTGAAAAGAGTTTGTTGATAGTAGTTTAAAAATACAAAATATTAATAGATTTCACATCGAACCGTCACGGTGCCCAAGAATGTAATAGAAAAGGAGTCACACAGCTAGACGACTGTAGCTACGCCGAGGCTCTCAACCCGCTTCAAATTGTGACACAACACGGGCCAATATTAACACAAAAGAAGGTGAAAGAAAAGGTTAAAATATCTTATAAATCTTCATTTTATAAAACCACTACAAAGGTCTCTTCAACCTGTGGCTAGCTAAACGCCATTTACTCTCATTTATAAAAAAAAAAACTACTACATAGTTTAAACGTGCCAAGATCAATGGCATAAATAACGTCCCGGTATTTTGTAGCGCACCATCTTGGCATCGTCAGTGCTACTGTCAACAGCGTGCAAATGTTCAAATGTACGGCTCAGGGCTGCAATTGACAACCTTGAAATAATAGTTTTGTTCTACTCTGAGTTGTGATTCAATTATAGTATAGTACGCCTAATGCCGTATTTATGCTCGCTTACTAAATGCAAGTAGCAGTTTAATAGATATTTAGGTTTTAAAACAATTAAATCTTCAAACTTACCAAATTCATGGTGTAACAGCTAAGCAAGCAAATGTGTATGCATTACCTGTAAACATAAGAAACAAGTATAAGTAAATCTGTGTTTATTAGAATGAAATACTAGTAATTATCACACATAACTTGAATGACGTTATGCACATCTAAGGTTGAATGATAGCTTCCATAATAATATATCGGCAAAATGACAAAAGCATAATACACAAGACATCATTTACTAAGAAAGCCGTATATTGTAACAAATAAGAAAGGTGCTTAATTTGTTATCTAGGCGCTTAACGTAGCGCGAACATTACGCTTGAGGTACCGTTGCATGCAAAAGCACAACTGATCCTCGAATCGCAAGTGAACTGTACTCGACATTCTCCATTACACTCAATTGAACTCTCACGGTCAACTGTCTACTGAAAACTACCGGACTCGACTGACAGCCGGGCACTGCCTAGCCCAGTCTATAAGCTTCGGATAAGAAGGGAACGTTCTAGAAAGGGAAACTACTGGAAGTAGGGAGGAGAATCTTCGGCAGCAGAAAGGCGGTACACAATATCTATTGCAATGGAAGTTAAGTGTTTAAATTACACCTTTGTATTTTTAATTAATTTTTACTTGTTGTTGTTGTAGTGTTTAACGCCCGCTTTTACTACTACGGCACCGCAGGCGGTGACACTGATGATACATGAAGATGGAGCACCGGTGGAATGAGATGGCGGGGGAAACCGGAGTACCCGGAGAAAACCCGCCCTGACGCCGCTTCGTCCACCACGAATACCACATGCGGGTCCCTGGGATCGAACCCGGGCCGCCTAGGTGGTAGGCGAGCGCGCTAACCGCTCGGCCACGGCGCCGCCAAATTTTTACTTTTGAGGGCATTTCCATTCTTCAACGGTTATCTTTTACCTATTACCATTCTCCATCTATGCCTTTCATTTCAACTCCCTATTCTATGACATACATCCGCTTTACAATTCCCAGACTCCTAAAGAATTCATCCGAAATATTGACAATTTTTCACTAATTTAATTATGCATGACACGATTTTATGTTTCGCCCTTTTGCCAAATATTTAGTTTTGTTCATATTTATTTTAAATCCAAGGAGCATCCTTACTATACATTTTACATCATTTGTAAATAGCAAATGTACAGTCTTCTAACGAATTCCTCTACAAGTTACTCAACTGTTTCAATATATTTATATTTTTACAGTCCCTTTCACTAAGTTGGCCATAATTTTTAAGGAAATATTTTATGGTGTACACAAACGCTGAAATGTATCTAAAGGTGAAGTCTATTTTATTATAACAAAAATTTAAGAACCAAATTTTATATAATACAAAATTTATCATTTTTAATTATACGTCATGGCTTTTGTCTATACGAAATTAATATCCAAAGAAACAGACATAATATATGCACGTATAATCAACTGGACCTGTATTGAACCTTCTAATTTTGTATTATTTTCAGAAAATTATCGAATTATTGAGTCGTAAACTATACTGTGGAGCTTAGAAGATTTTTGTAGATTCTCTTCCGTTTGTTGTGTAACTGATAATAATTATGCTTTGAAATAAGCACAGCTATTTCATTGCTTTATGCATTAATGAAATTGTTATGTCACTGTATTTTATTTACAAAATGCTATAAGTAAACACCACTCGCTTTGCTATACTGGATATATTTACTGTTGACTTTGTAGAAATTAATATTTCTTACTATCACTCGTTGGTGGTGTAATATTATGCTATTGTATTTCCTGCCCTAGCTACAGTCGGTGAGTGTGTAAAATCTGTTTAAATTCTATCTATCCCGGGCGCGGTTCGGATGAACTACTTTTATATAAAGTTACAAGTTGCTTTGATTACTCTTTGTTGATAATAAACGCCACTCAAACAGTAATATTACTTTTCACGTCGTTAAATTATCTGGTAATTTATGGGGGATTCGTCGTTATTATACAAATCAGTTTACATCTGATCAATCCTTCCGATTAATGTTCAAATACTATACAGAACGTTCATAATGCAGTTCAAACTTCACAAAAATCACTTAATTCGTCGATAATCGCACTTTTAAACATACTTATTCGTATTCAAAGACAAAAATCAATTTCAAACGCTTCTTTCCTCCATTAATTAATTGCAAGGGAAAAAAAAAAAGGAAGAAAGTCAACATAGGCTAGCCATATAACAAATTATTACAGCAGGCTGCATATGCTTCCTATAGGTATTATATATTCTAGATACAGATGCAATAAAGATGTCGAGTGATAAAATTATTCTAATTACACGCTTATTAACCTATATTGTTGAGTCTAAAGACGACACCGACACACTTTCGCAGTAAAGCACTAGATGGCTGAAACACTAATCTCAATCCGCTTGGCAGTCTAGCCAAATGGAGGAGGGAACACAAATAGCTTCCAGATGTTCCTTAAGTGATAGGGTCGGCCTCTCTCATACACACCATGCAATTATTTCTTTAACACTGGCTCTTCTTCCTTCAAGTGCCAACACTCTTTAATGTCTACCGAACTTGAGGAAACATTGCACAATGCGTCGTTTTTTCGAAAGAAAACAAGATCCCAGCACCTGAACGTTTTAGCTACTGTTGATTCTACTCAATTCGCCTTTGAAGAGCACTTACATCGCAGGGGTTTGTTTGCAGGATACATTTTGAACGATTTCTAAAGCAAAGAGGGGAAGCAGAGTGAAACATCGCTAGAAAGTAGAGCTCTCTGTATGCTAAGCTGTCTTGGCTGAAAAACAAGTGTAAAATACACAAAAGAAACAGCATTGTTATTTTCATCATAACGAGAAAAATAAAATTCAAGCGCTATCCTCGACGACAGGCTCAAAATTACGAAAGTTGTCCGTAATGTCTCAATTTTGCTTTCCAGGTTAATAATCAGGCATAGGAATTTCTACCTTATGTAGCACCTAACTTCATGCTTAAGACCATGTTGTAGATTTGGTATTCGTGGTGGACGAAGCGCTGTTTGGACGGGTTTTCTCCGGGTTCTCCCGACGCTCATTCCATCAAATGCTCCATCATCACCTTTCCAATCACCCATTTCGCCTGAATTCCATATCATCCTCTTCTTCACTCTCATAGCTGATGTTGGGCTGACCACCTGGTTCCAGGTCTTCACTCTGTCCGGTCCATAGGTTCGTCTGCTCTGCAACAGGTATCTGACCCTAGGCACACTAAGTCTTGTAACTCCTAAGGAGTGTAAGTCCTACATAAATAACAAACAAACAAACTCGCCATGTTTCATATGTGACACAAATTGACAAATAAAGCAGGCAAAGAAACGCAAATTAAATTTTATAAAATAATGGCCGTACCATATTTAATATTTGGATCAGAAAGATGGACGACGACTGCAGCTGACTAACAATTTACAGGCTGTTGAGATGAGGTTTTTAAGTTCAGTCAAGGAATGTACAGTATTAGATAAAATTAGAAATGACAAAATAAGAGAAGAACTGAAAATCTTTACCCTCGAAGAAGAAATGGCAAGTTATATAAATCAATGGGCAGAACATGTTAATAGAGTGCTCCTAAATAGGATCCCTAGAAGAATGTCCTATAGACTCCAAGGATGAAAATATCCTGGGAGACCTAGGAAGCGTTGGACAGATACACAGTGCCTACTCCTTGAATTGAAGAAGCAGTAATTTCCAAGCATTAAAGCCAGGACAAAAGGAAACGAATGGTAATTAATTATTACTTCACATTAGCCATGTGTAAAGCAAAGACTGGAAAGGTAGATCACACTGTAAAATTCAACGCCATAGGCGGGATTTGATGCAAGGATCATTCGATCTCGTTTGCTCAACTATGAAGCCCGGGATTGAAGTACTTACAACATTTAAGTTGCCGTTAGGGTATGTTATTTCATATGTATTTGAGAACTCCTTGTAGTCTACCAGGGAAAATGCGAGTCAGTACCAGAGACCAGAAGACCTATGTCAACTTTAAGTCAACTAGTTAGCAATTCCTATGCCTACTATAACTAAATAGATTTGTGTCATAAACAAAACTATACCAACAAGCAGTAAAGTGTATGTTATTGCTACGGCGGGCGCGGCGCACAACAAAGGACCGTCTGGGCCAGGTCACTTAACACCACATACCGGGCCGGCGAGCAAACAAAGCTGCGAGGTCACGCTGCCTCGCACAACTATATATACGTGGCTAACAACAATCAAGCGGCAACACAAAGGTTTCCAGAGCCTTTCGAGAACCGTACGGCAGCCGGCGTATTTCAGGAAGTTCGCGAAAGGTGCATGTGACGTCATCCCCGCTGTATAAGGAGGCGAAGCAACAGCAGAGGTAAGTTACGGTTACAGACATGAGTCGGCCAGTCTATCTGTGAGTGCCAGACTGCTGTGCGTATATGTGTCGTCGCGAAAGATACGTCGTGTATAAGTGAAGAAGTTGTAATGAGTGGTGAGTGATTGTATCGTCGGAGTTAGTGTGTAAAAGACAAAGTGAAGAAGACAGTGAAAGGACTGAGTCAAGTCTACGAGAAGAAAACAGTTGTGAGTAGTAATATTACGAAAGACTGTATTAATATCAGTGGAAGCAAACTATGTTTTTGTGCAAAAGTAAAGCAATAGAAAAATAAAGCAATAGAAAAATAACGACTGATTTTGTCATTTTGTCACATTATAATCTCGGTTTAAATGTTCTAATCTCGCGAAGCGAGAAAGAAAAGGAGGTCAAGAAGGTAGTGTAACTATAGCAAATGCAACCAACTTTGTCCCAGGAAAAGACGCCAGTAAAGCAGATTCCTCATACAAAAATACACAAACACTAATGGCTAAACCTGTAAAATGTAATTAAAGCTACAATGTTTCTTTTCTTTCTCTTTCTTTTATCTCTTTCTTTCTCACTCTTCATCTCTCTTTCTTTCTGTCTCTTTCTCTCTCTGCCCCTTTCTCATTCTTTTCTCCCTCTTTTCCCTCTCTGTTTCTCTCCCTCTATTTTCTCTTTTGTTTTTCTCTCTCTCCTTCTGTCTCTCTCTTCCTTCCTTCTTTCTTTCCTTTTTTACAAGCTATGGCCAACAATAGCTCTACCGACAGAAATTGGGTCTACTGAGAAGCCTGGAGAAAAGGGGATGCGATGGTCAACAATTTCACAGCTTCAGTGTCTGATATCCAGTTGTGGTTTAAAGCATATTCTTTCCTAATTATGTTTGAATCCTTGGAGGTAATGTAAATATTTATAACTCACATTAAGAGAGAATATATGGATCCACGGTAACGTGTGTCAGGAGGTCGTGGGTTCGATTCCCATGGCCGACCTTCCTGACCCATGGATTTTTTCGGGTATTTTCCCGGATCACCAGACAAATGGTGGGAAGGATAATTATATCTCCCGAATTTCCCGTCCCTCCACTTCCTTTCACCTTCATTTCAATCAGGTCTTTCAGAGTCGGACGTGTTGGCGATGAGCAAGTTTGGCGCTGCTGTGTGGGGACTCTGCGAACTATGACTGCGGATGGGTGGCGTTTTAGTGGATGTCTGACGAAGTCTGATGTGCAGATGAAGACTATCCAGCACAGTTAGGGACCCTTGCGTTGGCTCGAGGTTCCAACACGCCCGTAGAACACTTTCACTTCCTCTCTTCCCCGGGTTCTGACATACAATACCTCAACAATTGCCTCAGTGTGGAACCCTCTCCGTGAATATTCTACCTCTCTTCTAAGGCCCTAATGACCTAGTTTTCGACGGGTCCTCAAACCCATAAACTCAATCACTCATTAAAGGGTGTAATGGACTATCCCGAAGCGAAAGCATGTGTGTGTATTATTATTATTTAAATAAAATGTCCAAATGAATTACCATGAAGCCCGTTGTATTAACATATATTGAGTTCAACTCGGAGAATGGATTATATATTATCTTAATTATTTACCCCAAGGGCAGTTCTAATAGAGCACGAAGTCATTAAATCCCAAGACCTTGCTTACATAATTTTATAAGGATAATGCTTATGCCTTACTTTGTTATACTTAATAATTCAATGGGGTGAATACAATTTAAGAAGTTGCAGTAACTATCGTTGTTATTCGTGTATATAAACCATTTCCCATGGAAAATATCACAGAATCAATTGCATAAGGAACATAAGGGACGGGCATACCTTTGTGTATTTTTGACGCTTTTGCTCATCTTATTCCAGGAACATTTTTCAAAACATTGCATCACATGCATGTTACACTGTGAGTGGTAGTAGATGAAGCAAGAGAGAAAACAATATCCGTAGTTAACCCTAGCAATGCCAACCCTTATTACAGAACTTATATAACCAACGGGGGTTGGTAAATTGAGTATTATATCTTCTCATGTTTATAAGGGTAATATTTAACATTAACTATTACTCTTTTACTTCTTACATCAATCACATTATACAACGGCGGGGTACTTTTATGAGCACCTTGACATTTCATTGTTTTTCAAAAAGACTAACTTTGATACAATTACGCATTTCAGTAATAGAAACAGTGATTGACAATTGCTATTAACTGCATGCCTTTAATAAAAAAGTAACAAAAAAAGAAACAACTTAAAAATTACAGAAGATGGGCACAAAGTATACCCCTCCCCCTACCTCGTTATTGTGGTTAAAATACTAAAGCGAAGGGAACTAAAATGGGGTTGTTTTGTTGTCCATTGAAGACCTCATATAGATACTGTTTTTGAGCTTAAACCTTAATTAAGTAAGGTCAGGGGTCAGTGCATGAAAAAGGACGGAAGTTAAAACGAGTTGTAAATCATTAACGTATGAGTGGTAATTTGAAGGATTTATCCTTTCAGGTATACTTTAAACGTAAAGCAGGAAAAGGATAGGAGCAAGAACCGAACCTTACGGAACCCAAGCATTAAAGGAACATCAAAGAAGACTGTGCGCCGTAATGCTGGTTTTAGCATTAAGCCAAGAGAGAATCTGTTCTAATGACGAGGATAGCAGGGGCAGTATGAAAGTCGTATATTTTCTGACGTAGTTAAATCACAATATGCACAAGTGGTATGGAATTTCAGAGGCAGCGCCGCGCGTGCACATACACACACAGTAGTCTGTCATAGGCCAATACATCACGCCGCTACTTGTCCGACCAAGTAAATGCGTCAAGACAACTCTTAAAAGGTTAAACGATCTCGGCTCATGCGGGGAATGGTGGTGGAGTAATGAATCATGCGCTCGCCAAGGGATTATGGGCTGGGCCGCCGAAAACAAAGAGCGCTGGATGCTGCAGACTCTGTCGTCAGGGCAACAGAGATTGGGGCGAAGGAAGGAAAGAAAGGGCTGGAGGATAATATAAGAGAGAAGAGAAGTGTTTTAAGGGCTCGACGCCAACCGAACAGCGTTGCCACATCGTTTGTCATGTCGCGAAATGAGCTCCTCCATGGTGGTACAGTTTGTTCGCGAGTGAAACTGGGGCTTCGAGCGCACAATGAGCTGGGGAATACGCTAGCCTTCCTTCGTATGAATAAATGATTGATGAAGACATTCATTTCAACTTGAAAAGCATAACCACAGACGGCGTGCAATGATTCCAAAGGGAAACCTTCCCATTTCCTTAGCTTTTATGGGTTCTTTTGCACGTTTTATGATTTTGGTGATCAGCACACTACATGCAGTTGACGAAAGGAAGACTCCTTAAAGGAAACCTATCCTATTGTATGTTTTATAGCGATATTAACTATTTATAACATTTTCAATAATAGTGATTTATGGATGTGAAATAATAATAAGAATTATTATCCTCTTGTTTATATCGTTCCTTCTCCTCCTATATTCGTTCTATTCTTGCATTTTGTGACGTGTCCCAATCATATTATTTTTATTCTTTCTCTCCCTTTCCCAGCTTTTTAGTATTCTTTCTTCTATATCATTCCTTTGTGGTACATTGAGATCAGATGATATTTATTTAGTTAAATTTTCTTAAAATTGAGAGTTTGATCAAGCAATTCATGAAATAAAAATATAGACGTACATTTTCCATTAATCTTCAATTTTGAAAGAACAATTGATTTACTAATTCATACTAATTGATAATAATTAATTTAGGATGAATCACAGTGGTACTTTTTAGACGTGTATGGCCGATAGTTGCGTAATGGTTTATGGTCGAGTGCACTTTTGTATTTATAAGACATAGGGGATCAGATTAGTACGCGATTAAGCATAGTACCCGCTCGCATTATCAGCAGTGTCTTATTTATTTCAAGTAAGGAAACAAGAGAAGTTACCCCCACCATCAATTTTCGAGACGTCGCTCCTGCAGATCCTAGCAAGGTCATTTGCCACGTCTAAAAATACCTCTGTACATCATAAATTTCTGAGTATAATTATAATAGAACGTTAATTTTCATTGTCCAATATACCAACTTTCTAAACAAAACTTTTCAAGAACACGAAAATTGAGTAAAATATACTTTTGAAATGTCTACATAATTAAATATTAAATTTTGCATGCCATTAAACATTTTCTTGCAAAAATTAAATTATACAATAGGTATTAAAACTTAGCTTTCTAGAAAAGTCTAAATACCATACCATGCCTACACCTTTCCATCCACCTTTAAAAAAATTGAAATACATTATAGAAAATATGCAGCTTCAGAAACTTTTAAAGTGATAAAAATATGAGAAAACAAGATTGTAAAAAAATTAGGTTTTAAAACTTCTTAAGTTAGTTGTTTTTTACACACCTAAGCACGCATTTCCAAACATGGGTTTGGCCTTTTTAATTGCTAGAAGGACAAAAACTTTGGATTCAACGATGTTTGAGAATTTTTTCTATTGAAATTATTACAAGTTTATTCTTTTTTATTTTCTCTACTACGTATAGCACGTAGGGGAAGCATTGTATTCGATCCAACAAGTCGATGTCGAGATTTCACCGGAAATGTATGTTTTGAGGCCCCTGAATAAAAAAAAGCATTTTTAGAAAAAGGCAGCGCGCGTGTGTGTATGTGTGTGCGTGTGCGTGTGCGTGTGCGTGTGTGTGTGTGTGTGTGTGTGTGTGTGTGTGTGTGTGTGTGTGTGTGTGTGAACACCATTACTCAAAAATGAAAAGTCGGTTGAAAAGCAAAGTTGGTATTTAAGTTTAATATGCTTCAAGAATGCGACACGAAGATTTTGAGGAAAATTTCTCCACCCTAAACTACCCTTTACATGGAAATTATTTCCGAAAATTTTGATTGTATCCAAAATCTCTAACGATTTTGATTAAAGTGCTATATGTTTAAGACATTTTTGTGGCAAATGAAATGTATACTTTGAATTTTCTCGATATAGCCCATGTAGTTCTGGTTACTTTGATGATTTTTGTATAACTGGTAAACCATAACAGATAGACCATATCTTAGTATACAAAAATGTAGATCTCGTTAAAACACAATTTATGTCCAGATGCAGTTTTTACGGAGTAAATCATTTCGGAGATATTCGTTGTTATTTGTGTGAGTTCTCCGATACTTAAAATTTTCTCAAGTAGAAGGTCGTCATTCACGTTTTAATCTCTTGGCCGTGCAAAGAGAACGGAATTTCAAAGCCTGCTGTATTCTCATATTTCCCTTCCACATATAGGCAAATATGCAATGAGATAATAGTTGCAAATGTTTTTCTCGACTAACAGGGAGATATAGGAATAAGAGTTTGTGAGAATAGTTAGTACAAGGGTAGAGAAAGTCATGTGAGTGCCACATTTTTTTTTTTAAATTTCTTCGAAAAAATAGTGATCTTTGTGCAGCAGTAAAAATGCATAGTAGATAACTGCAAAGGAAAGAAAAAAGTGCATCCCAAGGGGAATGGCAAATCAGAAGGAAGGGAGCAACCCCAGCGCATCCAATTTGCAGCACCGCCGATAATAAGCCAGTGACCCCAGGACATGTGCACTGAATGCGTGCAGTTCATTTGAAGGTTTCTTGAGCTATCCATCTCGATGGATGGTCCTATTGCAAGCGCCGGCTGCATGGGCATCGCTTGTCACTAGGCAATTCAATACCTTCACCTCGTTGTAAACGCTGGCACTGAGATGTTAGTTTAACATCAAGTCATTAATCAATCCACAGTCGCCTCAAACTTGAAGGAGTGTAACCAGGATGTTCTGACGTCATTATTGCAGCAGTCTTTGAATGACGTAACAAAGTGATGGAGAATTTATGGACTCTCTCGTTTCTATTATGCAGTACCTGCAGAAAGAATATATTATAGTAGCTTGCTTTACAAATTTATATTCACTAATATGTCACTTGAAGCCTTACGAAGGTTCTGCTATTTGGAAGAGCATAATAGGTGAAGTACTGTATACAAAACAAAAGCTCGATGCCAGATAGGGCTTTTAATTTAACCTTAAGCTTTTCATAAAACTCGTCGTTTTAATGATTTGCAGTACTTGCTGTTCGTTGCAAAAAATCTGATGACTTTCTCTACTCTTGTACTAACTATTCTTACAAACTTTTATTCCTCTGTCTTCTCCAGTTAGTCGAGATATTTTCCATGTTAAGGGTAGTTTAGGGTGGGGCTATTCTCTTCGAAATCTTCGTGTTGTATCCGTTTTTGAGTTATGTTGTCCACAAACTCAGACACATACACACACACGGACCTTTTTCTAAAAGTGCCTTTTTTTGGATTCAGGGATCTCAAAACATACATTTCAGGTGAAATCTCGACATCGAATTTTTGAGTGGAATGCAATACTTGCTCTGCTATACTATACATAATAGAGAAAGTAAAAAACCTACGCCAAAGTATATGCATCACCTCAAAAGATTATTAGGAATCAAAATTCTCTTGCATCATCACAACTTTTACACGTTTGCTATAGGTTTCCAATTCAAAATGAAATAAAGATATGGAGATTTTAGGAACAAATTCATAAATACTTACAAGGTATCACGTTCAGTAACTCAAATCAAGCTTCTTTCTTTCTCTCTCAGCATATAAAATGTCTCGTAAAGCGTAGGGCAAATCCCATCTTCTAAAGCCCCGGCGACGAATGGACCATTAAAATGCGTTGATTTATTTTTATAGACGCGAAGTAAAAGTTACTTCTGGCTCTAAAAGCTCCAGAGAAGCAAAGGAAAGAGACAGGAATAAAACACAAACCAATTGACGAAATCAGCCAAAGGAAATACGCTCTGCTTCTTTTTAATCTGCTTCAGTTTTTTTTTCTTCTTTCCTCCGCTTCTTTCAGAAGCTTCTTTCTCGCCTCCCACAGCCCCTTTTAATGAACGAGTGGCGCACATGAATTTCAAAAAGACGAAGGAGGCCATCTTGAGAGATCACGTGGCAGGCTACTGTATTATAATAATCTGCGCTGAGCTGCGCCAGATGTCACCGTTGTTGTCTTCGCTGCAACCAATCATGGCGGGCTCGCACGAGCTTCATTAAGCGTGATGGAGTTGAAGAAACGTTGAGAGGGAGGGAGTGAGTGAGACAGATGGTGTTTTAACTGCCAAAATGTCACACAAGTGCTGCAGTCACAGAAGCTCTCAGGTTTTTTTTTATTATGTAACACGAGTGGTGATGGAATTTACACAAACTCCCACGAGGAAATGGCTTTTAATAAAAGTGAAGTAAAAAAGAAAGAGGGAAAAGCAAGACAGAAAATTAACACATCCATCAAGGCAGAAGCATTTATTCTAATTTGCAGCCTCCCCACTTAAGTGATAGCCTGGGATATGTAAAGGAGTGTATTAGAGTATAAAGGAAATACTTTCGAAGCGAGAGGTGTATCTCTCAAAATGAGCGCCCCATTTTCTGACGTGTTTTCTACAGACGGCTAGGCATAGAAGTGCAGATATTTTGACTAGTTCACTCACACGTGACTTGGTTGAATTAAACCAATCATGAGCATAAGAATTTAAATGTTGAACCTACGACAGTCTTTATTCGCGAAAAATCTATCAAATTTCGTTGTCACTTCTTGTGAATTTTAATTATCACTCTGCTTTTCTTTTGTGATCAGTTCAGATAATCTAGTTGCACTGTCGTACAGATGCGCAACAGTTTACGTAATTTGACGCAACAGAGCCACTAGGTTTAAATGTCAAAGATGACTGACTCTCGGTTCGGTGAAGCATCTAATGCTGAAATAGATTAAATAATTCCAAGAGAGAAACCTCAGAACACAGATAATACAGGAAATACGTGTAATATAAACTGCGTGCGCAAGCAGGAAACTAGGTCAGTGGTATTTAATCTTGTAGACCGTGCCAATGGACACTGATGTACACCTCTATATTTCTCTTTTAAGAGGTTAGTAATTACAATAAAGTATTTAAATTACACTTCATGGGTACACAATCATTTAATTCTTGAAACAGTCTTAATAATGCAACTCATGATAGACTTTTTAGATCAATTCTCTCGTTACTTATAATTGGTACCTTAGTGTGTATCCACTTTGGTGTGTTAGCTGTTTCTTGTCTTCATCTAACAGTTTTTGTACAAACCAATCAGAAAGTTTATTACTTGATATTTTTTACATACTGGTAACTGCACCGCGAAACGAACACTGCCTGATTCACACCTCAGTGCATGTGCTACTGGCCTAGTTGAATGACTTGACTTGAATGATTTATTGAGTACTAAATCTTATACACCTTGGGCTACCCTATGCTTTTCGCTATTATGGCAGCTCTTTAGTATAATTACCTTTCACATGCACATTACGCATGTTTAGTTTGTGAGCGTTTACTTCCTACCTTTTGACTAATCTTATCTTGCTTCCATTTCCTGCTTTAACTTTTATTTGCTGCTTCATTTCATCTCCCATCGTTATTCACTTTTCCTCACTCTTGTAAGTCTTATTAATCGGTTTATATTATACACTTCACTAATCTTCACTATCCCAATATCAGTACTTCAATATAACCTCACTTTCACTGCATATAAAAACCTTCTGCTTACTGCCCTAGTTAGCGCGAGATGATTGGTCTTGCAAAAAAGCGCTGGAACTTGGTTCCGGTACAGCATTCGTTATCACTAGAGCGACAGGCCCTTTTTGCCACATCTTCTTAGTTTCTAAACAACCTGAAGTAAAATTGAAGTTCGTAAATATTAATGTAATATTGTTCATTACGTGTCCTTAATTATCAATAAAAATGTGTGCCCTTATACCCCTACCACACTAAAGAAGCCATCATAGCAATGCCTACCTGATAAGAGCCTTGCTTCATTGTTAGGGGCAGCCTTATAACTGTATCACAAGGTTCGGAGGCGGGACTTAGCACCACGACCTAGGAAAGATCTTTCGTGCGTATGTACCTAACGGGGCGCCCCCCAGCAGGAAGGATGAGGAGAGAGGATACTAAGGGTGGTCAGATATGTGGAGAGACGACAACAGAGGGCAGTGTCCCTAGCAGCTACAGAATGAAACGTCCCTGATCCGTAGAAAGAGCATTTACAGAGAGAAAAATCTCTAGGGTCAGCCATAAGATTAAACGTCACCTTTAGAATTCCCTTTTTGGAGGTAGGTATAGGCAAAGGATATTTATCTTCTACTATTTTTCTCAGTATAAAAGTTTCGTGAAACATTACTTCGTTTTGCTCCACCACTTTGTAAAACCGTTTATCTACAAGCATTGTAACACCCGATTTTCTTTCGTGGTCATTGGTTGTGGTACTGTAAGTTTCTTGGTTCGTTTCCCCGTAGCGACCTCTGAAACGTACCAATATCCTTTGAATGATCTAAACTGTTGAACTTGGCTTTTCTCCACTTATACGTATTCATAACCTAGTTATTACGTTGGATTTACCGTTGCAATTTTTTTTCTCTACAAATGGAGAAAACATTTCAGGTAAGGTATGTTTTGCAGTTTTGTTTTTGAGATACTAAAAATGTGTATCGTCGTATGTTGCAATAGTTTACGAAAATAATAATGTTTATGTATTCATTTATGAATGGTATAAATATCTAATTTAACCTGTCTGTAGTGTCCCTTTTATATACGTCAATGTGCAGTTTAATGGACCGGTGCAGGCCAAACGCCACCTAGTGCCAAGAACAGCAGTTACCATGCGCAATCAACCGCGCCATCTGCTCGGCACTGCCAACACTACACGCTTGAAAGTACATGATGGAAAGCAAACCGTGGTATATGCCTCAGCATTCGTCTAACTGACATGGGGAAACCACGGAAAACCCATGTCAGAATGCGCGGCCACGGGGATCGAACCCGCAACCTGTATGCGGGCCATAGACGTTACCGCCTGAGCCATCCCGCTCGATGTGTACTAAGAGCCTATTCCTAGAAAACTCAAGATATACGTTTGACATGAAAATATAATGAATACTACGATATTTTAATGAAAATCGTTAGTCATTTTTCCGATATCATTTCCATGTCAAGGTATATTTGGGTGGAGGGATTTCCTCAAAAATCATTGTAGCGCATCCCTGAAGGATACTAAACTTAAATACCATTTTTTAAGTGAATTTATTTTTCGAGTTATGCTCTTCATAGACAGGCACGGATATTTTTCAAAAAATGCTTTGTTTTTAGTTTCATGGTGCCTTAAAACATGTATTTCCGATTAAATCTTGACATCGAATTTTAGGGTGGAAGACCTCCCCTACTTACTATATGTAGCAGAGAAAGCAAAAATAAAACTTAATAGAACATTTCTATTACATTATATGCCTACATGAACGAAAATAACTGTTAGTAAAGCAATGTTATGCGATTATGCTTCTGGAGAAGCATATAAACAATTATTTTCTTTCATATTTGCGTCATTCCTATATTACATAACTTTCAAATAAACCGAAATGTTATATGCAATACTTCAGCAAAGCATACAAAACATTTGATCACATGAGGATAAAGCTTTGATGGGTACAAGCGCGTGTATAGACAGACTTCTGTATGCCAAAAATAATTACTTTGATCCCCTAAAGCTTTTCAAGTGTATCCAAAAACATTCGGTACAACAATTGCTATTACTGAAACCTTTTGACATATGCAAACCTAACATCCACTAAAATTAATGTTCAAAATGATGCAACTCCAATTAAAAATGACACAAAACTGGCTGTTTTTATTGCATTGTTAATAATCAAGCAGCTAACTTTTGGATTCCAGTGCTTATAAATGAAAAATTACCTTCATCACACAAGCAGCAGATGTAGTAAATATTGATGAATTAAATTTTACATACAGTAAATACCCCGGAGTGAATTAAGGATTACATGTTTTTAAAAAAGGGTACAACAGGGGAGAAAGCAACTTCGCAGTTTGGCGGAGTATGATTTAATTTGAACGAATATGGCCGGAAGGCAAAAGTGTATTTTCATTTTGTAAATACAGAACGAGTGGGAGGGGGGAGGCAAATGCACAGAGTCGAGTGTCTCGCCGTTAGCACAACATGTTGATCGGTTTATCGCTGTACAAGTCTGGTAAAATGTCACATCTGCGATGATTGCTTCACAGAGCAAATGGTGTTCCTTTGAAGATTCTACAACGCTCCCTTGGCACTGAATTCCTGCCTGCCATTTAGATGCAAAGAAGGGGAAACTTCACCAGCTTTATTCTCCTTTCATGAGAGTAAACCTTTCCTGGGGTTTCGCTTCAACAAGTCAACGTTAGAAAGGCTTAATTAGAGGCCACTTTTCCACTGATTGTTTATTCGGGAACGATGAAAATCATGCGGCTAGAAATTATATATATATAACAAGCAATGATGTTTAACCACAGTGAAAAATTAGAAAGTTGCTAACACTTTAAGCAAGAATGATAGGGTTACCGATCAAATGCCTGGCATATGTCTCTGCTTGCGTTCTACAAATCCTAGCTGAAAAGGGTGGTTGAGGTCGTTAAATATGAGCGTGAGGTCCGCGGTTCAAACTCAGCTGAGAGCGACCTCCAGGCTGTTTCCTAAGGGTAGCTGAACTTTGGTCAAAGGAATAAATAAATACATAAATTATTTTTTAATTGCAAAAAGTGATTTGAACCTTTAGTTCCAATTACACAGGTTCTTGCCTCTAACTCTCAGAGGTTTTTAAATCTTGAACACCTGACATTTTCGATATTGAAGAACACACTGTCTAATCACCTGTATTTACTTCAAATGACTTCCAGTTGATTTTGATTTTTCTCGCATTTTTCTCACAATTAAATTGTTCCACACAACTTAGTTTGAAAGCAATATCATTCAAAATGTCAAGAGAAAATAAGAGAGATTTGGCAACGTTACTTTAACATAAAATTGTAAGTAACTTCATTCGAATTAAGGTATTAACATAAACAGCATTGCTCACACAACGTTTCGCGGCAGTTAAAGAAGTAATAAACATTTATAAGCAATCGTCAAGGACCTAGATGGCTCCAAATATTTGACAAATTAGTTTTTTTAGGCAAAGCGGCTTTTTATTGACAATATTTGTATTGGACATATTTGTTACACTCATCATGTAGAATCCCTGGTTAACGTGTGGCCGAAACAGTACCTTCCTCGTGGTATTTGGCCAAAATATAACTTAAAACAATAATATGGTGAAATCTGCATTTATATGAGCAATAAAAGTTGATTCACTTTGTTCACAAATGTTGGAAATAGGTTTAAATTAACTTAGGAATGGAAAAATAAGTGAATAAAAGTCTGATGTGTTGCACTCACATGACTTTCTCTATTCTTGTACTAACCATTCTTACAATTCATTCATTCTTACCATTATTCCTCTATCTTCTTTGTGTTAGTCGGTATACAGAAATTATCTTATTGCTCATTTCCTTGTAGATGCAAGAGGAATGTGGCAATACAGTAGGCTTTGAAAGATAGAATAATCTTTTAAACCTTTGAAACTTCGTTCTCTTTGCACGACTAATATAATAAAAATGGATAACGATCTTTCATTTATGGAAAGTATAAGTATTGCAAAACCACACAAATGACAAGGAATATCTCCGAAATAGTTCACTCCACAAAAAAATTCATATGGACACAAATTGTACCTTTTAACGTGATGTACCTACATTTTTTGTACAGTAAGATTTGGTCTATCTTTAAACGATTTACCAGTTATGCAAAGGTCATCTAGAGTGAACAGGACTACATGTGCTATAGCCAGAAAATTCAAAATATACATCTCATTTGCCATAAAAATATCTTAAGCATGTCATTTTAATCAAAATTGTTAGAGCCATTTTGGAGAAAATACAAATTTTCCATGTAAAGGGCGGAGGTTGGAGGAATTTTGTTCAAAATCTTCATGTCGCAACCTTTAAAGATATTAAACTTGAATACCAACTTTGGATTTTAACCGACTTTTTGTTTTTGAGTTATGCTGTTCACAGGCCAAAATATGAACACTTACATATATATGCCTTTATATGACAGTAAAAGGTGATTCACAGTTCACAAATGTTGGAAATTTGGTTAAATTAATTTAAGCTAGATATATAAGCCAGTATAAAAATATGGCATGTTATACAAGTCCGAGCCCTGTTTACGAGAGTGCGTTTTCCTTCATCTGAAGATCATGAGAAAGACGAAAGGCTTGTGAATGGATACATCGGCGACATCCTGCTTTAAATTCCAGGCGCACTTAGAGTTTCCCAGATTTCGTTTATCGCGATCTTGTGTCGCACTGGTGGAAGACTTGTGGCCCACACAAATAAGGAATCTCGGCGGCGATGGCGGCGTTATGTGAAGAACGCGATGGGTAATTAACCAGAGTGACTCTTCACCTCGATAGCGGGAGGTCACACCGATCACAATGCAGGGCAGAATTCCCAGGCTGCCTCTGGCAGCAGCACAATATAACTCTCTAACCTTTCTACCATTTAGAAACACTTGCACTACGTGCTCGGTAGCCATGTTCTTGGCAAGGCGGAGGCCATTTGTCACGCGCTTCCCTGTGAAGAAACCCTGCAGAAATATTGTGCCCAATGGTGCGTCCTTTGCCTCGAGGAACACTGTTGCTTACACTTGCGAGTCTGCGATTCAGCGTCACAAAGGGGTCCCCAATTGAAACCGAGGTGCACATCGACATTTGACACAATACATCATGTTTTAAAGTCCCACGAATAAGCAAATCATTTGCTTCTCTTTTCCTACTCACTATTCTTACACAAACTTCTTTCCCTATCAAATTCTTAAACTTTCATCGTTTTATTGTAGCTATAAAACATCTGTGCTGCATTCACATACCTTTCTCTACTCTTCTACGACATCTTCTTACAAACGTTTATTCTCTATTTCATATTAAGCGAGATTAACACGTGTAGAAATTGCCCAACTGCATATTTCCTCATAGGTACAACAGGAATTGAGTAGACCTTAAGTGATGTCAAATTTTTAAGAGCTAGTCGCTATGTGATGGCTTTGAAATTCCATTCTCTTTCATGTCCAACACATAAAAAGGTACCGTATTCCTATTTGAGAAACGTATTAAGGTTTGGAAAATGCAGATAAACAACAAGGAATATTTCGGAAATAGTACACTCCACAAAGGGAGGGAGGAGGGGGAAAACAGGGAAAATATCTGACAATATTGTGTGGTTCAACTAGGTCTAAATTTTTTGTGTAGTAGCATTTTGTTATCTTTTACGGTTTACCAGTTGAGCACAAGTCATACACAATGTACAGGGCTTTATTACCAGAAAATTCATGATATACCTACATTTATTTGTCATGAAAATATTTTAAAGATATGTTTTTTGTATATTAACGTCCTCCAACTAATGTCATATCAGACGATGAATGAAATGGGTGAAATAATGCTTATATAGGTTAAAGTTACCAGGCATCGTCTGCTCAGGATAAGGGAAAACCTTGGAAAAAATCTAATCCGGATAACTCACCCTAACCGAAATTGAAACTCGGGACTCTTGAATGTGACGCAGGCACGCTACCACCACAGATGAGAGGGGGGCTCAAACATATATTGTATTTCAACAAAAATCTTTACAGACATTTCTCAGAAAATAAAAAAAATTATGCATTTTTTATATATAGAATAATTTAAGCTGAGGGGATTTTCTTGAAAAAATTGGTGTGGCATCCTTGGTAGGTACTGATCTAAAATACTTTGGTATTTAACCAGCTTTTCGTTTTTCATAGCCAGACACATACACGAAGCTTTTTCAAATGGTTCTTGTTATATCTATTTATTCAGGAAGTCTTAAAATGTGTATTTACAGTGAAATATAGGGACAGCATTTTGGAGTGGAATGCAATATGTCCTCCTACTGACAACCAAGTACCAGAGGAAACAAATAATAGAAAATATTCCATATGCACGTACGTGTAAAAAACTTAACTCAAAAACGAAAAGTCGGATAAACACCAAATTTATTATACCAATTTAGAATTTTCTTAGAAGGCGACAGAAAAAGTTTCAGGAAAAGCTCCCTACCCCAAGGTACCCTTCACATAGAGAAATTTCTGCAGTTTTGGATTTTCAAAAATGAGTTGAATGATTAAAATACTACACATTTTAATATCTGTAAGGCTATAGAATCTGTATCTTCAATTTGCTGCGAATAGCCTGCAAAATAGTCTTCATTTGGAATAAATTTCTTATATCGCAGTACTATAAACCATAGATAGAAAAAAATTCACTATGTAGATAATATGGTTAAATACATAATTTACGTCCAATATGTTTTTTGTGTGGCATTACTATTTCCAAGATATTCTCTGTCGTTTCTTTGAATTTTGCAATTCTTTATACTTTTTGAAGTAATCGCTTCTTCTTCATATTCTTTCAGGGAAAAAAAGGAAATAAGTATAGCCCCGATTTCTGAGATTGCATATTTTTTCTGATGAAAAAAAAAAACAACTAAATTTTATGTTATTTTTACGTAGGTATTTTAAAGCTAAAATTGCATAAAACGTTGTATGTAACACGTGTATAATCTTTTCATTGAGACACTTGTGTCACAATCAGTCAGATTAGACACTAGTTATATAAATGACTATTTTTTTGTCACTGTAGGCACCTGTATTCTGAATATATTTTCAAAAAATATATTACATAATCCTAACTTCTATACTCTTTGGTGTAGAGAGACACAATTTAGTGAAAGTATTGCTGTACAAATTGGCACTGCTCCAATATGAAAGCTTCTGCATGCTCAAGTCATATGGTTTGTTTCTTTGCAAATACACGCGAGTTGGTTTTCCCCTGTTTGCTTTGAACATGTTTTTCTGTATGTGACATTTCCTGGCATAAAAGACCCGTTTTCTCAGAAATTGCGGAGGTTAGCTAAATAACATTTTAGCATAATAAAACCAGCTTAAGTGCTGTTATAAATGTACTATGGAGTTGATAAAATGGTTGATTATCATTTTAGAAACAATCGCTGATGAATTCTAATCAAAAGATGTTATAGTTAGACAAATTTCTTAATAAACAATAAAATGGATAGAAGTAGATCAGAGTAGATCAGCAAACTTGGAAGGTTATATTTACATCCAATAAAAATTTCAATTTCATATCTTAAATAGTTATGAAATAATGAGTTATGAATTAAGCAAATTTAACATCTCTCCATGACCCCAATTCAATTTTCGTCCCACGATCTTGTCGCTTTCATGCTCAATTCCTATTGGTCGCACGTCTGAAAACATTTAACCTGGAAGTACCATTGCTTGACATACAAAGCAACGAGGATTATTTTTACGTATACAAAACGAATTTAGTAAAAGACACTGTTTGGAAGCATCTCTCAGTTTCCTATGGCCTTTCTCGCAAGGGGTAAGGCATAACTACTGACCAATGAACTACTGACAGTTGCAATACGGGGCTGGAGGTGTGGAGCTGCAATGAAAACAAGGAAAGGTGGGGTTACATACGCCTGGTATCACAGGAAAGCCACGTTTTAATTTTTTTTTTAAATTTATCTCCAAATTCTTAATGCCTATTATGGGAAAGGTTGCAAATATTGTTTGAAATAAGCACCATTTATGGGGTTATACGATTCTATATTATAAGAAAAGCTTTACCTTTGTTCTTAGAATCACAAAAACACATAAAGCTTTACACTAAACATAATGCAATATAATACTGAAAAATATAAGAAACGTTTAATCTTAGAAATTCTCCCAATATTTTAATGGAACTAAAATTCTGTTTGAAATAGCCTTAAACACGTTTGTCTATTAAGTATATTAGAATACAGTTTCTGCTTTGGAATAAAAGGTTTTCTTCTAATACCTATGCAATAAACCGCCTTTCTTGGGTGGCATTAAAATTTAATCACATTTCTGCAGTTTCTGAAATTTGTGAAACTATGACAGACGACAGTAACACACCATTGGGGTAATTGTCCCTGATGTGAGCCTGCCTTTGTGGTTTACCGGGAGAAATACGAATTGGTTAGAGAATCCGATGTCATTCTGGCAGGTTGTCACAGTAGCTTAATGGTTAGAGTCCCTCCTGGTAAGCGGAGGGTCTGTGGTTCAGTTCCCAGCTATGGCACTGAGTTTTTCAGTTCCAATTCTACCTCTCAAACATTGCCCACACACGGCTTGTGTGTTTAAATACACCAACAGTAAGTTTGTTGGCATAAATAAATAATAATTGTGAAACTATGTTACCAGCTTGCCATAGACCAATAATCTGACCACCTGTAGCTTCTGATGTGTGCACATGATGTGATGAAAACAACAGTTATAGCTTAATGAGTAACGATTTAATGAGACATCAGGAATAATTAATACTTCCCTTTCATACCGATGTGTCATTGGTTATAACCATGTCCAGCCAGTAGCATCAATACTGCTGTCATTGGAGAGGGGTAAAGAGAGAGAAAGGATGCTTTCTGAACATACAATTGTACGCAAGAGTCGACTGCTGTAATAAGCAAAGAGATGCTCGAGATACGTACAGAACATTGTTACGTCTGTGATGGACTAGTGTGGCATTTGTGTAGCCCTAAAGCCAGTAACAATGTTTTCGTTTATTATTGGACCATTTAGAACGCTGAGTCTCAGTTGAAGGAACATCTGGCCCATTAATTTCGTAATTTATTAGCTTCTTCTTGACGGATGCGGTCCTTGTTTAACTCTGTGACAGAAGCCGGCAGTTCAACCGTCTGTGAAATGCCAGGGAATCGGGTTTTGTGAAGGTGTTATTGTTTATCCACTCGAGTAATAAATCGGGTTGAGGCCAAGGCCGGTTTATTCATCTCGATAACATTCTTATTTTATAGCAACGAAACTGGGGTAGTCTGAGTATGCGCCTTTCAGTAGTAATGAATTAAGAGGTTCTAACTTCATGTGTGTACATAAAACAATAATTACCATCTGGAATAATTCTGCTTCAGCAGGTTTCTTTTTCATCCCAACAATCAAATATGAAATTTCACCCTTCCGAAACCGAGTGGGATAGCTCAGGCGGTAACGCCTGTGGCCTGCATTAGGCAGGTCGCGGGTTCGATCCCCGTGATCGACCTTCCTGATCGATGTTCTTTCTTTTTTTCGGAGTCGCCCGGGTCGCCAGGCGAACGCTGGGAAGGATTCAATATCATCCGAATTTCCTGTCCCTTCATATCGTTATATAAATCATTTAATCCCGTTGGGTTTCTTTAAGGGTTGGAAGCGTCGATGAGCATCGCGGCAGCAGTACGACAGAGGGAACAAATGTGCTCTGGAAATCTCATCCCCCGGATTGGAAGACGAGTCACTGGTTTCCGGACCTTCCATGGAATGGTACAAGCCCGAGGAGGCGAGCGGAGCTAAGCCAGTCTCCGCCGGGGTGCTTCTAAGTGGGAAAATGAAGGGATCCTGCTACCTACTCTGTCGTGACAATGTTCCGGCCGCCCATAGGATCCGTTCGTCTTACCGATTCTCGCAGGGGGTGCCCCATCAGGGACATAGGCACAAAAAATTCCTTACGGTCGAGTGGTAAGCCCCCCTCTGCAAGTTGTCTGTGAGTCATTTAGTCAGTCAGCGTTCCGATATTCCCTGAATAAAATCTGATGTCTGGAAAATATACTTTTGTGTGCGTGCATTTATGCATGAATATCTTAACTAAAAGAGTGTAACTCTGGTTGCGTTGGAAAATGGAAAATCTTGTCTCTTTTTTCTCCCATCTCTCCTTTTATTTCCCCCTTATCTGTCACTATTTGCCCTCTCTCTATTTCTCTACCTCTTTCCTTCTCTTCTTTCTTACTGTACTCTCTCAAAATATTTCATCCCCTTTCTTTCACTGTTCCATACCTTCTCGTGGTCCCTTGCTCTCTGTACCCATTCTTTCCATCTCCCTCCCCCTTCTGACCCTCTCTCTCTTCCTCCCTGTCTAGCGTACCTCATAAGGCATTTTGTAAATGATTAATTTTTATTTCATCTTCCAGGATTAAACCTTAAGACCCATTTTCCTTCCACCCATATTTTTCAAAATATCTCTCTTCTATTGGAGCATATCTTAATATTAATTATTTAGGTAACCTGATGATTTTTACCCAAACTACCCTTACATGGACAATAATTCTCAAAGATAGCTCTAGCGATTTAAAATATAACATGTATGTAACATATGTATTAAAATATATTTAAGATATTCTTAGGGCAAATAAAATACTATATATTTTGAATATATAGTAAGAGACAGACAAAATCTTACCAGACAAAGAAAGTAGATCTTGGTAAAACACACAATTTATGTTAAATATGGAGTAAACCATTTAATCTTAATTTTGAATACTTTTATCAGGCGATAAATTTTTTGTGCTGTTTATGCAAAGACAACAGGATTTTAGTGCAACATCATATAGCGACCAGATCTTAAAATATTTAACTACCCCCTACCATATTCCCATTACGGTCGCGCCATAGCCGAGTGGGTTTCTCACCAAAGCGGCCCGGGTTCGATCCCAGGCAATCGCATGTAGGATTTGTGGTGGACGAAGCGGCGCTGGGGTGGATTTCCTCCGGGTTCTCCGGTTTCACCCGCCATCTTATTCCACCGGTACTCCATCGTCATTCCATTTATCATCAGTGTCACCGTCTACGTGCCGTATGTAGTGAAAGCGGGCGTTAAACACTAATATTCCCATTGTACGTACAAAGAGTGACAAAGAAAATCTTCGATGGATTTTGTATCGTTTCCTGGGGTCTTCTGAGGGGTTAGCTAAACTGGGCGTTCATCAAGGTTTTCCTTAGATTATAATACCTTCAAAGGCGTGTTCTGCACCAGCTGACATAGTATAGCTACCAATGATGATAAGAAGTCTCTATGACAAAATGAATGCACTCACTCTACCTCTTTCTGTTTTAGCCAATTCGGTCGAGTGCGTAAACATATTCTACAACATTTTGTAATCTTTACTGTGATGAATGAAATGAAAAATGTTATTTGGGCATGTTGTAAACATGCTGTTTAGGGAGATCCCTCTTCAGCCTAGTTAAGGAGTATTTAATTTGTTGTGTGAGAGATCTTTGCGGCATTAGTGCGTATTCATTGTTTTTATTTTTGTGTTTCTGTTGACGTGTAGTGATTTTGTGTTAGTGTTTCAGTTCCCCATGTTTGACATCCATCGCTCCATAAACAGGCATCCACCCAAGAAGACCATTGATTTTAATTAATGGATGTTGTTTTTTGATACTTGCTGCTGCACTTCACCAGGTGATTTTTTAAAATTATTTAATCGTTTTTTAATGTTGGTGTGCGTGTGTGTGTTTATGTGTTATGTGTGTTTAAGTGTTTTGAAAATGTTATAAGTATTCTTCAAGTTTTTCCTGCTCTTGTTGTTGGTATTTGTCATAGACGTGTATAAGTGTAATGAGGGGAGGATTTTTCTCTTCCTCTGTTTCTTGTATAGTTTTCATTTTTTGTGCTGTGTTTATGAGCGTTCTTGTGTAGATTCTTGTGGTTATTGGCGTAATTATTTACCAGAAGGAGTGAACTAAAACAACCAATGAAATGGCCATCAGTTCGTAAATGGTAAATAATGTGACGTAGACGCAAGGTGGACTGAGATATCTTTGGTGCTTTCGTACAAGGAAATATACAATATAATGATTTCTACAAATGCTTGTCTAGAGCCGGTAGAAGTTTTTGTAAGAATGGCTAGGAAAAGCCATTCTCTGTAACAAATTCCTCTAAATATTATGTTAGGTGCTTAAATGACAAACAGGCAGTGGCCGTATTAATGAAGACAGCTAAATGCTGTGCATGAATATTAAACCGAAGGTACGACATCAGACTTAATGGATATAGCGAACAGTAGGCATTGATTTAGAGGTTCAAAGCAGCAGCCGAGCAATTTGAGAAACAGCTCCGAGCTATTTATCGACAAATCGATGTCTGGCAAGGAGGAGAGCGCTGTTAGCTAATGAAGACAAGTTTTTACTGCCGTATAAGACGGGCCTACGGCGCCAGTCACCCATGCGAAACCTTTTCCCAGCAATTAACTGGAAACGCGATGTGGCGCATTATAATATACTTCCTCGAATGCCTACACGCTGCCTCCGGATGGAGATTAAGGCAACTGAGGAAACGATGCTGCGAGGATAAGGCTTTGCGTTTGGGGAATTCGATAATTGCCGTCACACGCAAGAATTCAAACGCTCCTGGAATAAATCATCGTGATACGCTTTGTGGTTACACTCTGTTGTCATAGCCAGAGTAGCTAAGTAACTTACAATACCTTTCCATTCGCAACAAACAGGCAACCAACAATTAAGCCTATTCTATCCTACTTGTTTGCTTGTTACGTAGAAGATAGTCTGTTCACCAGCTCACGGTCTTAGGGAAATGAAGGGGAGAGGAGAGATACTCCACGTAGTGTAACCTAAGTTTTGTAAACTTTCCTGCAAACGTTGTTCTGCTGGTTATGTTGGCAACTGATGCCGAAATTGGGTTTTTATAAAATAAATAATCATTTTAAAAGAATAAGGGTTGTAATGAAGTAGAATAAATAATTGATTTATAGAGAAGATAGTCCAGTAGAGAGAAAATACAAAATCAGAGGAATATATTATATCAAGTTAACGTGTATAAATTATTCTGTACAGGGAATTTGTTTAATGTTACAGTGGAGCAAAAGCAGAGCACGAGAGGGTAGATCATTAGGCACCAGGTATAAATTCGAGGAATTGGCCGCGTCTCGGCGATTCAAGGTAATTGGTTACAAAGAAGTAGAGAAGTGAAAGGGGACATCGCAAAGTAGCTTGGAAGCAGCTGCTTCGAGAAGCCACACGTATGTTCCCGACACGCATTTGGATTCTTCTGCAACGGTTTACAGTTGTCTGCCCATAACGTGGAGAATTACATTCCCAGTTCTACAAGTAATATTCAGTTTCTATTGTATTATATCGGTCGACAGCTTCTCAGTGACTTTGAGTTTGAGGATTCATTAAATATTATGTACAACGAGTCCGTCTTATCCTTAACCAATAAACATTCACTCATACCCTGAGTTAGGAATCTCATCGCTCGAGCGAAGCCAGATACAAGCACAGATATTGTGGATTTAAATTCTACTGGCACCCAAAACATTTCATCGTGTGCAGAAGATCGGTACATCACAATTTACCTCCAATGTAATTCGTCCTATGTTTACTCGATGCTAATTGCTCTTAATTTCAGTGGTAAAATCGTAGTCACTAGTGTTATGTCGGAAATAAAGAAAAAGGTAGAATAGAAGTAGATAAACCCCCGCCTAGTAGTGTTCCGAAATATGCTATGTTATTGGCGTTGCAGAACAAAGGAGTAAAGAGTGACAGTTCTATGCGTAAAACAGATCTTTATAGGATGAGTGAAACGACAAACCTAAACAGATTCTTAAAGTGGACACATTTTTGGTTTTATTAGGTCATATCACCCGGGCGATTAGAGTGAGCCACCATATGGTTCCCTAAGGTCTACTGGAGATTCTTCATCTCGACACCAGCATTCTCCGAGCAACCACCGGTCACGCGACTGTAACGCCACCCACCCGCCGAGGACAGCGGTTACAGTTCGCGAAGTCCCCACACAGCAGCGCCAAACTCGCCCATCACCCAAACTTCTCACCCTGAAAGATCGGATAGAAATGATGGGGAAATGAAATGAAGGGACCGGAGGATGTAATTATGTTTCCCAGCATTTGCCTGCTGAACTGGGAAAACACCTGGTGAGAAAAAAAAAAAAAAAAAAAAAAAAAAAAAAAAAAAAAAAAAAAAAAAAAAAAAAAAAAAAAACATAGGTCAGGAAGGTCGTCCATGGTAATCGAATCCACAACTTCTCGATTGTGAGACTCACACGTTATCAAGGAGTCATCTCGATTCACATTTACCTACTGCCACTTCTAATTAACTTTAACCAAGCACTTTGGGTAAACAAACCTTCATAAAATTCTCTGCATGGTTATAAATTAAATAAGTCAGGAATTCATTTTCATTAGATCCTCTGACCTATATCCTACCAGAGATGAAACCACAGCGATTTGGGAGAAGAAGAGAGGACAATCTCGAGGTAAATGCACTTATGACCAATGCACATAATGTGGGATTACATAATAAAAATGTTAAAATGCTTCTTCTTTTGCATTTTATACTTGCTCCTCGTGGGCATATTTACACTTCTAGACGTTAATCATTAGAATTATAGATTTCTGTCGGAAAATTCTTAAATTAACGAAAATTAATAACTTAAATGTATGCTTTAAAAACTAATAACCAGTCCTATTCTTAAAAAACAACAAAAGTATTTTGTTGGCTTACTTCAAATTTATAATATTATTATAATAATATTTATACTATATTAACAATTTGTGCATGTGTTATCTTAATCACAAGAAACAAGTGTATACATTTTAAACTAAAATATAACGTTTAAATTACAGAAATTGTTAAATTTAATTTCAGTATCCTTCATGGAAGCTATGGACAGAGCACTTTTACATAAAAGAGATTGAAATGATAAAAGGAAATGGGAACCAGAAATCGAGCCCCATTTCTCTCACGTCCCCTCCCGTCCCACCCAATTTGGAAATCAATTCTCTAGAAAGCAGAAATAATTGCTACCAAGAAACATTCGTTATGTTCAATTACATTTATCAGGCATTATTGCTACCCACACCATGGTTCCACTACACTATTAGAAATTAAGCACAAGAATTTTTCGTCATGAATGGCGGGGCGTATCAAGTGTCACTTCCTTTATACGAAAAGAGCTTACAATCAAATTTTGTAACGAGTTGCGAATACTGGCTCACATTAAAGCCTTTAGTAACGTTCCGCTCGAGTAGTCTGAAGATAATTAAGCAACATCAATTCTGGTGAAGAATTAGAAAAGAAAAGAAAAAAAAAAAAAAAAAAAAAAAAAACATGATAGAAGTTTCATAAATGAGAAAAATGTAAATGACCTCATTGCGTGTGCAGCATACATTTCAAGTTCATATAAAATTAATTAATTATGCAGATATTTTCTTTGCAGCTGTTCAGGATGTAATATTTAATGTCATAATAAAATGATCCTCTAAGCTTCTGGTTTGATTCTGTAATAACGTAGCGATGATGATAATAACAAAAACAACAACAATAATAACAAAAAAGCTTTTATTAGACATAATGCATCTGTGACCCCATGTTCCTAACCTCAAAAGACTTATTTTGGTACTAAGTTTATACTGTGGAATTTCCTGCACTTTGTGTTTCCGCATCCTGTATTGTGCTTGTTTTGTATTCTTGGCGTGTGCATTGAGTATGCTGGGCCTCAAACGTTCCCAAAATTTTAATGCGACATCTATCGATTGCTATTTTTTTTTTCAAAAATTAAGTTGATAGTAAAAATTATATTTTGTAAAAAGCAGCAAGGTTACCAAAAGAGTAATTAGTCTACTTCGATTACTTTTACTAATTTACTTTCGATCCCTTACCACCGCTCGTGTCTATCCCTTTAACCTGTAGCGCCCTTTCGGGGAAAATAAACACGAATGGCTTGGGTAGTGGTACTAACCAACTTGAAAACATATTTCTCTAAGTAACTATTATTTGTCTGAAAATGAAGTAAATATTGATGTAATGTTGTTTATTACATGTTTATAAATTACCAATACTGTGACGACAGGAGCGGCACACAAAAAAGGGCGGTCGAGGCCGAACTGCTTCTCAGCACTTACGAGACCTGCGAGCAAAGACGCAAGGTTAAGCTTCCCCACATCACTCCCGCGAGCGAACATGTGATTAACAGCAATCAAGCGGCAACACACAAGGTTTTCCAGAGCCTTCGAGAACTGTAGGATAGTCGGCGTGGTTTAGAAGTTCGAGAAAAGTCCATGTTATGCAACGAGGCGAGGAAACAGCAGAAGAGAGACGGCCAGTGTGTCAGTGAGTGCGAGACAGCTGTGTCTGTGTGTGCGGTATTGCCGTAAAAGTTACGTCGCGTCGAAGTGAAGAAGTTTTAACGAGCGTCGAGTAATTACATCGTCGGAGTAGGTGTATGAGAGACAGAGGTGAAGAAAGATATTAAAAGGACTGAGTCAAGGCTGTTGGGAGCTGTAATATCACGAAAAACTGTAGACTGTGTTAGCATCACTAGAACAGAACTACCTTTTTGTGTACAAGTTTAGAAGAAAAACAAAGCGATAGAAAAGTAACTGCACAAAACAATACAAATATGCGCAGTTACACTCCTAACATTCTGTATATTATCGTATATATAGTCAATAACGTGCATCCTACAAACATATACATCGTGTGCCCCCACGTTTATGGAACTGCACCTACAGCTGGTTCAATATTTCGTTGTAATTACACTTGATGAACAATGGTTGTGATTGTGATGCACCAGTAACCACAATCTCTTGCAGGTCCGTTTAGTGCGGCTAATGCTTTGAACAAGGACGCTTTGAGACTCTGTGGCTATTCATTAAACACAGCACCCATTTCGCAAGAACAAAGTAACTTGTGGATATCACAGATGATTACTCGCGCAAGGCACATGACCCATGACAGTTTGGGTTTTACCACTATGTCTGTCTTCATTAGCTGAGCAAATGCTTGTTGGGAGAAACTACGTCTGTCAAACAACAACTTAATATAGAGAGGATTAAGAAAATAGTCATATAATATTCGCATGAACCACTCTTTTGCAAAAGATTCTTACAAAATCTTGTCCTTAGGTATATCCATTTTAAATTTCTCTACTACGTATAGTAAGCAGAAGTATTCGACCCAAAAATTCTATGCCGAGATTTTACCGGAAATGTATGTTTTGAGGCTGTCTGTGAGCAGCCTAAGTCGAAAACGTAAAGTCGGTTAAAAATCATAGTTGATATTTAAGTTTAATATCTTTCAAGGATGCAACACGAAGGCAAATAGGATGCACGAGGAAGCAATTTGAACTTCGAATGATTGATTTTAGCCATGGTGATAATGGAAGTGTAAACTGGTGCGTTTTCTTGATAAGCAAAACTTTATTTTTCGCTAAATGTGGCCGTTTTTGCTTCATTTCATTACTCAAATGCTGCAACAAGTTCGCATAATATTCGCCATTTGTTGTGTGTAGTGATGGATCCATGTTTACTGTTGATTTTTGATTTTTGATTATTATGTCTCGCATTTTATATAATTATGTACGAGTGTATTCGTGTTGTAGTGTAGAGTTTAAATAGTTTCAAATGCTTTCTAAATTTAGGGATCAAAAATTTTTTGTAATATTTAATATATAAATCTGAATTTGAAATTTTAATATTTGATTTAAATTTAATGCAATATTTTATTTTATTAAATAAACTCAAATGTTTTAAAGCTTTAGTAGATTAAGAAATTTGAAGGATTTGTTGTTTATTTTGGAGGTCTGAAGATAATTTGTATTTTTGAGTTATTTAATTGAGGTTTTGAAGATTTTGAATGTTGTAATGTTTGTGTTGTATGATGTTTATGTGTATATTTTTAAATGTGTAATTTGATTATGTTCAATAGTTACTTTGATTATTGTTTATTATATAATTATGCATGAGTGTAATTGAGTTGTGTGGAGTAAAGGAGTTTTGATGCTGGGTACCAGTACCAAGATGGCCGCCGGATTCCGGCGGTCATATTTTGTTTTGTTATGGATCTTTTATATTTGTCGATTTAGTAGTAATTGGTTACCAGTTATTTATTTTATTACTGGATACCAGTAATATTTTATTTAAAATTTTTTGTTTTTTTATAAATTTTGATTTTGAAAGTTAAGGTTCTTATAAGTTATTTTATAATTTATAAGAGCTTGTGTTTAAAGAGGTGATTTTTTAAAATTTTTATAGATTTTTTATTAAATTTATAAAAGTTTTGAATAGGTATGATTAGGGATGAGATGGAAATTTTTAGATTTTATTTTGGTAATTTATTGGTGGTTTTAGGATGTTAAAATGTTGTGTTTTAAATTATTTTATTTTTATTTTATTTTGTTAATCTGTAAATTTTGTAAAGTGTATATTTGTTTTATATTTGTAATAAAATAATAAAAATCTGAATATTGACCCCGGTTTAAGAAATTAGGTGCCGGGGTCCAGTATGCAGATTTTTATTTTTATTTTTATTTTTATATATTTTTTTTTTATTACTGTTGATTTTTCCCAGAGTAGAATCTAGTTCAGTTTTAATATTAGTTGGGCTAAGACCTTTCAGAGACCGCCTCCATAGCACAGTGGTAGCGCGCCTGCCTCTGGAGCAGAGGACCAGAATTCGATCCTCGGTACTGGCATGGGGATTTTTCCCTCATTGGGAGGACTGCCATGGGTTGCACTCAGCCTCGTTAGGTCCCAGAGGGGCCAATACTTTATAAAAAGGTAGCGAACCCAGGTCGCTTAGGCCTGGAGGCTTCGGGGCGCTCAAAACGTCCCACCCTCCAGTTGTGCATCCTGTAGTAGGCAGAGGTGGGGCACGCAGTGGCCGGGCGGTATGCCTTGGCTGGCAAAGGGCTATTGTGCTAGGGATTTAAGAACTTTCAAATGAAAGTGTTGTATCACATAACGATGGCTAGTTTTACCCATGTTTACAAATTCGCTGAGAGCATTCACTGTTGATGGTTGTCAAACAAGTCGTCAAACTTCAAACTTAAGCTTTATATGGTTGGTACTTTCCACCATAGTCATTTGTTTGAAACAACCGTTATCTATACATCAGAGACAGCCCTCGTAGTTCAACTTTTTCGTTCTGGTTATTATCGTTACAGTTGCTGGTGTTTGTGAAAAAGTCTCTCCACTAGGATGTAAGAAGAAAGGTAAAGTATAATAGCTGCAAAGAGATAAAGAGGAAAGGACATGTTAAGTTCATGAAAGAAGAAAGTAGGTATTCATTTGACATTCCGAAGCTATAAGCAGACATTGAAACAAAGCATCCAGCTGTGCTCTGAAGCATGAAATGCCTGAGGTCAAGGAGCGATGCAGCAATTTAGAGTCGATAATTGCCAGCAAGGGGATGAAGATGGCAAACGTTTACGCATGCAATGCGCCTTCACGAAGAACAGGAGAGTGGAATACTGAATACTTGAAGACGGAAATGCGAAACAAAGAACAACTGCTCATGAATGTTACAAGTTTGATCCGAGGTGCAGTTGGCCAGGTGTGATGTACAAATTCCTTCCAGTGACATGTCGATTTATTATCTGCTTTATGAGTGCAGAATAATACCACGACCGCTGCAGCACAAAGGTACAGGAGTCGTCGTTGTTATTCACTTCCGTTTTCTATGTTTAGCACATGAGCAATTGATCAGAAATTTTATTTTAGTAAATGTATTGTAATGTACAGTGCTCTTCAAAAGTCCTTCGGGCACAATGACCTCACACACTCACTCTTTAAAGTCCTACATGTTTCCTACAGCGAAATGGGACTGTTTTAAAAAATATGTGTAGCACTCACATGACTTTCTCTACTGTAGTGGAAACTATTTCTATAAACTCTTTTTTCCCCTATCTACTTCATATTAATCGAGATACACATTTGCAGAAGATTTCTAATTGCGTATTTCCTCAGGTACAAAGGTCATCTCCTTAGCGTGATGGTAGCGCTGGTGCTTAGCACGTGGGAGACCGATTTCGATTCCCGCTGGGAGACTTGTCTGGGGTGTACTCAGCCTCGTTACGTCCTTAAGGGTACACCGAAGTGAAAAAAGTATTGAAGTTAGAGATTTAATTTTTTGCATAGGAATTTCTGGCAACTAAAGGAATGAGTGTACCAAATTTTATTCCAATATCTAATCCCATTCCTAATATCTTAATCAATTTATATCAATTTTATTGGGTATCATCGAAATCTATCTCCTCCAACAGAGGTTAAACAACAGAGTGGAGTTTTTACTTTCTCTACTGGTAAGTAGAGGAAGTATTGTATTCTACCCAAATATTCGATGTCAAGATTTCACCGGAAATATATGTTTTGAGACCTCCTGAGTAAAAAAACGCATTTTTAGAAAAATGTCTGTGTGTGAGTGAGTGAGTGTGTGTGTGTGTGTGTGTGTGTGTGTGTGTGTGTGTGTGTGTGTGTGTGTGTGTGTGTGTGTGTGTGTGTGTGTGTGAACAGCATAACTCAAAAACGAAAAGTCGGTTAAAAACGAAAGTTGGTATTTAAGTTTAACGTCTTTCAAGGATGCCACACGAAGATTTTGAAGAAAATATCCCCATCCTAAACTACCCTTTGCATAGAACATTTTTCGAAAATTTTTATTTTCTTGAAAATGGCTCAAACGATTTTGATTAAAATTTCACATGTTTGAGATATTTTTATGACAAATGAAATATATATTTTGAATTTTCTGGCTATAGCCTCTGTAGTCGTATTTACTCTGGACGACTTTTGTATAACTGGTAAACCGTTAGAGATAGATCAAATCATACTAAACAAAAAATGTAGATCTTGCTAAAATACACAATTTATGTCTGAATGAATTTTCTTGTAGGGTTAACCATTTCGGAGATATTCCTTGTTATGTGTGTGAATTCCGGAAAACTTAAAACACTTTCGTGAAATAGATTATCGTTCATTTTTTATATGTTAAGTGTGCAAAGAGAACAGAATCTCAAAGCTTTAAAATACTTGACTATCACTCAAAGCCTACGGAATTCTAATATTCTCCTTGCACCTACAAGGAGATAAGCAATAAAATAATTTGTAGAAATATTTATCTCAACTTACATGAAGAAGATAAAGGAATAAGAGTTTGTACAAATAGTTTGTACAAAGGTAGAGAAAGTCATGTGAGCGCAGCACATCAAATTTTTTAAAATTGTACTTTTTATTACCTTTGCAACAAGCTAAAGGAACGAAATTTTGATATAGTGAATAGTTTATATTAAAGGACATTTTTAATACCCCAAAGTGTAAAAGTGTTATAAAGACAGCGCATTATTATATTAATTTTAAAAAAAAAGATATAAGCAATGGGTACCAACATTCCAAATTGACATTTTATTACTCATATCCTGAGCTGAATTGGAAAAAAGTTTAGATCTCCAGCTAGATTTCTGTGAGAGAAGATATATTTGAGATGTGAGAAAGTAACAAAAATATCGTTTACAAGAAAAATGGGTTTAAAGTTGAAATGCCCATTCAAAAGGCAGAGGCGCATCACTTTAAAAATGACGTCCAAAATATGTGTTCCTCCTCCCTAGGGGATTAAAACTTCGCAGATATATTCTTTAATGTACGGTTCTTATAAAAATCCAAAAATCAATTTTTTTGACCAAACAGGAAAAAATATCACTTCAGGGTTCCCCAGTTGAAGAGTTACTTTATTGAGGAGTAGCGGCTCCTAGTTACAAATACCTCATGTACCAGCCGGGAGGGATCGAGGCACTGACCACGTCCCATCCTCCAGTGCTGCACCCCATCATGACACCTGTTGTGGGCAGAGGTGAGGGATGCAATAGTCAGGTGACAGACCTTAGTCCGGAAGGGGCTGATGCACCACGGGGTTACTTTGTAGTAGGCTTAGCCTAATTAGCATTAACACAAAGAGCTGACCGTCTATGGTTCAATCCCCGAACATATCATTCAATTTTTAAAAGCTGTATTAACTTCCCAAAGTGTTGTACAGCTTGGCACAAAAAAATCTAGTTAGCAAAAGGTGGTAAGGTAAACGAGAGGCGAAGCTGGTATTTCTTATTACTTATTACCTACATGTTGTCCACAGATGTTATTTAAGTTATCTGTGTAAGATTGGAAGCAGTTGCAATTTCACATTCAAGCGTTGACAACCATAAAAGAGTTGTACAGTTCTGTGCAAAAAAATCTGCTAAATCAAGGGATGAAGCTGACATTTCTTATGAATGTTTACCTAGATGTTTTCCCCAGATGTCATATGAGTTACCTACGTATTAGTGGTACAAGGTTGGCAGCAATTGCAATCCCACATCCAGGCGTTGACGATCACAACACACCTGGCCCCATGTTATTAGATTTAAGCATTTAACATCGCGGCTCAAAGTAAAATGATAGGGGCGACATGGTGAAGGCCGACAGGTTTATCTGTGGGTGAAGAAGAATGGCAGTGTTTAACTCGGACCAAGTGGGAGCACATTTCATGCAACGCCCCGCTCGGATATGTCCAAAGTCCTAAATAACAATTTGTTTGCTATCGCCGGGGCCCCTCGTTTGCGGTAATAGATGGGCAAACGGAAAAGCAATGGGTGGTCGTGTGCCTCCACAGTGAAGAATGACTCAGATATTGTAATCCTGATCTCAGAAACGTGACTTCAAATTGAGTCGAACAAGATGTTACAAATGAACCCTAATGAGCACTGCTCTGCACGCTAAGGATACACTTAGCACATTGATATCAGATCAGAATTAGTAGGTGTACCTACTTGTAATGGACCGCATAACCTTTTGCTCGTATTTAATCAGCAACCATATCAATTCCTCCCCAAGTCATACAATCGCTTACCAAGGAATATTTTGCCACGTACTTGAAATAGTAACCTAAAAATCTTATACGTTACATTCACATGATTTTTTCTACCAACTCTTCAACAAACCATTCTTAAAATATATGTGTTCCACTCACATGACTTTCTCTACTCTTGTGCTAACCATTCTTACAAACTCTTATTCCTCTATCTTCTTCGTGTTAGTTAAAATAAACATTTTAAAAATTATGTTATTCCTAATTTTTTGTAGGTGCAAGAGGAATATGGGAGCGACAGTCAAATCTTTTAAAGCTGGTCACTATATGATTTTGAAATTCCGCTCTCTTTGCACGGCTAAGAAATAAAAAAGTGAATAAGGACCTTCTCTGGTAGAAAAGCTCAACTATTGCAAAACTCACAGAAATAACAAGGAATATCTCTGAAAAGGTTCACTCGACAAAAAATTTATTTGGACATACCTTGTACGTTTTAACGAGATCTGCATCTTCTAGGTACACAGTAAAATCTGGTCTATCTCTTAAGATTTACCAGTTATACAAAGGTCATCAAGAGTAAACAGGAGTACATGGGCTATAGTCAGAAAATTCAAAATATACATATCATCTGTCATAAAAATATTTTAAACACATGGCCTTCCAATCCAAATCGTTAGAGACATATTCTATATAAAATAGTTTAGGATGTGGAAGTTTTCTTGAAAGTCTTTGTGTCACATCCTTAGAAGACAAGTTGAGTATTTAACCGACCTTTTGTTCTTGCGGTATCACTCACCCACTCACCGGCCTTTTTCTAAAGTGATTTTTTGAATTCAGTGAACCTCAAAACGCGCATTTCCAGTGTAATTTCGGCAGGGAATGTTTTGGTGAAATGCAATGCCTTCTCTAACTACTACGTACGTGGTAGTACAATTTCTGAGCGAAATTACTGAGGGATAAGCACGTACATAAGCCGTGGATATTCATTCTATTGAGAGCCGTGGGTTAAGTAAAAATTGAATAAGCTAATTTGAGAAGCTTACAAAGGTACATAATAAACTTTTATTTAGATCAGTTTACCTTATCGTATTCACCCAATATTTCATTTAACCTTTTAATTTCCAGGGTAACGATCCTCGCATTTATAGAAAACAAGCATTAGATATAACCCCTAAACGCTCAATTTAACTGTCAATAAACACGGAATTCCCAGAAGAGTTACATTAAAATAACACCATCAAAAGAAAAGCTTCTGAACCAAAAAGAAGTCACAGATCGTGCCACGTGAACAACTCTTTTAAGAGAGTAATCCAGGAAGTAGCGACCGTTTGGCTTTAATGTACTCAGAAAAAAAAAAAAAAAATGTTAAAAGAAACAAGTCGCTTACAATATTGAAGCTTGCTATATTCCTCCATATAACTAATCTCGGTTATTTAAGCATTTATCCTATCTGTGACAGTGAACTGCTTTTTTTCCATGTATAAAACAAGGTTGGAAAGGAGAATGAGACTGAAAAATTTAATGCCATAGCCGGAATTTGAACCACGGATCTTCCGCTTGCCGTACGGTACGGTAAGATACCATGGCAGCTTGCCGGCACGATATTGAATTCCCCAACTGTCCAATTGCTTCAGAGTGCTGCCCTCATATAGGGTTGCACGTCCGTTTTGCACGATTTTATTGGTCACTTGATTCCTCAAATTCATCTGTGATATGTGATGGACGTCCAAGTCAGTTTCATAATATACATTTGTTTGTCCAATGATGAATATTTCACTCCACTTTCTCACATTTTTAACTTTTAATACTGCACCATCATGCACTTCCTTCATCTGATGGTACATTTCTCTAGGTTTCAGTTTCCGACCATTAAAGATATCCAATACCTTTCACTTCCAGTCTTTGTACCACTTGGTTCATTTTCAACAATCACAGAATGCACAACTTATTTGATAGGTACGCAGGACAGTTAAATCAAGCAATTATTTCATTTAACCGTCCTGGAGCATTTTATGAACTATATAAGCATTGACAGAATTCATTTTATCCTTATTTTACATTTAAGGATTTAATTTTAATTTTACTTATTTCTTATGTTCTCTCAATAAGAGAGGCAAAACACAACACTGAGAAAAGATGTCGAGGAGATCATTCGACCTAGGATATTAGCAAGACAGTTATCTGCGCAATGGTAACACAGAAATGGACCTTACTTTCTGGATTACTCCCATATATAACAGTGTGGAAGCGGGGAAACGCAAACAGATTAAACGCAAAATATGACATAAATGATCATGACCTTGCTGATTTTTATATCTTTATATGCTACATTTTACTTTTAGTGCACCTGTTTATAAATAAGTATAATATAAGAGTGTTTTCCTTCCTCTCTTGAATCATTAATAGCCACTTCCCAAGGGAAGGGACAGTGTTAGAGAAAGAATTTCTTTCATTTGACATAAAACCTAAGTGACATTTACATGGTTTACTCTGGCTTCTGGTATATGAAAGCTTTTTCTCTGTCACTTCATAGATATTTGGAAGGCCTCCAAATAGAAGGCCCGGTGTAGGCGTATCTTATTTCTTTACAGTTCTGAATATCCTCACTGAGGTTGTGAATTCTAGATTGCAGTCGTAACACCGTTTTTAATACCTCAACTTCCCAACTATATCCTCCAATAGGTTATTGAGAAACAACTCAGATAATTTTAGAATTGAAGCACTAGAACGCGATAGTCATATATCTATGAACAAAAATACGTATAGCAGCGATGTCCAACCTTGTCTCTTTAGAGGCACTTACTTAAGTAGCCGTTACTTATTCAGCTCCTCTTGCAGTCGAAGGGTGAATCAGCTCTTGCCTCGGTCGAATACAAACAAAAATAGGCAGTCTGTATCCAATGACGGACACAAACAGACGATTCCATGTCAGTTTCTAAGTTATACCATGAATTTCCTGGGAAAGTCCTCAGAAGAACCTCATTCTGGATGGGCCCAAATGACCTCGTTGTCGACGGGCCGTTTAACTCTACATACTCAATCTCTTCATTCTGGGTAATTTTTGCATAAACGGCAACCAATAAGAGAGTCTCACTAAATAAAAAATGCGGAGCTCCTTAAAACAGACAATTTATGTCAACTACGTGATTTTTTTTTTTTTGAGTGAACCATTTCCGAGATTCTCTTTAATATTTGTGTGAAATTGCCAATATTTATACTTTTCTAAAACAGGAATATGTTATGTGTTTTTTTTATCTCTTGGCCTTGGAAAGAACACGGAATTTCAAAGTACTTATAATTTTCTCAAATTGAAGGTTGTTATTCATTTTTTATATCTTAGCTGTACAAAGAGAATGGAATTTCAAAGCTTCAAAGCGATTTTACTATCGCTCAGAGCCTACTGTATTCCCATATTCCCCTTGCATCTATAAGAAAATCAGCAATAAGATAATCTTTGCAAATGTTTGTCTTGACTAACATGAAGATAGAAGAATAAGAGTAAGAATAGTACAAGAGTAGAGAAAGTTATGTGGGTGCAACACATTACATTTTCTTTTTTTAAAATATGAGGGCCTCGCCCCCAATACCCTGATCAAAGCCTACCACCTGCCACTGGGCAATAACTATTAGCATGCTCTCTGGAGGTCTTCGCCATGTCAACTATTTTGTCTGCAAACGGCGAATAAATTTAAACGGCAGCAATAAAAGTCGCATGCCCAAATCCCTGAATGAGTGATCTCGTATCATAGCTCTTAAAATAAAATCCCACTGAATTCCAAGTCACTTATACTGCGTGACATATTGTGCCATAATTTCTTTAAAATGTCAAAGACAGTGGAGCGTAACGTCTTCACGGCCGCTTCCTCCACCAGAGTGCAGCAGAAGGACCTCAGCGAATTGTCGAGCTTTAATTTGTCTCACTCTGGCAAGTCTGTCGCCACTGTGAACAAAAACGACGACTTCCATTACATCATCTGACTGTCAAGGCAGAGGCAAGACCACACACAAGGTACCAAAATTAATTTATCAAGTTCAGTTCTAGGAGACTCCCTAAGTTATCATCGCAGGAGTCACAGATGTAGTTGAACACACACAGTATTAAGATCACACACCATGTGAATCAGCTGACACTTATTTTATAATACTTTTTTCTGCTATACAATGCTTGATGAGCTTTGGCCTTTTACACAAATCTCTTTCTGCCACTTTACTTTTCCACCCCATAATTCCAGTCTTTCTTAAATCTTCAGTTACATCACCTAACCATCTTCTTTTTGGCCTTCTTGTTTTCCTCTACCATACAATATACTTTTTGGAATTCTATCTTCTGTCATTCTCTCAATATGTTCTAGTTGTCTTATTCTTTGTACGTTTATAATCTCGCTATATCTTGCTTAGTTCTCCTAGCTCATAGTTATATCTTATTCCCCATTGCTCTTTATCCTTTACTGGTCCAAAGATTCTTCTGACTATTTTTCTTTCAAATCTTCATATGTATTGTTAGGGTCAGTGTTTCTGCTCTTATTAATGTTTTGCAGATCTTGTGCTTCTGTATCCACCACAGGCGTCCTGAGTGAGGTACAGTACTAGAGGATGGGATGTGGTCAGCGCTAAGGTCCCTCCCGGCCGTTTTTGCAACTAGGGGTCGCTACTACTTAAATGAGTAGCTCCTCAACTGACCCCTCAGGATCTAAAGCAGATCAGGTCTCTCCCCACGCTGGAATCGGTAATCGAACCCAGGTTACCCGCTTGGGAAGAAGAAGCATTACCAAGGAGACGACTTCTTTAAACATGTGTTTTCGTGCTGAATCACACTATATCAACCAAGGTTAACTGTAAATAAAATAAAAGGGACTATCATTTATTTGTTAGATCAGAATATGTAGTAATTGTAAACAACAAAGGTGCACAACTGCAAACATTATACTTTCCTTTATTTACCACAGGCTAACAATATCATTTCGGACTGCTCGTTTCCCAGTTCTTTTAGCAAACTAATCCATTACTTAATTCTCGGTCTGTCAAACTACAATAGACGCCACAGATCGCGAGAAAGCGTCGCTTGTTTTGTTGTACAAATAATTGTGTCAGCAAAGTTCTCTGCCTCCAGTTCGTGCCAAAGCAAACAACTACTCTGCTATTAAGTGTGGATGGAAAGGATATTGCCCCTATAAATTTATTGCCACAACAAAGAAAATAACAGCGTTTGCGACACCAGCACAATCAATAAAACATGTATGTATGCCCGATTGTGTTTCTTGTATTGGAAACAGTTGTTTTATATTTCTGGCAAACATGTTTAGTAGGGAAACAAACTCCTGTAACATTCCTGCTAGGAATGTTTCGAGGTAAAGCTATCACAAATGTTCGACACACAATATATGTTTCATATATTTCACTTGTTTTCCAGTGTTGGTTGAAGTTAATGTTGGGAAAACTCTTTCATCGCTTGATTATTGTAAAAAACGGCGAGGTATTTTGGTGAATAAAGTAAATTTAATACCTGCCTCCAAAATTTGTTAATCTTTATGTTTTAGTAAACGTATTAATTTAATATAACTTAATCATTATCTGCATAGTTATTCTTGTTCTATCTTCAAGGATTAGGATAAAGCCTATTTCGGTCTCACTCTTTCCACCTCTTTCAGGGTCTTCCTATAGATCGATATTCTCTTGGTCTGTTATTCAAAATTTGCTTGAGAATGCTATCGAGTTACATTTGTTGTGTTTTATCTATACTGTAGTATTCGTTCTACTATCGGTTCTACTTCCAATTCCCTTCTGATATCTGTATTTCTTAAGTGTCACCACTTAACAGATTTCAGTAGTTCCGTCCGGCTTAAATATGTGAGACTTCTGAGTAAATAAAATATATTTTACATGAATGGGTTATCAGCCTATCGCAAAACACCCAACTTGGAGGATTAGGGGTACTTTTATATTTATTATAGCAAATTTTCTGTATCAGATCAGCAAGTAGTTCAGAGAAAACTGTAGAGCATGAGTATCATGCTATTTTAAGGGTGCTCAGCGCCGTTATAAAATGGATAATGATAAAAGCCAGAGATGAACTTATTTATTATACACACCTGAAGTCATTAACAGTGAAGCAATATGATCCACAAAGATAGATATATAGAAACTAACACTTCACTTCAATAAAATTGAGTTTAGCTCAATATATCACCAACGAACTCAATTTTATTGAAGTGTTGGTCTCTACATACGTTGTGTTATTTGTGGGCCAGAGATAAACTTTAAAATAAAATAAAAATACTTGTCAGAAAAATTAATATAGATAAGTAAACCAAATCAATGAGGCAAAAGCGAGAATTAAAAAAGGTATGAAATCTTGTTACTTAAAATTCTAAATCCTTACATTGATGTTTGCCATTTCAAAACTATTTCGATCGTTTGTTTATAGTCTACCAGGACCTCTGAAACAATGACCAGCAGTTGCAGAGGTGCCGAAGGTGCGCCGGGGAGACACTCCAGCAGCACGTGACAGACTGACAATGGTTTGTCGTACAGAGGACAAAAAGGCCGTAGTGGCAGTGGCCAATATACAATCGAGCTAAGATCATCTTCTCGCGAGGAGATACACAAGAGGACGCTAAGCCTGAAGTTTTCCGAGGTAATACGAGAGACAGAAATACTGGGTTAAAACCTGCAGAAATTACTGGTCTATTTGCAGAAACTGTAACTCTACAAGTGATATGCATGTGTATTTAACATATTTGCAGTGCGAAACCGCAGATCACGTTTATTTTTGCTCTCCTAGGGTACCACCCTCCTTAAAATGGCAAAGTGTAACTTACACAGTTTTGGCTTACTGGATTCTCAGAGAATTAGATGCACTAATCTGCTAAAAAATTTCAAATTAGAACATAAGGACGGATTTTGAAACTTTGATAGATCATCAACAAATAATATTGACAGCTAATTAAAATTAACAGAACAAGGTTCAATTTTTGCTTCCTTGAGAAACAATTTCTACATGATCAAAGATGACACAAAGCGAGACAGTAAAGTGTGTGGACATAAAAACGTCTTAGTAAATATTAGTTCATAAATTAGGCTCTAGTGAGATACTTGAAAATGTAATTTATAGCATAAACTTTCATGTTGAACCTTTTATTGTTATTTTAATTTATTGTTGGTTTACGCCAACTTTTAAGAAAGTAGGATAAAATGTCGAAGCCACTTGCTATTTCTCAGAAAACAGGCCATTTGAACATACTTTAAGCTTCTGCATAAAATCAGCACGCGTTTTCCTACAGCCAAAGATACTCAGAGTTCGGTGTTTTTACCACGAAAATATATAATATTCTTCTAGTCTACACGTGGCATTGTAGCTGTATATTTGCAGTCACCCTTGGCAGAACATTCCCTAAACCACGACTGAGTCGCCGACAGCCCATAAAGAAATGTCAAGCTAACTCACACCAGACGTCGCTAGGCAACGTGCGACCGATAAACAAGCACACGAATACAAGGGGCGGAACGAAGACCGATTCTATACTGTTCCAGACTGTTTTCGAGAAAATGTGTATTTTCCAGAGAATACGCCGACACTTCGCCTTGGCTATAAAATCGAGCCGGCAAGTGTTGAGAAGTCAGTTTTGGAACACTTTTAATGAGTAAATGGTCGGAGTTGTATGTGCAAACAGATATGCAGTATTAGCGTTTTGTGTCACGAAGAATTCTAGATCGCATTAAAGAGGAGGGGGTGGGGGGGGGAGGGAGAGAAACAAAACAGGGGGAAAAAAACCGAACTGTGTTTTCTGATTCAGTATTAGAAGAGACATTAAAAGTAATTGGACTTATCATTTTACTGGTTACAGAAACAAAATGTAAACAAGCTCAGGAAGCTATAGACTTCTTTAAAAATTCAGGTAACCCAACAGAGATGATTGCTTTTGTTTGAGTAATATTTCCGTCATCCTACTGGCATCCCTGCAAAAAATAAAATAAATAACAACTGCCTTAGATAACTGCCATCAGGATGGTATGAATAAATTTTCTCCTCACCAGTCAGGCGACAGATTCCTGAAGAGGTCTTTAAAACGGGATATTATCTCACTAATCCTTCAGCCGTGGCTTGAGTTATTAAACAATTTAAGTAATGGACTTGCAAATGTATGGTTACAGTGGAAAATATATGGTTCACAGTTAGCAGAAGGATAGATAAATAAACAGGGGACTTCTGGATATAGTAAAATTGTCTCTATCTACTTTAGGATATGTATGACTGAAATTTCATGAAAAAAAAGAACATTTCTTTTAATTCTATAAAATAACTGAAACATTTGTGAATGCAAAGATGCATACTGCCTACGAACGCCATTATTTTTAAACGTCTTACTGCATATTTATATGTTGCGTAGATTTTAATGTGAACTATGCATTCAAATATTTTTATCGCTGTTTTGTCGCTATTATGATTTTAGCGTTTTTCTTCCTCTAAAATGTTTTTTAAGGGGACTATTTTTTGTATTGCACTAATGAAATTTGCTAAACATACTCACAGAGACATAACAAATAAAACTGTGCTAGGTTTTATGGTCATATATTTTTAATTTTTAGACTCATTTACAAATTTGGGCAAAAACATTTGTAAGTTTAAATTTCTTTATCGTATTCTGAAGAAGACGCATAGAAATATAGGGTTAAATTTAAAAATTAGCTGTATTTTGAATTTAAACTATTAGACAAAAAATTTAATTTTTTCCCCTAGGGACATTTTTACTGACGTAACGAAAATAAACAATGTTGATTATCGTTCTAAAGTGTTGGAGTAAAGTGAATTAAATTTGGACTGTAACACTGTTACACCTATGGTATAAATTTTAAGAGGCTAGCCTTATGGATTCAAAATTTCAAATAACAATACCATAACAGTTTCTTTGTCAAATTTCATGCCTAAAATATTTTTTATCACTCCTTGGTCTTCGAGGGCGACATTAAGATTTCTTTTGGCACAATTTGGTTATTACGAAAAATCGCTCTAGCAATTACTGCTAAATTAATCGTAGCATTCTTTATTGCTTGCGATTCATGATGTAGCAATTTCCCTGCCAAGCTAATTTAACTGCCCAAGTTTAATGCGAAGAAAGAATCGCTTAAAGCACATACTTAAACGTAGATTTAAACGTTTTTTCCACAAGAGGTGCTGTATTCTCATCCAACTAGGCTGAACGAGAAATTCATAAACAAGACAGGGTTCTCTTCTTCCTCCTCAATAAGAAACATACGGGGCGGGGGTTCGAAAGCAGACATAAATAACATTTTAATTTGGTCGTTCTAACACCTGCTGGCAGTTGAAGTGACTGCTCTATTTTTATTATTTTCTCATCTCAGCCAAAGTTCTAATCACGGGAAAGTATCCAGTATGCAAATGCGTTATTTACCCATCGGAATACTTTATAGGTTCCATCTCATTAAAGTGTTATTTTTCATCTCATAGTCGTGGAATATGAAGGAACATTTGGACAGGGTCCAGCAGACACCACACGTAGAGAAGTGTTGGCCAGGGCAACTGTTTACACAACCGCTACAATAAAACATAGGCTGCCGCCTTCTTTTACACATCTTTGAATTACGCAAGTAAGACTGGGTTCGTGCCCACGTACCTCTTGCCGGTACTTTATGAGATAGCATCCAGGACAATGGCGTGCTCTATGAATCCCACTCTCAATGAACATGATTCACAAAGCTTGGAGAACTCTGGAGAGGGAGTGAAAGAATTATTGCGTAACTGTCCTAACTTGGGGCTTTTAAGTACATGCAGGCCAAGTTTCACTAAACATACTCTAACTCAGAGTTTAATAACTTTTAATTTAGTTTAGCTAAACGTTAAAACTTTTGTGTTTTAAGTTTAAATGCAAATTGTTAGTTCTGTCAACGTCAAAGACAACTGCAAACTATAGCTTTCGAGAAGGTGGTGACCGATCTGTATGACTTCTGAACGCACCCCGATGGACTTTTGTCTAAGCATCGCAGCGCCCTCTGTGTCACTGAAAAATAACTAGTCCATGCCGTGTGATTTTTCTGATTGAGGTTAGAATCACAATGTCAATTGAAACGCCTAAATGTAGAGGAATTAATGGTTCACCGCCCTAAAATTCTTAATTATAGAACACCTTTCTAAGTATAGGCAATGATGCCGTATAGATTATAGATAATATGACAATTTAGGTGTATATAATTTGACCCATGTACTTAGGGTTGTGCCTAGGGAGAAGCTTGAAATACAATGTACAAATTGATTATTAAATAACCGAACACACACAAAATTGTACAAACTTCATTCAGAATGAAGGGGACTTCCAAGACTATTCACAGAAAGTTGAATATATGCATTTTATTCATCAGGAAAATATGGTGAACTTGCAGCATTTTAATCAAAATCGATAAGAGCCATTTTAAGAAAAGGAAAAAGAAACTTATCTAAAATATATTTTGAGATAAACTATTTTCTTGAAATAGTTCGTCTTACAACTTTGAAAGATTCAAATATAAATATGAATGTTGGTATTCAAGGTACTCTTGGTTTTCAGTTATGGTGTTCACACACACACACACACACACACACACACACACACACACACACACACACACACACACACACACATACACACACACAACACACCACACACCACACACACACACACACACACACACACACACATTCCGGTGAACATTCGATATCTGATTTTGTGTGAAATATATTTCTTCTATTTACTACATAGTAGAGAAATAAAAATTGATTGCTTATTTTTTGAACTGGCACATTAAAACGGATGATTGTGTGCATTTGTTAAACCGTTTACTTTTATGACTTACTGTTTATGATTTCCGCTCTAAGTTTACTACGGCTTGTTACTTTAAAAAGCTTTCCTGAAGCAAAAACAGGTTTGCCAACATATTTACTGTTTTTTTAACATCAATGTAGTCACGAGATATTAAGCATGCATGTGTGTTTGTAGCCCGCGATTTTCCAGTTCCCGGAAACAGCGGTCAATTGCAACACGATTAATTCCGGGGATATTTTGCTCTTGGCTATTTTGTATCAGCTTTCCTTTAATACAGGAAAAAATTGTCGACAAATTTTGAAATAACGTTGAGTACTCACCGCAGTATGTAATGTTTGGGTTATTAGTGTTTCATACCTGTTTAATTAAAAATTTAATAAGCACCTGGGGCTGCTTCTGCACATTGTCCTATTTCGAACTCCAAAATACAGTGTCGAAAGAGCTTAAAGAACGATTTGTTTTTATTCCTATAGTTTTAATATCTCAAATATATTTTTTTAATGAAAACTTTCATCACCATTTTGAGAAAGAAACATAGTGATTGAACGTTTCCCAAACAAAGAAATCCTTGGGATAGATATTTTGTGTCTAATACAGGCAAGGGCACGAGAGGAGATGTAGCGATTGAACTTGTCTTGCTCACTGCAATCTCTTGCCGAGTGACGAAGGTTGTTTTGATACAATACGTGCAGTTCCACCTGCACGATAGTAATTTCTGCAATGTAATTAACTACTTTATTTTCTAACATATTTTGCAAACAATAATTATTACGGCCACCTACTTTGGTTAGATAAATTATATAATCTTCATGTTTATAACCTTCCTTTACCATATCCACGTAATACTCTCACGCTGCCTTATAATTGACATATTAAATCGTTTCTCTTTTACAATAAATAAAGCACTAAAGTTTCATTGCTGTTTAGCTCTAAAACATTTTAAAACTATTTGATCAACAAATTGTTTGGTTTTAAACTTAATAATGTGTTCAAACTTTTAAACAGGTAATACAATAGTTTATATTAATAAAAAAACGAAACCCCCATAGGTGGATACAAATCATCCCCTTTATATGTTTACAAACAGAAGTATTCACAAAATACCTTTTGAAATAGTAAATAAATGTCTGTAAGGTCACCAAGGTTTGATTTATGCTTCTGATCAAAATGACAACGTGTTATATTTACAAATTGAAATCCGCATATTAAACAGCAAACTTTCTTGTTCTTGTAACTTACAACAGATTCTCTCTACCACTCTTCATGAAACAGTCTTACTCGCCACTGAATGAAGGGTGTCGGAACCTGAACAGCAGTGTAGGGGAGGGATGGCCGGTGGAGTGAGGCGAGAACGCGAGTGGCCCACTTGAGCCGAATTTACCCATGCCTGGTCTAAAGTGATACTGCCTTTGCCATTTTTAACAATTACAACAGGTATATACATGATGCAATACAGAAGATACGCCAGAGCATGTAATGTTTAACTATCAGAAATACAGCGAAATAGCACAATCTAACAGGGAAAAGCTCATGCACCTCACTTTATCGGAAATGGTCAGGAATAAGGAAAATCTAAATACTTTAAATGAGTTAGTGACTCAAATCAGTATAGCAGAAAGATCTTTAAGACAAACTGAACAAGAAAGAAATCTCAGAAATTTTTATAGACCTCCAGCGACTGTTGTACCATCACCCCGTCGATCGTTAAGATTGTCAAATCAATAAAACCGAAACCAAGTGCCCCAAACTCCTGAACCTGTTATACCAAGAACAATGATATAGAACAGAAAATTTCAATGGATCACTGGACGACAACTGTAAGCAGAAAGGAAAAGAACGAGGCCAAAACGACAGCCTGATGAGACTTGGACAGCCTACCAGAGACGAATAGCAGCGGCTAGGGAACAATAAATTGCATGAATACTATGAGATCACATATAATTTTAAAATATCACTAATTGTTATTGTTATTTAATTTAATTTAGGTTAGTAACTTCTGCACATTCTATTATGAACAAATTGTAATCAATAAGTTTCAATAAGTTTCAATAAATCAAAATATCCGCACACTACGTCCAGATATAAGAAATTAGGTATCTGGACATAGTTGGCAGATATTATGTTATTATTATTTTTTGTTGTTGTAATTTTAGGTATATACATAGCTTGTCTTAGCAAAACTTCAGATGCACAATTGATAGGGAAGAAGCAGACTGAAAAATGCAATGTCATGGATCTTTGGCTTACCACATCGCTGGTCTAGCCAAATGAGCGACTTGCAATTTAGTAAGTACCTCAAAGATACGCAGTGTATAGCTATGTACGTATGCCCTATTCTAGTAAAGTAAAATCATGTTTAATATAAAATATTAGTTGAGAATCACTAAAACTGCACACACAATGTTTATGCAACTTGTATGTACAATTATGTCTAAATTCCTGTTATCAATTAGCTTTTAGCAGTTTTATTTCGTGTAATATAAACGTTTATATTTATACTTTTCCTGGCTTTTTCTATCAATTTCATTTTGCGCCATTATTATATTTTAATAAAAGCTGTAATCAAGGGCATCGGCATTTGCAACAATGCAACATTAAGAAATACCGGGAATTTTAATGGCTCTTTGTTAACCAGAACTGGGAAAATGTTCCTTAAGTAGGAAAAAAAAGTAAATGTATTCGTGCTCCATAGCAGCTTAACTATGATAGCGTGAAGTAGAAAAGGTAGTTTACTGGAAATTAAAAAGATTGTGCTTAGAGTTGAACAAGCCGACAGTGGTATAGGTAAGTGTAGATATTTGTACTGGTAAATGAGGACAATAATTAACAATGTTACATCAATATTTGTCCGATTTATAACATAATTTTATTAAGTATAGTACGTAACAAGTTTGAATGCTTTCTACAAGGCCAATGACCTCACATTATCTAAACCAGTGGGTCATGCATTGTGGAGTGAGGCAAAACGGATAGTCTTTCTCACAGGTGTTGTTCATTAAGCGGCACGGTTACGACTATGGAAAAACATCAAGTAGTAAAGTATGTGATTGGTTTATAGGAAAACAGACGAAGAGAAAAAGCAACCAACACACCGGAGTGGATACATATTAATGTACTATTTGTCAAAATATCTGTACCTACTTATACCCGTGTGTTCATAACTGACACAATTTTGAGAGGAGTCTTCAAAGAACTAGAAGATGTTTTCAAATTATTTTTTTTCAACAAAGGCTACTCCATATAGCGTAACTTCCGACAGTCATAGTTAACTACTTGTAAATTAATCATTGATAACTAATTGTTCTTTGACATATGCTGTGTGTAAGCTTAGACAGCGAAAATATTTTCCATTGGGCATTTTTATAAATCATTACACATTACACATTTTGAGTTCATAGTCCAGGGAAAGATATTGAGACTTGTTTTATTCCATATATATATATATATATATATATATATATATATATATATATATATATATATATATATATTTTTCCCTACCGCATATTGTTTTTAGTTCTCTATATCCTCTTAGAACTCCGCTCTCTTATGTTACCAACAATTTTTCTTTCAGGACCTTCACATTTTAAGTATATTTCTTTTTAACAATCTCTGTTTTGATATTAACAATGATGAGGACCAAAGAAGGAGAGAGCACGTCGCACGGGTTCCGGAGGTCGCGGGTTCAATCTGGTGAAGGGTGATAGCTTTTTTCGGGTGTAAAAATCTTTAGCATGGCTTCCTTCGGAAGGGAAGTAAAGCCGGTGTTCCATGTGTACATTTACGGCCCGATAAAGAGGCCTTTAACACAATTAAATGGTCTCTCACGTCCAGTATAGAATGGGACGCAAAGAACCACAGCGATTGAAGAGCGACTATAAATAAAATTTGATTTTGGCTACCATGCACCTGGACTCAACGCGAAACTTTTATACATACCAGCCTCAGATAAAACGGATGACATGAAGAACCGCAGGAGGTAATAGGCCACAGGCAATCGGCCGACACAGGCGCAGATGACCCTCACGTTTGATGATCCGATCATACAGGCGGGCTGCCGGAAGCCTGCCATCTGACAGGGCCGAGAAGAACTTTCCAAAGAATAAGCATCTGCATCATCTGTCGGACACTGATAACAATGAGGAAAGTAGCGAAAGGAAGTACATAATAGAAGAGAAACTACCTGTACATTGTAACCACGAAAAACCCATGGTCGGAATGCCCGACTCCAGGAATTGAACCCAGGACTTCTCTAATGCACGCCTTGCACGTTACAGTGGGGCCATTCTCGCTAGGTTATTTTCGTTTTAATATCCATGTCTATTTCCATTAGCTACTGAGGGTAAATATTACGCTGTTGCTTGCTTACGGACCAAACCTCAAGTAGACCTAAAGCAATGCATTAAACATGGCACGCCTTAATGTTCCTAATGAATCTTTCCAGTTTGTGTACACTTATTACTCATAATGATGATGTAATTAATGATTCGCGCCCTCCTTTGTCTTGGACGCCTTTTGATTGACGCATGCTGATATTGCATCGAGGAAAGAGGCGCCTCCGACATTAATATTCAATATTTCCTGTGTGCAGCAATTAATGGAGGTTGGTAACAATGATACCTGCCTCACTTTACATAAGAAAGGGCCCCACCTGCGATTAGTGTCTTACATTTAGGGGTCTCTAAGACCATTAGCTGCCATCATAACTTCACCGGCTCGTAGCGAAGTTCTATATGTTAATGAAATTTACTAAACTAGCAATCAATCAATTGTGCTGCTACCCTATTTAGAAAACAGATAGCTGCTTATGATCAATTGTGAATGACGTTACCCAGGGCTACAATAAAATTTTAAAGTAAAATAACCAGCTAGGCGTGTTTATGACCAGAAAATATGCTCTTCGCAATCTCAAAGGAACGACTGGGCATTCATGAAATAACACTTTTGTTAAAAGACAAAACAAATTGGCGGTTCTACTGTAGGTATCACTTCTTATTGTTTATGAATAGTGCATCCATCGAGTAATCCACTCGATGCACAAATCATACCTCGAAACTTTGCTGGAAATTCACGTTTTAACGCTCCTGAAGTATAAAAAGACATACCAAGAAAATAAAGTTGCATAAAGATCTATGTGGAGCGTGTGCGGATGTTTAACGGAAGAAAGGAAAGAAAACAGACAGGAAAAAGCTCTGTGCATTACTGCATTTTACATACAAATAAATGAAAGGAATAAAAGAAAATTTAGAAAAAAATATGTGCTATACATGTGTGTATTTTATAGCAAAGAATAAGAAGAAATCAATGAAGAAATTGAGCATGTTCTTAGCCGACATATTAGAGAGAGAGAGAGAGAGAGAGAGAGAGAGAGAGAGAGAGAGAGAATAAAAGCTCGGATGAATTCCATAGTTAGGTCTGGCTTTTTCAGAGATGCAAGATGAAGATTATCAGAGATGGCTCTAGAATTTATCTAGAGTATTTGACTATAACGAGTTGCATTTATTAAGACCATTTCGCGAATTAAATGATGATATACCCTATAAAATGTGCTTTAAATGTTGTATTTTCATTACCAACCTCTTAAAAAGAAATGTAGCAGGCATACATATATCGCCGTAATTGGCACGGCTCACGAGATTCTCTTATTGATGCTCCAATTTTTTAAGGTGTTGGCAATGTCAGAAGTTGGAGTATGTGTTGTTAATTTATAATTTTGTTGAATAAAAAACTTGTCAACCAGATTTCAAACAATTTCTTGTTATATTGTGTGTTTTGAGGTTTCCCTCTTCCAATTATTTAATGTATTTCCAAGTTAGTTGGTTTACCGAAGCGAGAATTGAGCATCTAAAGGACAGAGCAGCAAGGTTCATTATCAAGACAAGCAGAGGAGGTGATAATTAAAATTCAGAGGAGCTGTTAATGATATCTGAGAATTTTTTCGCAAATGAAGGCTGTCATTGGTTGAAATTTGAAATTGTTATGCACATGATTGGTGATTTCAATTAAGTCACGTATGACTGGAGTAGTCCTTCACAGGGGAACCCTCTGAAGAAAAAGAAAACTCATGGGTCAGGAGGTTTGGCCGTGGGAGTCGAACCCATGACCTCCAGAAGTCATCTCACTTGATGCCATATGCAGTAGGAACGGCCGTTAAATCCACAGGTATTTACAGATAAAGTCAAGGCGTCACCAGTACTCTTAATATCGACGATTGACTGTAAAACTGGAATTTTGATGACTGTGGTTTACAAGCGCTATGTTCCAGGAGCCAGTAGGAGGGCATGCGAATTATTCACCACCACGATTTCTTGTTGCATCCGCGTTCCAGCTCACATTTGAACTTTGTGTCATGTTCTGTCATACTATTTATTACGAGGCGCACGGTTCTTGTCAGTTAAAAATGGTGACCTTCTATCGGCATTCGCGAGTAAAGGTCAGCTGTTTTTGGAGCATGACTAAACGTGGAGCATGGAGCGTAACAGACATGAGAGGTGACAACGTTCTGGCCAGTCTCCCAGGGTTCGCTATCACTCTTTCTTATCCTCCTCTTCCTACTCCTCGACGTGATATGAAAAACACGACGGATGGTCTGGATGGAATTCCCATCCTGTAGCGGGTGGCCAAGAGCTAGCTCAGGAATTTCTCATACTGCTACCGGAACAGCGGTGAAATAACAAGGTGTGAAGTCAAACACGTTTTCGTCATCATGAACATTAAGTCATGCTTTTATGAATGAAAGCTTTACACCAACGCATTATTTTTATAACTACAAACCAGGTAATTTATAGCGGATTAATCATTCAAAACTAGGTACACAAATTACTATATAAATATTGTAACAAATTCATCCGTCAATTTTATCCTTCTTTATTTATTTATCTCCTCTACCTACATTCAAACTGGCCTCAAATGACACAAATTAATACATCATTCAGTCAACTCTTTTCTGCACTCCAAATTAATAAGAATTAATTAGATCCTTGGTCGTGGCAAACGAGAAAGACACGCTATAGTAATGGTAGTGTGATACATTATACCATCCTGATAAAACTGTATCTTTTGTATCAATTCAACGAGCAATTCTTTGGTTATATAGAATATGGATGTATTAGGTGATTGTGGTTTTACTTCATTGGGCCATGACAGGTCTAGGAGAATTACGTCATTGCAGTTCACGCCATAGCCAGTCTATCTCAGCCATGATCATTGACAACGTGACGTCAGCCATAGAATAACAAGTACTAATAGTATGTAGTACAGTGAATCATATAATGTGTTGAACAGCCATGAACTCTAAGCGCCATACGGTGGAGTTTGCTGGAGCACAGCAGTGCGACACGTACCATTACACATCTGCTGAAATCGCCGACATGAGCTCCAGGACACTTTTATATAAATGTGTAGAATCACCTCATCGTGGCATATCCAAAACGATGGTTTGGTTGATTGGACCGGTTCCATGACCAGCACGTGCTCCTCTCAACTATTTTCTGTGGAGTTTAATGAAGAGTATGGTTATGGCACTCATGTGCCTCATTGTTCGAGTTCACGGAGCGATTGAAAATCTTCAAAGACAACCGCACGTATTGGTTCATGTTCATGAAGCTCACCACCGCCGATGCAATAGCGTAGGAGGTACACAGTTCGAAGCCCGTTTGTAATATAGACAGCTCGATGTTGGGTTTATTGAAATGTGAACGTACATCCATCTCACATTTCGATACGCTGCAGCGTCCAAACTGTGCATTTCCGGTCAGGAGTTCCTGTTTGAAAACCGATCAGTTCACGCGAAGGTAAAAGTAATTCTGAACTCACATACAGACCCACAAAACAGACAGTAAAATATCCAAATAATAAACTAGATACAAATGACCACGATGCGGAGTCAAAACTTTAATTACAAACACCACAAACGCATCTGCCTGCCACTGCATTAAAGAATGCTTGTCTAGTATCTATCAGCAAAAAGTTTAAAATTTAACAACAAAATTAACCATACAAGTGAGCTAAACCGCCCCGAGGTCACTGTTTCAAACTAAAATCTTGAATAACGTTAGGACAGTTAATCGCTAATACCGACCACTGAAGCCTTCGTGCCTAAAGAGCTGAGACCTGTTTGCTCTCTGGTGCTGTAAGTAAGGAACACTTGTATATAATAAGTTAAATAATCTTCGAAAATACGAAAGATGGTAACAAGAAAAGTTGTTCAGAGCCTTTGTATACAAAATCACAGACTATAACAATACGTTTGTTATTCAGGTTTATGTTCATTTGTTAGACCCTATGCTGCAATATTCTTTATACAGGATGAAAGGTACTGCTTCGACTATACGTTAACCAGGGAGTTTACATGATGAGTGTAACAAATATGTCCAATACAATCATTGGACATATTTCGCTAAAAAAATTGTGTCACATGTTTAGAGCTATCTAGCTTCTTGAAGAATGGATATAAATGGTTCCCTTCATTCGAATGAATTTAACCACAATTTAATGTTAAAATGTTACGCAAAGTTTAATTTCTGGCAACGTCACGTCGCGCGTTCTCGCATTGATGATTGACGGCTGGTACTCTCGGATGGAGAGATTAAGGAAGGTATCGCCTGGAGTTTGTAAAAGTGAGGGGGAAGGGAAATATAGATGACAAATTTATGCGCCAGATATAAGCATTGGTCGGTGGGATGGCAGCTTCAGCTGTAATTTATGACAAGTGGATCATTAATTTTACTTTATCCTGGTAATCTACAAAATAGAGCAATTATTTTAAGAAAATGAAGATTAAGATCTTTATTTATTAGTGTATTAAAATTACTATTGTTTTATCTCGTAATGAATAATAATAATAATAATAATAATAATAATAATAATAATAATAATAATAATAATAATAATAATAATAATAATAATAATAATAATAATAATAATAATAATAATAATAATAATAATAATAATAATAATAATAATAATAATAATAATAATAATAATAATAATCTGCATTATTCGGAAAATGTATATCACTTTATGTCAATATCGTTTTAATCCTAAGCTACGTAGTTTCGATTGTTTCATTTTTTGTTTACTTAAGTATGGAAAACTGAATAATTATTATTTAAACAAATACATCATTTCAATAACATTCACAGCTGTTGTGCATAATATTTCTATTCGTGTGAATTTGCCCGAGAACGTGACCACTTCAGCGTTTCGGTATACGCACTGGGCGGGTGTTTTGTTTACATCTGAGGGCAGTGCTTGTCTTGAAGCACACGCTGGTTGGGTAAAACACAGGCCGCTGCATGTGCGAGCAATAATCTCATCAACTCAGCGTTGCCATTTACATTACCGAAAAACGAACATTTTTGAAAAACGATTAAACCTACCGCTATGTATTTCTTACATCTGTATCTATTAACCAGGTTATTGTACCTTCCACCCTCTAGTATTCACACAGTTCCTGTTCGTCATCGCCATTTTGCTTTATAACGGTGCAGAAACATCTGGGCACACTAGTTAAACTACTTTCAGCTGCAGTCTGTCACTGTTTGTCATCAAGATAATAACAAATAGCGATTTGTAGAATCCGCTTTTATGTACTCGGAATAAAAACAGAAATTGACTCCATAGCATTAAATGATCAAATGCAACAGAATATGTGTAATTTTACACTGGCTAATTCGCACATCCGATTACAAACTATCCAAAGCGATTGAAGGTAATCGTCCTAAACCACACACGCAAAAAACGCTCCTGCCTCATAATTGTTTCATTCCACACAACAACAGGTTTCACAGCAACTAAATATGTAAAAGACATCTGTATAAAGAACGTCAACAAATTAATTAATGAACGCTTACCATCCACTGCCATTATACGTTTCCCTTCGTTTTTTCTCCATCAAATGATATTTCATCGTGTTTTTGTCTCCTGCTAAGGTGGTGCTTAATCGTCTATGAAGCACTAAATGCTTTCTAAATTTATGATAAAAATCTTGTATGTTGCACTCATGTGGCTTTCGCTACCTTTTATTCCTTCTTTTTATATAGCTACCCACAAACTATTCTTGTAAGTTTAGTTTCCTGCCTAGTTCATATTGAGATAAACTTCTGCAGAAAGGTTTCTTTACATGTTTCATTATAGATATACACGAAATGGGTAGCTACAAGAGACTAAAGCTAATCTTACAAATCAGGGTCGCTACTCTTTGCACCTCATTTGCTATCTATATGTTTATCAATAATGTGCATTCCAGTTTTCGTTACCAGCTGTTGTGAACAAAAATGTTGAGTGCTGCCTTGCTATCTTTCTCGTTTCCATATACTGAGTGGTTGTAAACCAGCCTTACTCCACGTGTTCTATTCTCTTTCTTTTAAGTTTGGAAAGCATAATCAGATTAGGAAAAGAGAACTGCTTCAAATACTCGCCAGACTTGCTGAGTATGGTAATAAATCAGTATCATTCCAATTAGTCAAGTGCATCATAAAGACCTAGTTTAGTGATATTTATTGTTTCACGTTACGTCCCGTTGCGTTGTCAGTTTAAGTAAAGTTCATCGTAATCCCTGCATAAAAACAAAGTAGTTGTAAACCCAGTTTGGAGCTTTACGAAATCGAACATAACCTAAACCCTTTCCCTCATTGCCTCGGGTAGCGACTTCTTGCAGGTATGGTGGGTTCAGACAGCCTATTCTGGCACACGCTTTACTGCAACATCATATTTTATTGCGGCGGCCTTTGCTCGTATCACTGAAGTTAGCTTCACAGAAGTTGGTGAAAGTACTGTCAACTTCCGTCGAGAAGAACGAGCGTGTTTACATAATGAAGGCGGTGTATCTGAATGCAACGACAGAATCCTTTTTTAACTGAGCAAATTAACAGCAGTTCCTTTGGAAGAACACTTGTGCTGTTGAAATATGGATCGAGGAAGGTCATACATTAGCTGTTTTTTCTTTTCTGGATCAACAAGTACAGCTATCACCGGAGCAGATACAAGCTCCGCTGAAATGCCGCCAAAAAGTGTGCTTCACAAAGAAAACTGTCTCATCTTGTTCCAAATCAGCATTAACTACTTCAACATCCTCTCCTACTATTAAAATGTTCCATACGATCGTTCCTCTGCTCGTATATTCGCTACTTAAACCCGCCTGCCGACACTCATACCAACAATACACATTACACTAATGTATATAAAATGACATGTACATTAATTATCTAAGCTTTGTTCTGCCAAGCTTATAAAAATATATATGCAGCAGGAGATACACACAAGGAACTTGGCTTACGGCCATAAACCTTCTTTCTGGTAAATTTAAAACCAGCAGCAAATTCCGTATACAATGTCTTACGTGCGTTAAAACTTTGGATTCAAATCTCATTGAATTAATATGGAACACTTCTTACTTTCTACTTATAAGTGTGCAGACTTCAACGGCGACTTCTTGACGTCAAGGTTCGTCTGCTCCCCGACAGGCGTCTGACCCTAGGCACTGGCTTGTAAGTCCTAGGGGCTATAAGTCCTACTTAAGGGGAGGGTAATCAGGTAGAGAAGAAGAATACCACATTAGGTGGAAACATCTTATAATACAAAACATGCATTTCTCTTTACACACACATTTTGAGATCAGTTGAACCCGGGCTATTACCGAACGGGATGACTCAGGCTGGTATCGTCTATGGCCCTCATTCGGGAGGTCGCGGCTTCTATCCCTGTGACTGCACTCTGACATGGGTATTTTTCCCGTGGTTTTTCCATGTGACTTAGGCGAATGCTGGGGTGCATTAATCTCTTCTCCTTACCCTTAATTTCCCATTTCCCTCCCTTGCCATCTTTCAGGTTTGGTTGGTAGCGCGGTCCGTTCTGGTGAATGCGGACAGACGGCATAGCTGATTGCGCACAAGAACACTTCCCTAGAGTTGTTGCCCGGGGTAAGAGTCGCCTTATCGCCCTTTTCCTGGGTAGAAAAAACACTTCGGTTGTGCGCCAGGTGTCAATATCTGAAACAGTTAGGGACTTCTATGCGTCTCTGGACTTCGTTGACTCCGTTCTCTGACAACCCTCCGGTCTCACTTCGCCTCATTCCTTCCCCCTGGGAGGGGGTGATAGCCCGCAATAGATTCATGTCGAGGTCGGAGTGGGTCGAGGTGTCCCCCCTCCGTTACACACACACACACACACACACACACACACACACACACACACACACACACACACACACACACAAACAAACAAACAAACACACACTTGCGCGTGCGCGAGGTATTCTTTGACTTGGGTTTTTCAAATTTCTTCTTTTCTTAAGTTTTGTCACATTGAATTTTTCTCGTGATTTCACGTTAAGGGCATGGAAGAAACTTTCAAACCTAGCTATCACTCCAGCCTTCTGTAACCCCTTTATACCTACACCGCATGAATCTATCGTAATGAATCTATTTCTGCAAAACGTATCGATTATTATGCAGTAGACAGAAAAATAATGTTCTGTAAGGACAGTTTATAGAAGTCATATAAAAATAAATAATAGTAGATCTTGAATGTAACATATTGGATTCACCCCCCCCCCCTCCCAAGAAAATGCAGCTTAAACATTCATTTTTATAAGTTTGTTAGAACTGGGTAATCATGAAAACCTCATTAGGGATAAAATATTACTCTTGGACTTTTGTACCTTGTTTGAACAAAGTCTTTACACAAGGAGAAATAATATGTACAAAGCAAACCGTTGAAAAGCAATTAGCAGAGAATGAACATCAACCCATTCCCATAAATTTGTTTTAAATGATTCTTCCTCCGTGTGTTTTAAAAATTACGAAGAAATATTTAATGAAAAATACAGAAGTGGACTTATTCGGTGGAAAGAAAAAATGACATTTGTGTTCCATTCATTTCATATTATACCTTTACTCACCTTAAATAGCACTGAAGCATAAAGTATGACTGAAAAATATAGTTTTACATGTTTACTAAAGTATACCTAAGGCCTTTGCAAATGTGTTTTAAACCATTTATCCATTTAAAGACACGGCAGTTATCATTACACATCTCTGAGCTGGATCACTGAAGAAGAAAAGAAAACAATTTTTTTCTGAGATAATTAAAAGTAATTCACTATCCAAAATATCCCACTGAAATTAAATATTACGTTATTTGCTTCATTCGCTGGCCATATCTATTGCATACCTATCTTTCATATTTCAAAGTAAAAGTATGTAACTAACGAAACACTCATTTTTAGCTGATTCGAAGGTTTTTATATTATTTTTTAATTTGATTTGTTTACTGTGTGCAGTTATTAACTTTTCCAAACAAATGCTTCCATTAAAAAGTACCTTGGGGAGTTTTCTATTATTTTACGTTTTGTCATACAAGAATTATGAAGACATGGATGCTTTTAATAAGTGAATCAACTTTAATGAAACAACTACAGTTTGAAGAGAAAGCAATCTTATGCAGCTCGTTAAAATTTGAGGCGTTATTCTATTTAGAGCAGGATCTGTAAAGAAAAGTCTGAAATTCCGCCAGGATGTTTACCCTGGCCGGTTAGATCTATCGCCTGTGGTGTCATATGAAGTAAAAAGTAAATTTTCGAAAAAATGAGTAACAATTTTGATTAAAGTTCCGTGTGTTTAAGATATTTTCATGATAAATGAAATGTATCTTGAATTTTGTGGTAGTGTCCTCAGAAGTCCTCTTTATTCTTAATGACTTTTTCATTAACTGGTAAACCGTAAGAGATAGACAAAATCTTACTACACAAAAACGTGGATTACTTCAAAACATAATTTATGTTAAATACATTTTTCTTTGTTCAGTGAACCATTTTGGAGACATTCCTTTTATATGTTTGAAGCTTCTAGTATTTATATTTTTCTCAAATGGGAAGTCGTGATTCGTTTTTTATGCCATGAACATGCAAAGAGAATGGAATTTCACCATTTCTACAAACGTCTAGGTCGATCAATATGAAGTAGAACCGTTAACAAGAATATTTTGTATGAGAAAAGGGTCTAGAAAGCCATCCCGTGGGATTTCAGATGTTTTTATCTTTCACTCATAATAACCTTGTTCTATTACCATATATTGTGTTACCATGTATATGTATTGGAACATTGTATCACGTGAATCCTTTGTCAACTCAGAGAAAGAGAAGGCCAAAGGCCTCCTAAGTACCAGATTTTTTAGCTGATGCAGGTATGCCAATCTGTCAAGAACAGTTGATCCAGGGATGTGCGTGGACTTACATTGACACCAATTGGCGATCTTTTCGGAACGTTGTAAGCAGCCAATTACGTCTCAAAAGGAAGCCAAGAAGATGTCAGTGTTATCTGTAGCTAACAAATTCACCGCGTTGCATGTATTTGCCACTGGACATCTCTCACCGGTGAAGAAGCTCTTCTTGTCGCTCTTGTGGTGACAAGCTGTCACCCGATGTGTGATCCGTGTCGACCCTGGGGAGATGATTTGTAGGTGAGATAATTCTGCGTCACCAGGGGATTGTTGCGGACACGCAAATGTCAAGTACAATGCACCTGTGGCGCTCGCTTGCCTTTGCTTATGTGTTGATCAATGAGGCAACTGTTAAAACATGCGCCTCATAATGAGAAAAACATCCTACCATAATATTTAAACAGTTTTAACAATGAAGTTTTACTGGTATGCAGCAATTCTGGATATGTATTGTTGATAGATCTCTCTTGTTTGGCGTGTATAGATTATTGCTTACGTCCTGTTTGTTTTCCAACGTTTTCCTTGAGGATGTCCTCTTGGCAGAACAAGAAGTCCCAGCTGCGGGAACCAAGATGTATGCTATGGCTGACACAAACTTGAATGGCAGGTGGTAGGAGGAGTTGCTCAACACAAAATCTTCTCAGAGAGTTGCAGTATTGTATAGCTGAACACACTGTGAAATCACGGTATAAATATAAATATCATTTGCGCTCACAAAATTTATATGTACAGCAGGAGAGGAAATAGTCATGGAAAATCCCATACAGATTGTATATTCACTATTAAATTATTGAAAATCGTGCGAATTCAATCTACCAACTTATCTAACGTTTGTAGACTATGAAAAAGCATTCGATAAAGTAAATAGGAACTTGCTGTGGAAAATATTACCAGACAGAGGATTACCTTCGCATTTTATTAGAACAATGCAGAGCCTATATCAGAACAAAATTCAGATTAACATATTAAATGGAAAACAAAAAATGGTGGAAACTAATTTAGGAGTTAGACAAGGATGTCCTCCTTAACCCTAACTTTTAATATTTATGTAGATGAAATGGTAAGAAATTGGTTGGGTACTATTAAGCATTTTGAAATTGGCAATGTAAATTTTACAACTCCTTTATTTGCAGACAACTGAGTTATAATAAGCCTCACTTAAAAAAATACGTTAATAGACTGAACCAGACTGCATCCTGCTTATGACGCTGTAGTGGGCGGAGGTGAGACGCAGCGGCCGAGCGGCAGGCCTTGGCCCTTCATGGGCTGTTGCGCTGTTTGTTTTCTACTTTTTTATTTTCAGATTGAACCAGATGAGCCGAACATTTTAACTTGAGACAAAACAATGGCATTTATGGGATCCCAGCCTATAAGAACAAAAATATTACTAGACGATAGTAGGGTAGTTGGGGGGGGGGGGGGGGGGGGGAAAGCGAGCGCAAGAAATGGCGGCCATGCGTGATTTAAGGATAATTAGGTAAGGTGGTAGGGGCAGCACACTGCTGTAGGTGTTTGAAGCAGTCTAGGGATAATGTTTAAGGCGTATAGTGTATGTATGTGTTTATGCACGATCATGGTAGCTGACTTTGTTGTTCACTGTATCGATGTATGTTGTCTAACGCAAGAGTCCTCTATCTTGATTGAATATATTACCCTAACATAATGACACCTCACCTCGCAGCGCCGCCGCTGACTTAACCTAACACCTCTTCTAATGATTTATTCTTCCTCCTTATTCCTCAATCTAACTTAGCTGCTACTCTTTTACTCCGTCCTTTCGTTATTTAACCTAACCTAAGTCCTATACTTCTACTCGTATAACCTAACCTAACCTAACCTAACCTAACGTTACTTAACTTAAGTGAACATAAACCATCTTATTTATTAACACATTTTAACCTATGTAGCCTAACCTGGTGTATCTCATCGTCTTCTGCTCGGCCATTCTGTTCTGCAATAAGTTATTCTAACCTTGTCACGATACCATTTTAGACTTGAGACGTATCGCTTTAATTTGTAGATGTTTTTCAGTGATTTTAGATATTTAAAGGTATTCACCCTCCCTTACACGTGAATCCCAAGCATTTTCAGTAAAAAGATGCTGACTTTGGTAGATATTTTAGACACTATTCGGCTATTCAGGGTGCTCTTACTGATGATTTAAACTTCTTTTGGGCAATTTGGAATGTTATGAAGGCCATTTTAGCCATTTTGGAGACTTTCAAGGTATTTTAATGATATTTTAGACACGTTTGCGGTATTCTGGACCTTTTTGTGACTTTTTTGAACGGCTCTCATAAGTTTTTTCAGTACTTTCATGTCTTTAGTATGTTTTAATACCTTTAATAAGCATATACTTTCAGTGATGTTTTTATGTTTTGACAATCGCATTACAACCTTTTGTAAATTTATGATGGCAGCGTCTAGAGCGTTGCTTACATTCTTTCTAAGAGTAACCTAACTTAACTCGAGCTAACCAGATGTTTCTTTAGAGGCATTTCTTCATTGTTATTTGACATTTGTTTTTCTACTATAACTAATACTAGAAGATGCTTTAGCCTTGATGTTGAAGTAGCTGTTATGAGGATTTTGCCCCTACCCTCCCCCGTGTAGATCTGTTACACATGTTTATCCCATTTTATAATTCTTTTGCATGGCTGTGTATGTTCTAATGATAGCTTCTGGAGCATTGTTTACAGTCTTTCTAAGTCTAACCTAACCTAACCTAACCAAGCGGTTCCTCTGAAGCATTTTCTACATTTTTATTCAAATTTGCTATTCTAATGTCTCCTCTTTTACGGAGGATGTTCTAACCATTGATGTGCTAACCCTTGATATTGAACTAGCTATTAACTACGTTTTGTGTGCTGCTCCAGCAGATTGTATATGTTAATTCCGTTTTATAATTCTTTTGCATACATCTGTATGTTATAGAGCATTGCTTACGTATTTCTAAAACTAACCTATTTTTCCGCTATATGTTTTCCGTCACCGAAGTGAGCCTGTTTTCTAAGATATTTCGGTCACATTTCAATATTTTATATGATTAACAATAATATGCATATTATTTTCTGCATGATAAAGCCACAACAGGCATCAGAGAATCTTCTCAAATTTAATAAGGAATTTTAGTCAATATCTTCACACCTAAATTAGCAAAATGGTTTAAAAATGGCCAAAGTTACCCCGTTCTGAAGTATATGGCGCAAAGAGAAAAAATAGGTGGTTTTAGAACTTAAAATCTACTGCGTAGAGAATAATCGAATGCCATTTTGCAATTCACCAGAGCATCTTAGCTATTTATCAGAACCGCTGCACGAAGGAGCACTCTTAATTAGCAAACAGTCTTTAGCCGAAGAAACTATTTCATGATGGCTTGAAATATTCATTTATATTTGGCTCCTCAACGTCTGGTATACCCATTATCTATTTATTGAGACCACTGTAAGAAGACTTTAATTGTTTGCGCTCATTTGAAACGTTTGAAGGTAGCATGTCCATCAAATGTGACATAATTAAATAACACAACAAACATTCTGACGCTACATTTCCCGATTAAATTCTAAAGCATTCCTTACAACACACTATAGGTACTTAATAATGTAACTTGGCATCCTATCAGGATGTCATGTGAGTACCAGTTTAATATACATCATTCAGAAACAGAAGTTACATTAAGTATACTTGTGTTGCAAGGAATGCTTTAGAATTTAATCAAGAAACGTTACATCAGAATGTTTGTTGTGTTGTTTAATTATGTCACATTTGATGGACATGCTACCTTCAAACGTTTCAAATGAGCGCAAACAATTAAAGCCTTGTTACAATGGTCTCAATAAATAGATATGGGTATACCAGGCGTTCAGGAGCCAAATATAAATGAATATTTTAAGCCATCATGAAATACTTTCTTCGACTAAAGACTGTTTTCTAATTAAGAGTGCTCCTTCGTGCAGCGGTTCTGATATCAGCTAAGGTACTCTGGCGTATTACAAAACGGCATTCCATTACTGTCTATGCAGTAGATTTTAAGACGTAAGACCACCTATTTTTACTTTCTCTACTGGTAAGTAGAGGAAGTATTGTATTCCACTCAAAAATTCGATGTCGAGATTTCACCGGAAATATATGTTTTGAGACCCCCGGAATCCCAAAAAGCATTTTTAGAAAAGTTCCGTGTGTGTGTCTGTGTGTCAGTATGTCAGTCAGTCTGTGGAGAGCATAACTCAAAAACGAGAATTTGGCTAAAAAAAGATGGTATTTAAGTTTAATGTCTTTCAAGGATGCGACACGAAGATTTTAAAGAAAATAGCCCCACTCTAAACTACCATTTACATGGAAAATTTTTCGAAAATTTTGATTTTCTAGAAAATGACTGTAACGATTTTGATTAAAATATTTGTATGACAAATTAAATATATATTTTGAATTTTCTGGCTATAGCCTATGTAGTCCTGTTTACTCTGGATGACCTTTGAATAGCTCGTAAACCGTAAGAGATAGACAAAATCTTAATATGCAAGAAATGTAGATCTCGCTAAAACACACAATTTATGTCCAAATATTTTTTTTTTTTTTGTAGAAGAACCATTTCGGAGATATTCCTTGTTATTTGTGTCAGTTTCGGAAATCTTAAAACTTTCGTGAAATGGAACATCGTTATTAATTTTTTATATATTAAACGTGCAAACAGAATGCGATCTCAAAGCTTTAAAAGATTTGAATATCGCTCAAAGCCTACTGTATTCTCATATTCCCCTTGTACCTACAAGGATATAAACAATAAGATAATTTGTACAAATGTTTATCTCAACTAACACGAAGAAGATATAGGAATAAGATAAATTAAGTAAAAATTGAAGCTATTAACAGTGAAGCAACAAGATTCTAAAATAAGAACAAATTAGAAACTAAAAACTTCACTTATCTTAGTATGTTGATATTCTTTTTCTATTTTTCTGACCCAGGGGTTTCAAGCTATATCCAGCTCATTCTCAGAAGTGAAGTTTTTAGTTTCTAATTTGTTCTTATTTTAGAATAGGAATAAGAGTTTGTAAGAATGGTTAGTACAAGAGTAGAGAAAGCCATGTGAGTGCAACACTTCAGATTTTTCCCTTTCCGGTATATACTGCAAAAGGGGGTAAATTCGGGCGTTTTTTAAAACGTTTTTGCCAATTTTGTGTGAAGATGTTCACGAAAATTCCTAATTAAATGATAGAATATTCCCTAATGTCTGTTGTACCTTCATCATACAGAAAAAAATATGCATATTACTTTTCATTATATAAAATATTGAAATGTGGCTGAAATATTTTAGAAAACAGGCAAACTTTGCCCACGAAAAACATAGTGGAAAAAATAGATTAGTCTTAGAAAGATGTAAGCAATGCTGGAGCAACGCACAAAACGTAGGTAATAGCTAGTTCAGCATCAAGGGTTAGAACATCAATGGTCAAAACATCCCTTAGTGTTAGTTAAAAGCTCGGTAAAAGAGGAGACATTAGAATAGTAAATTTGAATAAAAATGTAAAGAATGCTTCAGAAGAAAGGCTTGGCTACGTTAGGTTAGACTTACAAACACCGTAAACAGTGCTCTAGAAGCTATAATTACCATATACACAGCCATGCAAAAAAACTATAAAATGGGATTAACATGTGTAACATATCTTCAACAATGAAGAAATACCTCTAAAGAAGCGTCTGGTTAGCTCGGGTTTAGTTAGGTTAGTCTGAGAAAGAAGATATATTTACAAAAGTTTGTAATGTGATTGTCAAAGTATAACAATTCGGGCTATATGCTTCTTAAAGGTATCAAAACATACTAAAAGCTTAAAAGAACTGAAAAAATTATGAGAACCATTCAGAACAATAAAAAAATCCAGAATACTGCAAAGGTGTCTAAAATATCTATCAAACGGGCTAAAATATCATTAAAATACCTTGAAAGTCTCCAAAATGATTAAAAATAGCCTTCATAATACTCCAAGTTACCCGAAAGGTGTTAAATCATTCGTAAAAAAATCATTTGATTAAAAAAAAAAAGAATTGAAGAAATAGGGGCTGAATAAAATTTTGGACATCAGAAAGGATGGCTGGAACACATTCAATGAGTCCCGGTAGCAACTGTAACTAAAGCAGCCCATACTTACAATCCACGAGGAAAGAGATCTCTATGGAGACCCAGGAAACGATGACAGGATCAATTTTTTGAGATGAAACAGGCCAGTAGGCCTAACGCATGAATTAGATGATGAAAGGGAACAGTAGCTGTTAGACACCAGCTGGCATTACATTTTGTGTATGCCACAGAAAAGAGTACTTTTCCTCACTTCGAAGCCTAACCGAGTACATCGCCCTGAGAGGTGACAAAGTATCCCTGAGCCCAAGCAGCGAGAGTCAAGGACCATTCACAATGAAAATGAGACAAGCTTAGAGATTATTTATATGAATATGCGAAAAACAGAGTGGCGAGGCGTGCATGTCCACTATTGCCATTGAAAACACCATGGAATCATCACTAATGTTAGAAAGTCAAATAATTTTGGCAAATGACAGTTTGTAAGGCTTACCCTCGCCGGCATACAGTGATCCCTTGAATTACTTTGATAGTTCACCACTGCACTGGTCTTGTGTTTCCACATAATTTCAGTGGACACACTAGACATGAGACCGGACTGCTACAGGGACGAGTGAGAGGGGAAATCCGGAAATATCTTTGCCTTATGTTGACATTCTTAGTTTTGGAAACATTCAAACCTTTTGCTGGATGAAAGAAAGTGCGCCACTTCTACATTTGTTTGTTGTCCCAATATTGGGAGGGGATGTTCCCGTTACTTTTTCAAAGGAAATCCTTTAGTAATTGTCTAGTAGGTAGTTACCTCGAGTGCTGTTTTCAAGGTGAACAAGAATAACTATTGTGACGTGATAAGATGTAAGTGCTAAATGATGAATCTGAAAAGTGCTTCAGCAGTTCGAGAATGTAATTGAAGGCCTTTTTACAGTGCCGTTTTGTGCAAGAAGTTTTAGCCATAAACAACACATCATTAAACAAGGTAGGCGTATTCCTATTCTCACAAGTTTGATCAAAGAATAAAAAAAATGTAGTAAGACTGTTCATATATTGTTGGTTCGAGGAGCTTAGTTGGTTGTGTGAATGCTTAAAAACAAATAAGCTTTATTGTGGTCGTGTCTTTTGTTTTCCTCCGAGAAAAACCCATGGCGATGGGTAGGTTTAGGACATTTAAGCGTAGGCATGAGGTATCTTCTGCACACGTAAGAGCTATTACAGACTTAAGTTAAATTTAGCAAAAATTGCATTGAATTTGCTCTTAGCGAAGCTTACAAAAGGAGCATAGAACAACAGAATGAAAAGGTAAAACACAACAGATATATAATACGGCATTTAATTGAAGCTGTGTGCTGTTTGGCCAAGCAAGAGCTCGCATTTCGTGAGCACGACGAGGGAGGGCATTCTGAAAACCGTGGAAATTATGAACACCTTCTTGCAGTATTTGCAAAAAAGAATGACACGTCATCATTTAGAAAATTCAACCGTCTTCTCGGGAGTGTCCAATGATATACCAAATGACATATCACACCTTATTGTCACCGAAATAAAAAATGAAGCATGAAAAACCAATTTTGTAGCCATCATAATAGTTGAAACCACTGATATTTCGAATACAGGGCAGTTGTCCATTGTTTTGAGGTATATTACCCCAGGGAATGAAATTGTAGAAAGATTTTTAAACTTCTTCGATGTCTTGTTTCACAGCCTTCTTTACAAAATCACCTAAAAGAACTGCGACGCCGAATAAAATAAACAAAAATGCTGTCGAATGTAGTTGTTAGGCGTCACATTTATGCTGGCAGGCTGGCGAAAGTTATTTTCACTACTTATCCTGACCCAGTAGCATTCTTTGATGAAATGAAGCATAATGCAAAAGAATGTGACAGTGAAACCCGAATGTGCGCAAAGGGATTTTACATGACTGCTCGAGTTTGATTTTACATTATTATTGAAGGCTTTTGCTGAAATTCTGCCAAGAGCGACATTAATTTTCAATATTTTACAAAAGAAGTCATCTGTGCTCGCAAAAGATTCAAGAATTCTCTACGTTCTTAAACTCTTTTAGAAATGATGTTGAAAGAATATGGCATGACACTATCGATAGCGAATGGAATGTTGCTCTTCAAAAGAGACTAAGAATAGCAAATGTAGATAATGATGACACTACAGTTTCTTACTGGAAGATCCTGGACACCTCTATTATTGTTCTAAAGCAACTTCTCACTTTGCTAGATTTTGAAAATGTGAAGGACTGTATACTGTGTTTCGCTGATGGCGATTTATGTTTTGCTGAAAGTACAGAGAAACATTAGCTGCTGTTGTAAAGTGGATTTAAGGGAAAGAAAGTTCGAATAAATGTGGATTAACAAGAGGAAGATATTTTGAGAGTATCGGAACATCTGTGTGGAGCACCCGATGAAGCCTATTAAGAGGTCAAAGAGAGCATCTATCAAGAAGAGTTCGAAAGCAGAATTCTCAAACTAATGACACTACTTGATTTTAAAGAGGCGAACATGATCAGCAATATATAATATTCCCACTCCAATGCCTAGGAGCATATGATACGAACACAGTGCTTTTAATCGAAGCAGTTTTCAAAATAATAACAATTTGTGGTCAAGACTATTTTGCAATATTAGTTATAATTGCCAACCTACAGCAGAAAGCCTGAAGTAAATGAGATCGACTTTTAATTCAATACTCAAATCTCTAGCCACTACCTCCCAGATCCCTTTTCGTGTAGCTACTCTGGAAGGTTGACCGCTTTTTTCACAGGCGGTATTCTTTACCAACCTCTTTTTTTGCGACACGTTCATATTTGTGCCCATGTCAAACACGCCATTGAGAGAAATAGAATACCTCACCATCAGGTTCGGAGTTGTAGGAACCGAGCTTTTGTAGCGTGTGTCTCAAAAGTATCAAGTATAAAATAACTCAGTTAACAATTAGGGTTCATCTTGCATATTGTGTCGTCTTTAACACTCCCTATATGGTCTATATCCTTCTTGTTCTTCTTCCTAACAAGGTTTAGGCCAAAGACCTGTTCCGAGGTTAAATAAATTGGTTACTCCATTTTTTCAATTGGCGTCCAAGATTTCTTCGTCCAGAGGGTTGATAAAGAAAGGCTTGCCGTGGATATCTCCAAGGGGGCATCCTTAAAAATGGTCTTTCCATTCCTTCTGATAGCTTTGGATCTCCTCAAGTATACTATCTTCCAAGAGTTGGTATTCCTCATTCGGTCTAATCTTGTTACTCCCAAACTCCCAATAGTGACTGTGGAAATCTCATTTCAGCTGCTTCTACTCTAGACTTTTCCCTGATCTCAGAACCAAAGTTCGCAAGCGTTCTTTAGTGCTGGTTTTGATACGATGTTATGTAGTTTCAATTCTCTTGTCTTGCACTGTATGAATAAGAGGATATCCGTAAGATAACGGGTCTGAAAGACGCAGCAATATCAGCAATGTGTTCAAAATGGAGATGAGGAGGTCACGTGCTCCGAATGGATCCTTTAAAGTGAACTGATGCAGTAACTGTTTGGGAACCCAGAATAGGACAAACGAATGTAGAAAGGCAAAAAGCAGTGAAGTGTTTAAGTGTCAGCCTGTGGTCCAGAATTGAGAAAGATAGACAAAAGTGGAAGTCTTATGGAGTTGGCTACCGGGGATGCAGTCGTAAGTCACCGTGCCGTCGCAGGAGGTCCTAGCTCCAACTGGGATATTCTAATTGTAATTTGGAGCCATCTAACTTCTTGATGAATGGATATAAATGGTTTATTATTTCACTAATATTGTGTGAACAATGCTGTAACGTATTTCTAGCTTAATTCGAATGAATTAGTCACAATTTAATGTTAAAATAAAGCTTAATTTCTAAGAGAGATTTGGTGTCACGTTAACCTTAAATTATGACTAAATTCATTCGAGTTGAAATAAAAAAGGCATTACACCATTGGTGACACAATTTCTGTACGACAGTTAAACTATTTATATCCATTCTTCAAGAAGATAGATGGCAAATTAATTTTTTTTTCGGCGAAACGGTTCTTTATTGACAATACTTAATTGTATCGGACATATTTGTTACATTCACATAAAATCCTTGGTTAACCTATGACGAAGCAGTATCTTCCACCAGGTATTTATATAAGGATGTTTAAAGTTAAACATTACTCGAATTCTTATTTTCATAAGTACATACATGGTGAAACAGATGAAGAAGATGAAAAGGGGAGACCGAGACAAAAGAAATTGCGTGATAAGAGACTGGAAATGAAGGATGTTTGGGGTACACGCAAATACCGGGTGTTAGGACATATTAAATGGTTCAAATGAGGAAGTGTGCGTTAGTGAAGTGAAGTAAAGAAGTGGTATACCTCTGTGGGTTAGGTACTGCCTCAATTGCCTGCAGGCAGCTTCGCCACTGATGATTATTCCGGACTGTGCCAATATTCCGCCCACACACCCACGCCCTCTCTCTCCCAGGAATTCCAAACACGCCAACGAGAAGAATTAGTTACGAGGATCTTCTCACACTTGCACAACCCTCGGTCGAATCAAGTCAATCAGATTCCAGAATCGTAGTACGCATGTGAGACCACTCATCGATTACATCGGGCATCTGGAGAAGGTTCCTCGAAACTCCTGCAACCGTGACCAGCCGGAATAATCACTCTTGTGAGAAGAGATCGATAGCAGCGATCAAGTACAGCGACTACCGTCACAAGCCAACAGTTAATAATTAGAAGGCCCTTTTCAAATAACTTCACTGGAGCCATTCTATTCATCTCACTCTTACTACGTCATACTTATTTTGATCAATAAAAATATTGGAAACATGTGTATCAGCCAAAGACAACTTCTCCTACCACTTTTATCATCTCTCTAATATTTGTTTATTCAGTCATGCAAGGAATGCGTTTTTCTTCCTCCTTTCATGGATTAGGTCATTGGCCTATTCCGGTCTCACTTCCACCTTAACATTGTAATATCTTCCTATCCAAATACTTACTTTATATTGTACTCTAGCACCCTATTTGGTGCCCGCTTGAATCCATTCTATTGACAAAGTCTTTCCATGTCTGTTTATTATGCTCTATGACAGTACTGTCCAACTTTCTTATGTGCTTGGGCACATTTAACTCATTCTTAGGAGGCGCGGGCGCCATCACAACCACCGTTACCTTCTTTTGAGAGGAAAAAGGGAAAGCACTGGCTAGGAAAGTAATGAATGCAGCCTTAAGTGTACAAAAACATACTTCATGGGTTTATACTTGGAAGATATTGGAAAGAAAACGGGTTTCTCTTGAAATATGAATTAATATTAGAAATCCTCAGAGTAAAATTTGCTTATGAAGGGCGCCAGAAAAATAACATCACGGACGCCGTGCTATACAGCGCTGCTCTATGATATCTCCTATAGCACTAATCTTTAAATCTTCTGTTGTTTCTCCATCCCATCTTGTTACTCCCTTAACTACTCTCAAAAATTACATCTCAACTGCTTGAATATGACTTTTATCTTTCTGCCTTAAAACGCAACTTTCACTCCCATATAATATTACTGAGACCGCCATAACTCTACAAAATTTAAATTGTGTTTCTTTCTTTGTGTTTTTTTAGACTTCTTCTAATAGTTCCACATATATGTTAGAACTTGTGAATCTTTGTGTAAATCATTATTACATATACCTATATTACATCCACGATAATTACCCCAAATGACCTAGTTGTCGACGGGCCCCTAAACTCCATCCATCCACGATAATTACTATTTTGCACATGCTTGATTATTTGATATTTCACTATTATTTTCGCTCTTGCTGACTATTTTCCTAAAAATGCCACCACTTTTGTTTCATTTACTGAAATATTTAGTTCAACTCTTCTAATATTTTATCCAACATGTATATAGCCTTATTTTCAGTTTTTTTCTATTATACAAGATCATCTGCATGCAAATAACGTAGCTTATTTAAAAAATCTAATGCCAAACTCACATGCCTTTCTCTCTTCACTTTTGCACAAACACTAGTTATTCTATCTACTTCATGTTGATCGAGATGTCTTGCAAATGGTTCTCTCCACAATTTTGTTTGTTTGTTGGCGAAACGGTTATTTATTGGCAATAATTGTATTGTATTTGCATATTTGTTACACTCATGTAGAATCCTTGGCTAATTTATGGTCGAAGCTGTACCCGGTATATTTGACATAAATAGTGTTTTAACCAGATCTGCATTTTTTGTGCCGTAAGATTTTTCTATCTCTTACGGTTTACCAGCCATGCAAAAGTCTTTCAGAATGAAAGAGGACTTTTAAGGATGTTGCCAGAAAATTGCAACATAGGCACTTTATTTAGCATAAATATATGTTTAACTTATGGTATTTTTAATTAAAGTCGTTAAAGACGTTTTTGATAAAATAAAAAATTGCGATAAATGTCTCACGTATTTAAGCCGTATTTAGCACAGATATATATATATATATATATATATATATATAGAGAGAGAGAGAGAGAGAGAGAGAGAGAGAGAGACGCACGCACCTTTTTCTAAAAATTAACTTTATTTAATTCAGGGAGTCTCAAAAGTTGTTTTTCCGGTGAAATGTCGTTATCAAATTTTTGGGTGGAATCCACTACTTCCCCTATTAACTATAACTACCTAGTAGACTAGTAGAGAAGGTAAAAATGGAACTGAATCAATAAAGTCTTCTTTACTGGTTAGTAATCGTTCATAGAGTTCAACGAGCACTATAACGTATCCATACAATTGTTAGGAAAAGGATATTTGTAATGTTGAAATGGAACCAAAATACATTTTTAGACAGTTGACAGTAAAAGTCGGTCGTTTAGCAATTCACGACAGTGTTAAAAGTATAAAATTCTTTCACTCAGTGTTCAAAACACTCCGAAATGCCAACTTGGGTTTCTTATGGAATGTGACCATGGCCTCATTCAAGAAGGCCATAAATCTCAGTTATACAATGCTTGTGTAGAATAACGAGTCATTTGAATGTGAATATGGACTGTGCTAAACCTATCGACATTTTATAATTTTCTCAAACCATGAATAAGTTTAGAAGAACTTGCAATCTATTAATTACATTTTTGTTACACTATTTTTGTCGTTCTATTATTTCCACTGTCCCCTTTAAGTCGAATGTTGTGGTTTTGAAAAAGTCATCGTGTTGTCAACACTGATGCTAAGCAATGCAACAATTCAATATCGCAGTTTGATGATGATCATGGCTGTGAAAAAATAAAACAATAACATATATTGGCTGGCCCCGCAGCTTAGTCCCGGGTACGATTCCTGGCACGGCCAAGAATGTTCCTTATCCTCCCAAGAGTGTGATCTAATGTATAATAACCTAATATATTAACCCAATGTTAACGAGTACCACTTTTCCACATGAGAGGCCCCCGATATGACCTTTACAGTTAAAGGCGGGCTATAAATGGAGCAATACCATATATTTATATATAATCTGTAATATTTCCATAAGTGTTCATCACAGCCTAAAAATAGTGTATGATGCACGGGTTAAAAGGACGATTTTATTTTGTTCGTAGTTTCCTCAACTTGGACTGCGGCCTCGTAGGTATCACATCTACTCACAGAACAAAATCTTCCTTTAACCCTTCCATCATAAATATATTATATTTCAATACAGTGCCCTATCTACACTCCTTCTTAACTAAACGATGAAAATCCATGTAAAAGAAAAGTCTATGACGGGATTGAGGCGAATGTCAGAAATAATATTCTCTCTTGACTTAGTGCGAGATAATTGGGCTATAATTATTAAAGAAGTGTCCATTCTGACCCGTAAGGCAGCTTTGTAAGACTGGCGGCTATCGCCTTGGCTCATATTACTTGTACTGCCCACTTATATGTAATTATCGTATTAAAACAGGTTTCCTTGCAGGTGAACTCATCCTCAAATGTCAGTGAGGCATGTAAATTAAGTTGGTCAGCTTACTGTAGCTAGTGAAGGACCGCTGATAGCTTTCAGTACTGTATGGAGCTTTTCCATGAGTGATAATTATGTCTTATGTATATTATTGTTGTTGTTAGGCACTGGCTTGTAATTCCTAGAGGGTTAAGTCCTACATAAGGGGAGGGTAATCAGGTAAAGAAGAAGAAAAGCATGTTTATTGGGAGACAATGTTGTCTGCGTTTGAAGTTTCAATCCTCTCTTCCAGTCAACTCCGTATGAAACATCTACCCTTATATTAAGGGTTTTAAATTTAAAAAGTGACTTCGATTCACACATTTCGTTGGGCTTTCGTCATATCGTCTACAACGCTCTCTACATATTATGATCTACGGTCTTCAGGAATAACCCTCTTCCACCAAGCGATGACACTAATAAAGGTGGAAACAGCGATGGTCAACCTTGTCTCGTATGTGCTCATGACGTCACTTTGTCGCCCTACTACACCTCCGTTTTGTGCATGAAGCATTTCCTTTTCGCTGATCCAGGTAACCAAGCACAAAGAGGTTTGTTGTGAGTCACGTGAATGTGTCATAGCTAGGCGAACAGTAGGTGGAGCCATATCCGACTTCTCTTCTGTCTCATAAAGTTGGACATTACTGGGTATAAAAGTGGAATATAGGTATAAAACCGGAAAAAACGTAAATAATCCCATGAACATTGCTGTGTCATAAATATTAATAATTTTTAGGAAATTCAAGACATGCATTTCATTTGTCATAAAAATATCTCAATCAATATTTTAATCAAAATCGTTAGAGCTATTTTCAAGAAAATAAAAATTTGCGAAAAATTTTCCATGTAAAGGGCAGAGCAATTTTCTTCAAAATCTTCATGTCGCATCCTTGAAAGACATCAAACTTAAATACCAACTTTGGTTTTTAACCGACTCTTCGTTTTTGACTTGCGATGTCCACAGACTGTGACACACACACACGGATCTTTTTCTAAAAATGCTTTTTTTTGGATTCAGGGGACTTCAAAACATATTTCCGCTGAAATCTTGACATCGAATTTTTGGGTGGAATACAATATGTAATATGGAAAGGGAAGGAAAAAAAAAAAAACCAATCAAACGCAAGTAAGTTTGTAAGTAAAAAAACCGTAAAAGACGTAGAGAATCCCGTAAGCAAATACAGGTACCCAACGACGTCTGAAGAGTAAAATTAGTCAAATGTTTGTAGATGAGAATAATTTTATGTTGTATTTTCACTCTATATTTTCGATTACTGAGCAAAATTCTTAATTAATAATTACTCATGTTCTCTACATACGGTGGTGATTCGGGCACACATTTCATTTACATATTTCAATAGTGTAATTCACATGATAATTGATAGGATTTCGCCTGAGGAGTATGATCTCTGAATGTTCTCTTTGCCTTATATTCCCAATACAATAAATACTCCCGTTCTCTACTGGTCACTTTATGGATGTCCTGATCTAAATGCACGATCAAACACGATCAAATCTACCACGCTATTTGTTACACAATCCAATGACTCTGTTGTCTTTTTCAGAGTTGTGCGTTAACTTCATGCACACATTTCAAAAAAAGTTTTCCATTTCTAACCGAAACACTTCGCCTGTCGGCTTTGTCAGACTGTGATATACAGCGGCAAATATCTGTTCAGAAATGAAGCCAAAAAAGGAATAGAATGACAGAGATTGTCCCATCTGGTGTAAAGTGTGAGAGGCGGCTACAAATCGTGACGCGATGGGTGGAGGGGAAAAGCAAACAATTGTGAAAAAGTTCGTGACGATCAAACAGGCGATAACAAGGATAATTTAAAGGGGTGCCTGGGCCATCACTGCAACATTTTATCAAGGGAGAACTTTCACTCATTTCTTCCCACCGTTAGCAGTTCGTTCCTTGGCCCCAGGAGAATTGCGTCCCACTTTACATGTAATAAAATTCCAGTTTCCACTATTTACTTTAAGGTGAGAGTGCTTATCGACATGCGACATTCTCTGTTACACAGCTGAGAAACAGAGTTATGTAAGGTTCAAGTGCTTGGCATTCCTGTGCCCAGAACTCTGTGTTTCCTGACTTTTTCATTCACGGTGGTGCTAATTTATCATATACGATTTACTACCTCTTTTGTTTTGTAACGTTTATAACTAGGTGATTCTTTTGTTCAGCCATTGCCAACTGTATTCACATAAATCGCTGAAAAATAATTTATTGCACATTAAATCAGTTAACAACCAAAACTCAAAATAAAAGTTATTTGTTAATGTTAAAAGTAAAATGAGATTTATTTCAAGTTATCAACTAGTTTTCTGTTAGAAATACAAGAGAAAATCGAAATACCTACATGTAATTATAGAATTTCATTTTCCTCAGTTGGGAGTACTGGATAAGTCGAACTGCACTAATCGAAATGAATATGCTTTAGATTATTTTTATATACTCAATATTTTCGGTCAAATCTTTGTGACAGAGCATTTAAATTCATATTTTATTTATGAAATAGCCCAGATTAATATCACATGAGGGTCTGACCTTCCCAGATGAATTCTCTGCTCAGCTTGAGAATTAATCGGTTAAGTCATACGTATTGTACTGCTTGTGATAATTTTCTTTTTCTTTTAAATTTCGCGTTTCATTTTGTGAAGTTCGCGTTTCGAGTAAACAACTTAACAAAATTTCACGATAAAAACACGATAGACATTTTACGACGCAAAAAAATTACTTTATAGCACGTATGTTGAGTAACACGGTAGGTATCACGCGTAGGTTTCTCTGTAGCACACGGTCTCCGTGACGTCATGTGATGTTTATATAGCTGTATGTCGGGGTCATCGTTATCAAAATAATAACTGCCTAAAGTTAAAGATGCAGATTTTCTGTATCAAATAAATCGCTTGCCCACCTCTAACCATAAGATTTAAATTATTGAAGATAAAGGAGCAATTGTTCAAAATATTAAATATTAAATAATACTAGAGTTGAAAACGACGAAAGCCACTATTTATCTGCAGGAAAGTAGTTTGTATATTCCCCATAACGAAGCCATTTTAATTTTCTTAACCTATATGCTACATAGCCTGCTAACATTTCTGAAAGTTACACATTTTGGGAAGTTGTGTCTGTGTTACTGTTTGTTCCTTGTATGTGACGTAGTTGTTCATTAAGATGGTTAACGTAGGAAAAGAACTCATAATCCTAATGTTCTTGCTAGTCTCTTATCTAAATTCCTTTCTTCTTCCCCTACTTCTTCTTTTGTCTCATTGTCACCTTTAATTTCGCTGATCATCGTTGCACTTAATGTAACGCTAATATTCCGTGCATAATTCTCGGAACAATTATTACGTTCAAGAAGCTAGGATTTTATTGTCTGATTCACGGGAGCTGGTAAGGGATGATCATGAAATCTATCAAGAACCCTGATTTGAGAAAAACAACTCTCAATTACGTCTTGATTACATTTTGATTCCAAAAGATATACTGTAGGTGATTCACATCAAACGTTTCATTTAAATATTTCAGTGTTCTAAAACGAGCTATACTATCACTAGTCCTCATAAACGCTTTCATTTAAATATTTCAGTGTTCTAAAACGAGCTATACTATCACTAGTCCTCATAAACGCTGTCATTTAAATATTTCAGTGTTCTAAAACGAGCTATACTATCACTAGTCCTCATAAACGCTGTCATTTAAATATTCCAGTGTTCTAAAACGAGCTATACTATCACTAGTCCTTATAAACGCTGTCATTTAAATATTTCAGTGTTCTAAAATGAGCTATACTATCACTAGTCCTCATAAACGCTGTCATTTAAATATTTCAGTGTTCTAAAACGAGCTATACTATCACTAGTCCTCATAAACGCTGTCATTTAAATATTTCAGTGTTCTAAAACGAGCTATACTATCACTAGTCCGCATAAACGCTGTCATTTAAATATTTCAGTGTTCTAAAATGAGCTATACTATCACTAGTCCTCATAAACGCTTTTATTCAAATATTTCAGTGTTCTAAAATGAGCTATGCTATCACTGGTCCTCATAAACGCTTTCATTTAAATATTTCTGTGGTCTAAAACGAGCTATGCTATCACTAGTCCTTATAAACACTGTCATTTAAATATTTCAATGTTCTAAAACGAGCTATACTATCACTAGTCCTCATAAACGCTGTCATTTAAATATTTCAGTGTTCTAAAACGAGCTATACTATCACTAGTCCTCATAAACGCTGTCATTTAAATATTTCAGTGTTCTAAAACGAGCTATACTATCACTAGTCCTTATAAACACTGTCATTTAAATATTTCAGTGTTCTAAAACGAGCTATACTATCACTAGTCCTCATAAACGCTGTCATTTAAATATTTCAGTGTTCTAAAACGAGCTATACTATCACTAGTCCTCATAAACGCTGTCATTTAAATATTTCAGTGTTCTAAAACGAGCTATACTATCACTAGTCCTCATAAACGCTGTCATTTAAATATTTCAGTGTTCTAAAACGAGCTATACTATCACTAGTCCTTATAAACACTGTCATTTAAATATTTCAATGTTCTAAAACGAGCTATACTATCACTAGTCCTCATAAACGCTGTCATTTAAATATTTCAGTGTTCTAAAACGAGCTATACTATCACTAGTCCTCATAAACGCTGCCATTTAAATATTTCAGTGTTCTAAAACGAGCTATACTATCACTAGTCCTCATAAACGCTGTCATTTAAATATTTCAGTGTTCTAAAACGAGCTATACTATCACTAGTCCTTATAAACACTGTCATTTAAATATTTCAATGTTCTAAAACGAGCTATACTATCACTAGTCTTCATAAACGCTGTCATTTAAATATTTCAGTGTTCTAAAACGAGCTATACTATCACTAGTCCTCATAAACGCTGTCATTTAAATATTTCAGTGTTCTAAAACGAGCTATACTATCACTAGTCCTTATAAACACTGTCATTTAAATATTTCAATGTTCTAAAACGAGCTATACTATCACTAGTCTTCATAAACGCTGTCATTTAAATATTTCAGTGTTCTAAAACGAGCTATACTATCACTAGTCCTCATAAACGCTGTCATTTAAATATTTCAGTGTTCTAAAACGAGCTATACTATCACTAGTCCTTATAAACACTGTCATTTAAATATTTCAATGTTCTAAAACGAGCTATACTATCACTAGTCCTCATAAACGCTGTCATTTAAATATTTCAGTGTTCTAAAACGAGCTATACTATCACTAGTCCTCATAAACGCTGTCATTTAAATATTTCAGTGTTCTAAAACGAGCTATACTATCACTAGTCCTCATAAACGCTGTCATTTAAATATTTCAGTGTTCTAAAACGAGCTATACTATCACTAGTCCTTATAAACACTGTCATTTAAATATCTCAATGTTCTAAAACGAGCTATACTATCACTAGTCCTCATAAACGCTGTCATTTAAATATTTCAGTGTTCTAAAACGAGCTATACTATCACTAGTCCTCATAAACGCTGTCATTTAAATATTTCAATGCTCTAAAACGAGCTATACTATCACTAGTCCTCATAAACGCTGTCATTTAAATATTTCAGTGTTCTAAAACGAGCTATACTATCACTAGTCCTGTCATTTCAATCAGAGCAAGCGCTAGCCGGCTACACCAGCTGACGTCACTAGCACGGAGGTCTACTGCGCATCTAGTTGGTGATACCTACCGCATTACTCAACATACCGTGCTTTACAGTATATACAAAAGTTATATCACATGATAAAAGTTATACGTATGCAAGTAAATTATATTGTAATCATATCATCGTCATTATCATCATAACATCTAGTTGGTTTTATACACATTTAACTCACCGAAATTGATCGTGGGTTAGTTTAAGTACGTATCTACAAATGAGTAGTATGAAAAATGTACTTGATCCAGTTTACTTAAGCTATTTACTCAATGTCTTTAAACTGAAACATATACTAATTACTAAATTGTTCTTCGAAAATACTCTTTCACTTTCCGCATTTGAGATTGCTAGCCATAAGGATTGTCGAATTGGTAATGAAACGGACTGTTTAGGCTGACAACCATTAACCCATCTATTTCATCATTTACGCAATTCTTACTCTAAATTTCACTTCTAATCTGTACCGGTGTCTGTTCGTATTATTGTATTATTGTGGAAAGAAAGGTCAAAGTATATTCGAAGATGATAAAATTATGTGTTAATGTTTGAGAAACCAAATTAAGGCATTGACATGTAAAGAACATTAAAATATACAGAATAAACAAGGTTTTAAATACCTGATTTCTAGGTTAGGAAATTATTTATTTTCGTTTAAGAAACCAAATTATGGTATTGAGAACAAAGAACATTAAACTACACAGAAAGTACAGTATAATTAGAAATAGTGAAATAAAGTCTTACAGAAAAAAGAAAGAAAGAAAGAAAGAAAGAAAGAAAGAAAGAAAGAAAGAAAGAAAGAAAGAAAGAAAGAAAGAAAGAAAGAAAGAAAGAAAGAAAGAAAGAAAGAAAGAAAGAAAGAAAGAAAGAAAGAAAGAAAGAAAGAAAGAAAGAAAGACGCTTCCTGAAGTCTGCTTTAAATATAAGTTTGAAATTGCAGCTTTTCAAAAACAACAGATTCCCCCTTTAAAACAGTTTGAATACTTTGAATAGAGAACTGTGTAGAAATCAAATAAAGTTAAAAACACTTTTGAAAATAATATGCAGATTTAAAGACACATTGCTCTGTAATTAAAATAGGTATAATACAGTAAGTAAATTAGTATATTAGGTACATCACTCATTAATGTCATCAGCCTGGGTATGAAACTGCCTCTACTGTAACAAAATTATCGCACAATTTTAATAATACTACAGCAATGTCAACGAATTTGCGGGAATTATACGAGCCTCTAAAATATAATTTTTAAGTATTATTGCACCATATATTTAATTTTGCTTCTTAGTAACCTTAGTTACAGGAACTTCATTTCTTTGAAACAGGGAGTGCATAGGGCATATATTTCTAATAACTTGACAGTGCCAAGTATTTAGCGCAATCGGGGCGTAGTTCAAATGCCGGTACTTTTTCACCATTAGTCGGGCCTTTATAGCTCAAGTGAAATGTTTATTGATACAAGCAAAGCATCAATATCGGCCCCCCAGAAAGCACCGCCATCAACAATTTGCTGAGACAAATATATCCTCTGGCACAAACACAGTTTTATATTTGTGACGGACCAGATGTGCAGACTGACAGCGGCATTGCAATATTACTGAAATTAAAATAATCATCTCTGTTGCGTAGTCTCATTTTCCATGGTTTCTCTCTTTGTGATTCCGACATATAAATACAGAGCGCAGGCGTATACGACCATTAATTCCTTGCTATAGGAGCTCGCATACTCACGCCTGGCTTTGAAACCGAGAATATGCAGAAGGGAAGGGACGAAGGAAAAACAGTGATCACTGCTGAATGGCCAACTGAATGGGTATCACCATCAGTGTAAAGATACAGTGCAACGTTGATTATTTAAAGCTCAAATGACAAGACAAGAATTCGAAATATCCAAATATTCGAATTGGAAATGTTAGGTCTAAAATTAACAGCTTAGCAATATAGGTACGTGTGTCCATTCCTAATTAAGGCTATAAAGTAAAGAAACTGTATTCTTGAAAAAAAAAATTCTATTTATTTTTACATTAATTATAATCCAGTTTTTCACCCTAGGCACTGTTCAAAATTTTCTCTTATTCATCAAATAAGCTGCCCAGAGAGGGTGATGAACGACCCTTTTCACCAAGCAGCCCTCTAGTGACCGCGGGGAATATTTTTTCCTTGTAGCAAGGATCCGCGCCATCTATGTGCACAGCCTCACACCACGAAAGCTAGAAGCACATCTCAAACATGTGATTGAATCGGAACGAAAGGAAGCTGAGGGAGGGAGGGAGGGAGGGAGGGAGGGAGTGAGTGAGATGCAGGTTTAAGGGTGGTCAACTACATGATCATCAGCCCCTTATAAAATGGATCATGGCAAAAGTCAGAGATACATTTCAATATAAAATATAAGTATTAGTAAAATATATGAATATACCAAACAAGGGACAAAAGCCAATATAATTCAAAGTTATAGAATGTTCAAAAAAGTAAGAAGTAAAGATATCTAACATTCTGAATCCTTAGGTTTATATTTATCATTGCTAAAAACTTCAAAACTGTTTCGACTGCTTGTTTATCGTCCGCCAGGACCTCTGCAAGACTGATAAGCAGTTGCAAAGTCTCGAATGTGCGCTAGGGAAACATACTCTAACAGCACGTGACGGACAAATTGAGGGAAAGATAGATGAGGATTAATAATTAATCTATCGATCAGGGAAAAGCATGAAAAACCCAAGGCAGAGTAGACAATCGACGGGAATCGAAACCCGCACTTCCCAAACGCGAGCCTCCCAGGTTATCGTGAAGCAAACCACCTCGGTCTATTTACTAGTAAAGGACCAATAAAATAATATATTTACACAGATGTAAACACTTTTGTTGCTCTCTAACGCAAGCTCTGAATGACATGTACGTCTAATGGAAATGTATGTAGTGAGTCCAAGATAATTCTACCTATACCAGGGACACTTCTTGGATACTTCAGTCCCATTGTGTCGATGTGGATACTTTCCGATACTTACAATGTGTGGTGTTCACTAACTTCTCCGGGCAAGTTTACAACTTTTGTCGAGGATGTCCCTCGTGTAAAAAGAGCCTCACTTCGCTCCAACACTCATGATCTTCCACCAAAGTTCACAGCAACTGACAGTGTAAAGAACAAAAGAGTATTAGAGAAAAGCTAATCGCTGGCTATTTCCTCGTACGAAAAGCAACCTGTAGTTTAAACTCCCAACTCATATCTATGTGTATCTGAATTTAATACTTATAAAGGAAAAGCGGAAGTTACACAAACAATAAAACAAGTTAACATCATTGCCGATGGCAACTGTTCTAAACCAAATGTTGCCGATATGATTTTAGATGTAAGATTTGAAGCTTTCACGGCAATGATTATTAATTAGAGCTTCTCGGGTTACTAGCGTACATCTATGACACTGTTCGAGCTTTTGGCCAAATTAAACAGCATGGCCATAACCAGGAAATTAATACTTAATACATAATTGGCATGTCAAACTCATGGCCTTCATCGGGAACTGCATAAGAAATAAACGGCCATCTCAAAAGTATGGCTTTTTTTAAATATTCCTGTCCAGGCGATGCTCAGTCGTAGGCCGTTGTCCTTATTACAGTTATTTGGCTCTAATTTAATTTCAATCGCCTCTTCTACGAGTCTGTCGTAATGTCAGTAACTGCGTTGTAAAACCGTGATTCCATCAAATAAAATACTATGATATTGCCGAGACTATGCCGTACTATTGCTGATTTTTCTGGTTGTAGTTGTAATAGTCGTAGATTGCGTTTGTGTTCTTCAAGTCTCTCTTCAATCGTACGACCTGTCTACGTTATACTCGACTATTTGAGATGTCCATTTATGTATTAATTATTCATTTCCTGATGATGGCGTGAAGTTTGATGTGATCCAAAGCTGGAACACTTTCCTAGAATATTAAACGATGGTAACCCGAGAAGCTCTTAGATGTTAAAAGCGGCATATGGAGAAAAAATGGAAAGAACAAAAGGACGAAATAACGATAAAGCTCTACAGAGTTATGACAATCCCCACATACTATTCGGATACGGAACTTGAATTAAAAAAGAAATATAGAATTCAGACACGGAATCAATGAAATTCCTTAGGCAAATGAAGGGTTGCACCAAAAGAGAGAGGATTAAAAATTAAGAAATAGGACAAGAATTAAAAATAGAACCTTCATATGATAAAGTACTGATGTGTTGCACTCACATGACTTTCTCTTCTCTTGTACTAACCATTCTTACAATCTCTAATTGCTATTAGTTGAGATAAACATTTGCAGAAACTAGCTTATTGTTTACTTCCTTGTAGGTGCAAAGGGAATATGAGAATACAGTAGGCTTTGAGCGATCGTCAAATCTTTCAAAGCTTTGAGATTACGTTCTCTTTGCACGGTTAACACAAAAAAATGAACAACGATGTTGCATTTGACGGAAGTTGGTTTACCGAAACTGACGTAAATAACAAGGAATATCTCCAAAATGGTTCACTCTTCAAAACAATTTATACATTTTTATATAGTAAGACTTTGTGTACCTGTTACGGTTTACAAGTTATTCAAAAGTCATCCAGAGTAAACAGGACTACATAGGCCAGAAAATTCAATATATACATTTCATTTGTCATAAAAGTATCTCAAACATATGGCATTTTAACCAAAATCGTTAGAGCCATTTTCAAGAAAACCAAAATTTTCGGAAAATTTTCCATGTAAAGGGTAGTTTAGGGTGGAGAAATTTTCTTTAAAATCTTCGTGTTGCATCCTTGATATACATTAAACTTAAATGCCAACGTTGGTTTCTAACCGACTTTTGGTTTTTGAGTTATGCTTCCACAGACTGACAGATAGACACACAGACAGGCAGACACACACACACACACACACACACACACACACACACACACAAACGGACCTTTTTCGTGGATTCAGGGAACTCAAAACATATATTTCCTGTGAAATCTCAACACCGAAATTTTGGGTGGAATACAATACTTCCTCTCTTACTAGTAGAGACAGTAAAAATGGATTGACCACATGAATCGAATGAGTGAGGAGAGGTAACCATTACTTACAAAGAATTATCAAGCAATAGAACTACGAAAGAGTTGAACAGATGTTTAGTGAAACTGGAAAGGGTAGTTGCCTAATCATATTAGTAATGATGACAGTGATATAAAGAAATAAGATGTAAATTTGTCACAAATATGGAAGAAGGTGGTATTCAAAAAACAAGGAAGGAAAGATCATTGTAAACAGCATAAAGGAGATTGTAATAATAACAATGCGAGGAGCGCCACGCATGGTTAAAGAAGAGTCATTCAGTATGCTCCCACACGGATGTATCTAGAAGTTGGCCGGGGCATCACACCTGTGGTGCATGAACACGTGATTGAGGCACCACCCACCGGCTTGGCGCATCGCCTGCACTGACGCCAGCACTAAGTTCACAAGTCATTACGTCACATAAACAAGCCTTAAACGTAACACTTCTTTTTTATATGGTAATAGCAAGGCGCCGTAACTTTATGTTTCGGAAGACTCCCTACGGGCATCGTCTGTGGTAGCACAAGCCAATTATAGGCAAATATATTGCTTTCATACAACTTTCTCTACTCACTCTTATACAAACTATTCTTCTACGTACTTCTTCCTAATCGAAAAAAAAGGCCTTCTTTACACATTTCATTGGAGGTATTAAAATGCAGTAGGCTAAAGCGAAAGTATAATTTTAATAAGTGGATCCCTATGTGATGGGCTTGAAATTCCAGGCCTTTTGCCTGGCTACAGAAAAGAATAGCGACTTTCCACCTGCGAAAAGCACAAGTACTTGAACATCGAACCAATATCAAAGAATATCTTGGAAAACAATATCACAAAACTCTGACATAAATTCTGTGCATTAACTATACCTATATTTTTTGTAGTAACATTTGGTCAATCCTTTACGATAAACCAACTATACGAAAGTCATTCAGAATGGAGAGGACTTCGGGATATAGATATAAAATTCAAAATAAATATTTTATTTGTCGTGAAAATATCTTAAATGTTTTAAACAAAATCAGACACGGGGAAGAGGGATGACAGGAGTGCAATTAAATTAAATTATTGTATTGTTTAAAGGCGCTGTCAACTGCCAGGATCAATATTTTTGTACTTTGTTATGCGACGTGATTCCACTACTGGCACAACTTGAGTGACGGATCGGTTATCTAAGGTAAGTAAATAACAGCGGGGCGTGGCCTGGTAGTTGACCGGTGTGTTGCAGAGTGGACGGGGTAGGGGAAATGACACATTGTGTCAGTTCTGCTCATCTATGATCAAAATCATTAGTAATCTTTGAGAAAAAGAAATATTTCGAAAGATTTTCAATATGAACGTGGTTTAGGGTAGGGGAGTTTTGTTAAAAAAAAATATTTGTGTCACATCTCTGGAAGGTACTGAATTTAAACACAAAGTTTGCTATTTATATGAATCTTTTTTTGAGTTTCGCTGTTCACTACTTCTAAAAAGGCTTTAGGGATCCGCAAACTATGTATTTCCAGGGAAATGATTTTTTATGGAATGCAAAGTATTCTCTACCTAATAGACCTGGTAGAGAAAGTAAAAAGTAAAGCAATTTATACTGGCCGTTAGCAGCTTAAGAATGTCAATTAAATAATATGATCTTAGAATTTTCCCTTTCTATGCCACTCAAGTTTTTATTTTATGACTGTTTTATTTATTTAAATATTTAGTGTTGAGTAAACTGCATGATGAAATCTGGAGCATCTGCCCTTAGCCACTTGCTCTGAAGATACACGTATGTAAATACAATTTATACAAAGAAAAGCTTAGTTGAAATACGACTGTCCACTTCCCAGTAATGAGTAATTTACATAATCAATCTGCTAGATTTTATCACCAAAGTTACTTTCTTGACATTCTATAGACCTTCTCTTAAGCTTCTTAATGAAGTTTGATCATTAACCATTATCTTTATAAATATACTTCTGTTGCTATAACTTCATATTTACTATCACTACCACTAGTTAAGCCTATCGAAAAATTTAATACCAAGTTTTCGAAGAAATAACCTAGAAATAAAACTGTATAGCAGGAGCAAGATATTGGCCTAAAGTTTTCTAGTGGACATCAGTGGCATCACCAGCCTTCATAAGTGAAAACTACTTTCTTTGGTGTAAAAGTCAAAGAAATAACTTAGAAATAAAACTGTATAGCAGGAATAAAGCTTGACCAAACTTTTCTAGTGGGTTCCTCTGTTGCCATCGGTTTTTTTAAAATAAAAGCTACTTTGGTTGGTGCAAACTTCAAAGAAATAACATGGAGACAAGAGTGTATTGTAAGAGCAAACGATAGGCCGAACTTTTTCCAGTGGATGCCACTGTAACCCGGTTTTCGTTAATAAAAACTACTTTGATTGGTGAAAAAGTCAAATAAAGAATAACTTCTTCTTGAACGAAACAGCTCTTACAGTCTAGCTAACACCTCCTTCAGAATGACAGCCTACTCAACTTGGTCTTCAGCCTTCTTTCATCTTTTTACTCCCAAAAGTCCTTCCTGCTCGACACTATCCAACGACCACAACTTTGGCCAACTTCTATTTCTTCTCTCTTCTAGTTTTCCAGTGAAAATCTTCTAAACACTTCTGGTGTATTCCATCCTTATCAGATGGTTAGTCCATTGAAGTATTCCATGTTTTATACATGATAAAATATTGGGTTTCCGGTAGAGACTGTCTACTTCTAGGCTACTGCGAGTTCTCCAACCATTTTGATCCTTAATTGGTCCGTAAATACTTTTTAGTACATGCTCTCCCATCTTTAAGTTGTAGTCTCATTTGCTTCATTCATGGTGCATGCCTCGAAGTCGTATAGGTTTAATTAATGCGTTGTAACTTCGACTGTTTGGGAAAGTGTCTTGTTCTAAACATTTTCAACAGTCCACATAAACATCTATTCCCTATGAAAATAATATCATCTTCACTCCATGGATTAGACACATTGTCTGTTCCGTTTATCACAGCATCTCTCTTCTGCGGTCTGCCCACGTCTCTTCTACCTTCTGGTTTATAGTGGGATAAAACTGTATCCTAGAGCAACAGATAGGTCAAATGAACTGTAATGGACCTTACTATTGTCATTGACCTTCCTTAGTAAAAATACCTTGATTGCTGTAAAAAGCAAAGAAAAACGCCAATGAAAGCATCCTCGAGGAAATACTGGAAGCTCTTTATTAGCCTGAATTAAGTTTTAACCGTATGCCAAAGGAACTGAAGATCTGGTTAATAAAATAGAGGAACGCTTGCGGACAGGTATCTCCTCTTTTTTGTCTCGTCAGTGTGGTGATCTAGACCCCAGCAGGTTAGTTGTTAGTGATATGGTTGACGGATAGAGTCCACTTCAAAAATTGAATCACTTTGGAACAGGTTTTACAGCCTCATACATTATGGATTCATTAAATTATCGGTGCGGCATGCAGTTCAAAGAACAGGTAGCAGGCAGAGAGTGTGTGTTCTCCCTCCCCCCACCCCTTTGGCGTTAGCAACTTGTTGGTGCTCCTGCGGTGTGAAGCAGAGAAACCTCGGAGCTCATTTTCTAATTATGGACGCCTAATGTCTTCCGTCCATTTTGCCTCTTTAATGAGCACACCTAACGCGAGGTTTAAAGCAAACATTAAGTTTCTTTCGGAGCTCGTAATTAAAATATACCAGCTGCATTTGGTATATCAATGTCAAGAAAATGCCTAACCCTTAGAAGAAACCGGTTGCTTTTTTTATCATATTTATTATCATTAGCTTCCTTCAGTTTTTGTGAAGGCAGTTTCGTTACGCTATCATAAGAACCGTGATTAATACTGCAGACTTTAAAAATATGAAGCAACTTCTTAAGTTCGCACAGTTGGAATTCAATACGTCGGTTGCAAAAAAGTCTAATCACATTTTCTGTACTTAATAATCCCAAGGCGCAACAGCCCTTTCCGAGCCAACGTTTACCGCCCGACCGCAGCATCCCCACCTCTACCCATTACAGGTTACGCGGTATTCGCAACCAGAGATGGCTACTCTTCTATCAAGTAACTCTTCATTTCTCCCCTCAGGGACCTAATGAGGCTGAGTACATCCCGGACCAGGTCTCCCAGCGGTAGAAAGTCCACCGCCGGTACCGGGAAGAGAACCCGGGTCTCCCTCTTGGTAAGCAGCAAGCTACCGCCGCGCTAAGGAAACGACCCTTTCTGCACTTTATGTATTTGATTACTTTCTCTACTACATATACTAAGTAGGGGAAGCATTATATTGCACAAAAAAGTTTTACCGGTAATACCCTTTGTATTACATTCATTTCATAAGCACCAGCAGAGGGAATGTATAGATTCTGCGAGAAACTAGTGAACCTTCTCTAAATATAATGTTATTTTTGACCAACAATGACCTAGACCAGAGGGTAGGAGTGTGTAGGTTGTATTCAGCATATGCATGACTTCCACAATTTGTGGAAGAAATTTTGTTCGTAAATATGCCTAAAATTAAGCCTAGTAAAATTTCCTGTTTGCGATAACCTGTATCTCAATTTTCTACTGATGCAAGTATTCTTTTCTGAAAATATTGCTGGGTGAAAGTGAGTGCAGAAAACTGGTTTAATGTCCAGCTGCATTTTGGGGTGACAAGCTTGTGAGAACACTTTCCGAACCGCGTAGAAAAGAGAATCAGAGAATTTTCAAAGTCCTTTCCATTTTATAAAGACGTTTGTAGTCCCTTAGAGCAAATATTCCGTTAGTAAAGATAAACTGTCATTGAAACTGCAATTATTAATTACTTTTGTCACCTCTTTATGTCCTTTTTCCAGCTGATATTTTTAGGTATTTTTAAATGTCTTTTAAGGCAATTTAATGGTATTCCTAGCCCTAATCATTGCCTACGTTCCAGTTCTTGTTTCTATTTCCCACAGGTTTAGAGTTCAAACAGAATAAGACTTGGGTTCATTTAGACACCGGCTTCAAGGCTCTGAAATCTAGAGACTACATTTAACCTGAAGAGACTTTAGCTATTTAAAAGTTCTTTGCAGTCCGAAACTTGCAGATGAGTTTACGTATGGGACGTGTTCTGAAAGCACTGCCAGTGCGCGAGTGGCGTGTGATCTTGACATCGTTTCGGACGGCAGCCAGATACCTCATCTGTCTCGAAGGTGTTAGCTGCATATATTTTAGACCACTGTCAACCACTTCCAGGATCCTCACGTCTGCTTTGAGTGTTTGGGATAGCGGAACCGAGCATGTGATGATGCGCCGTCTGTGAAGCGAATATCCGCTCACTGCACATCATAACTAAGTTAACAGAATCGTTTCACAACTCCTGTTAATTGCAACGAACGTTTCGGAAACGGTCAACTTACGAAACAAGTTATTTTAGTCAAATTGTATATTTTAATCATATATTTTATCAGTGAGTCTGTGTTTAATGAGAACGAAGATGACTTCGCGGGTTACTTATAATAAAATCTAATGTGTTGCACTCACATGACTTTCTCTACTCTTGTATTAACTTCTTATACACTCTTATCCCAATATCATTTGTACAAATTATCTTATTCTTTGTTTCTTGTAGGTGTAAGAGAAATATTAGAATAAGCAGGCTTTGAGCGATAGTAAAGTATTTTAAAGCTTTGAGATCCCGTTCTCTTTGCACACTTAACATATGAAAAAATGAGCAATGATGTTCTATTTCACGAAAGTGTTGTTTTTCGAAACTGAAACAAATAACAAGGGATATCTCAGAAATGGTTCACTCTACAAAAAACTTTATTCAGACATAAATTGTGTTTTAGCGAGTCCAGAGTGAACAGGGCTACATAGGCTATAGCCAGAAAATTCAAAATATACATTTCATTTGTAATACAAATATCTTAAATAGCATTTTAATCAAAATCTTTAGCCATTTTCAAGAAAATCAAGATTTTCAAAAAATTGTCAATGTAATGGGTAGTTTAGGATGGGGTTATTTTCTTCGCATCCTTGAAAGACATCAAACTTAAATACTAACTTTGGTTTTTAACCGACTTTTCGTTTTGGAGTTATGCTATCTGCAGACTGACACACACACGCGCGCGCCTTTTTCTAAAAATATTTTCCGGTGAAATCTCGACATCAAATTTTTAGGTAGAATACAATATTTCCTCTACATATTAGTACTAAGTGAAGAAGGTGATTTGCACGGTTCATTAGGAAAAAGTTGTGAAAAAATAATACTTCTGATAGTAGAGTAAATGTGGCTCCAATGAGTATTATTTAATTGTAATGAGTGTAACATTACAATAAGTGACAATTAGGGGAGAAAGTTTTTGTTTTAGTGCATATTATTATAAAAAACAATAAGATATAGATGCTCACCATTAAAGTGTAGTTTACGTCTTGTTGAGCCTATATTTTATGTTTTGATAGCGTGTTTTGTTAGAATATAAAGTATGGCTTTCGTTGCCTAGTAACTACAAACTAAAGCACCACTGATTATTATAGTAATAAATAAATATACATATTTCATATATAATGTAAAATACATAATAGCAGAGGGTCATAAGCAGAATCAGTAGGTACTTTGGAGGGGTCATAGCCTTAGGCATAAGGAAAACACACACATTAGAAAAGGTTGTCATGCGAAACAAGGCAGAGTGAAGAATTTTAGAATTTATTGTTCTTCTATAGGGACGCATGTTCACTCACCGTGACATCTTTAGAAAAAGCTCATACAGCGAGAAGACACCACTGGCGGACACTTGGGAAAACACAAATTCTTATGACGAATCATGAAAGACGCGAAGATTTTCAGGAAATTCCTTACTCCTCAGGCCATCATTTATAAGGAATATGTTTTGAAAATTTTGATTTTATAAAAATGTCTGTAACGATTTTGATTACATAGTCATACGTAGGTTTGAGGTATTTTATGACAATTGAATACCTTGAGTTATCTGAAAATGTCATCACAAGCCCTCTTCATTGTTTAACACTTTTGCATAACTGGTAAATCATAAGAGATAGAAAAAGTCTTACTACAGAAAAACGTAGATATCATTAAAACACAGATACATTCTTCTGTGGAGTGAACTATTTCAGAAATATTCCTTGTTATATGTTTGAAGTTTCGAACACACTTCTCTTAGCCGTAAAAAGAGGACATAGTTTCAAAGCCGCTACATAGCAACCAGCTCTTGAAAGATCTTACTATAGCTTAGTGGCTATTTTATTTCCATATTTCTCCTGAACTAGCAATAAGACAAATTCGGCCAATGCAAAATAGCTGTGTGGACAAGGTTGAAAAGGGCAGAAAGAGACTGAAAAATTCAATACCACAGCCCGGATTTGAACCACAGATCTTCCGGTTTCCGGACGGTTGCTCTAACCACTGAGCTACCATGGAAACGTGCCGATATAGCATTAAGTTCTCCGGACGAGACTAGAAGATAAGGTTCTAATCCCGGCTATGGAATATAATTTTTCAGCCTAATTCTGCTCTTATCAAATTCTGCAAATGTTTATCTGGATTAACATGAAGTAGATACAGCAATAAGAGTTTTTAAGAATAGTTTGTACAACACTAGAGAAAGTCATGTGAGTGCAGCATATCAGATTTTTAATGAATACTGCGGTTTAATACACATATGTATGTGTGAATTTGTAATGTTTAGAAAAATTTAGGAGTGTACATTCTCCTTTGATGGCTTGAATGAGAAAATTGGAGCAATAGAGTAAATCACCAAACGAACAAGCAATTCTTTACAAAATCAGGACATCAGAGTAAACACTGAAACAGAAATTTGAGTGTTGGTAGTCTGTCCACTAGAAATGAAAAGCGAAGAACCTCACAGCTTAATATATAAATTAACAGAGTTCTCGATGTCTGGAACCTTAAGTGGGTTAGCTGTTTCCTAAGCATTGTTTGCATACCGAAACGAGGTAGATTTTTCTTAATTAGACAATTACGGCTCGCTTTCGTATGCCAGTGAAATTAACTCGTGGTGAGCTAAGAATAAGAACTTGAAGCGTGAAGTGAAAAGGAAACGATGGAAGGAAAAAAAAGGAAGAACAAACGTGGTAAAAACTGCTGAAGGTTTTGACACTAATGAATCTCAAGAGATTGTTAGCTTGCCTTTCACAAAATAACAGAGAAATAAGGAGGTCTTCTGATAACATCAAACTGAGGCTTGTTTTCCAGGCATTAGCGTAATGTTGGGTGCCGGAATGGAAGGGGCTTGCTTCCAAATAGAAGCTTAATGTTCTACAATTGGCTAATTAAGAGAAATAATTTACACGATAACAGCTTCTGATTAGTTCCATCATAATAACAGTCTAAACTTTAAAAAATGCAATCATGTTTCTAAAGACATTTCTGTTTTAGTGTATTTATTCCACGATTCAAATATTAAATCAGAAGCTACAAGAAAGTTAATGTGATTCACTAACAAGATTTTCTCATACCAATGATATATATTGCAGAAATCAAATAAAAGTGATTCTTTTATCCATGTTATGTATTTTACGGTCTTTTACATACGTTGTAACGTATTTACGGTAAGTACAGGAAGTATTGTATTCCATTAAAAAATTGAATATCGAGATTTCACCAGAAGTACGTTTTGGGACCCCCTATATACAGGGTGTCCCAAAAAACCACCGACAACGCTCAGTATGTTGTGTGGAATGGCAAATTGATCGGTTTTCAAACAGAAACTTCTGTTCGAAAATGCAGAGAGCAATTTACATTCTCCACCAGCTGTATAAAGAATACAATTTCAAAAGTTCTAGATAACATTTTTGAAGGAATTCTGTATTTTAATTACCTAGGATTTCTTTCGATTAGGACAGAGATATACAAAATAAAATAAATACCTATCAGTTACGTGTGGCACTGTAAGACGAATACTAAAAACAAACACGGGTACATGCACACTTAAAATGTTTTAAAATAATGGCAGCACCAGTACTGTTTTTGGTAGTGAATTCTAGAGAAAAAGATAAAAATGTTTTAGCGAAATTCAAGCTATTGAAATGAAATTTTTAAAATCATTATTAGGACATACAAGAAAAGACAAAATAGGAAACCAGTATATAAGGGAAAAGTTAAACATATTTAAAATACACGATAAAATCGAAGAACATAGGGGAAATTGGAAAGAACACCTACAAAGGATGGACTACTCAAGAGTACCAAAAAATAATTAAGATGGATTGAGGTCAGAACTGGCCGAATGACCTAATCCTTACTAGGCAGAAGAAGACCTTATCGACTAGTGCGGGATACGCCTTTGGAAGGGTTAAAATCTAAGGGAAAGCTTCATGAGCGCCCAGGTTAGCGGTGAAACTCAGGTCTCAAGAGACCCCAGGAAACGATATAAATCCGCCGAAGATTTTCTCTGTCGCTGCTTGTTCCTTTCGGAAACAAGATTATTATTTTAAAAAGCAGCAAAGAGTGAATGCTGTGGCGATCTAGAGGTCACCAATGCACTCTTACGTATGGCACTTAAATATTCCAAAAGAAATGACAAGGGAATAATCGATTATTATCAACAAGGGATTGTGTTCCTGTGAGAGTGGAAGAATCGATAATCATGTGAGTAATATTTAAAGTGTGATCAGTAACAAAGCTATTTACGTATTGCAAGGTAGCACAGAGGTCAAACACTGCTACTCCAAGTCCTTGTAATTATGCACTATACCCGTCCATCCCGTCCGGTCTCACAGGACATCAGCAAACAATCAAGCAATAAATACACACGCATGCACGCTCTTCCCTGTATCGTACTAATATGAGTAATTACCCTGAATTTAATTCCATGCCCTCTGAATTGAGAACAACCGTTGTGGAGCTGGATTAATTAGCTATAATGGTTTGCTAGCAATGATTGAGCAATCTGATGAATTCACTAAGTGGATTCCATTATCATAATCGTATTCGGTAACAACAGAACTATAAGCAGATTGCATGCTGGGGGCGACGGCCAATATTTACTCATCATAAAGTAGCGCTACCCGACGGCTTTGGGTGGGGTAAACTACATTATATATATCAAGGTAAACATGATGAAAGAGAAAAACCTCGGCACTGTTATAAAAATCAAAGGAATGGAAAATGCACAATTATCACAGCGGGGCGGAGAGTTAGTCAGGCCAGATGAAAGGTAAAAGTACCGCATCATCAAAGGTAGACCCCCGCAAACTTCAGCCCACTGCTATTGTCATTAATTCCTTGTTATAAAGTCCATGAACAGGTTTTATTGCCACGTTTTAACGTACTTTTCACACCGCGCTGGTCAGACATCGGATCGGATGATGAATTGTAGCAAATCGACTTGGCGCTGTCGGATGCCGGATTGAGACGTCACATTTCCGTCTAATGTCAGTTCCTAGGCGTGTTCATACCAAGTAAAGAAAGTTGCTCCAGTAAACCAACTTAGTGCAAAACAAACAGTATACCTCCTCTTAAAAAAAGAAATTGTGTGTCCTAAAGACACACAAAGTGAAACTTTTGTATTACAGGAAAACATTTGAATTATTCATCAATCAATTTTGAATAGCATAGATTGTGCTGATAATTCATTTATTTACATAAAATTATACTTCAAACCGAATGGATTATTTACAAAATCTCGATTGAAAATATTATGTGCATTCTTGAATTTGTTAAAACCATAATACTGTAAATTATCGCTGATAGTTGCAAAAAAAAAAAAAAAAAAAAAAAAAAAAAAAAAATGCTTGTTGCTGTTCATTGTCTTCATTATTTACCACCACGTATTTAACTCCTTTCTCTACTATCTCGTTCAATTTCAGATCTACTTTTTTTCCTCTCTCTCACGCCACACTCTTGTTCTTTTTGATCCTGACTTAGGCATATTCACAACAAAATTGTATATTTTAATGAACAGAATAGATTATAAACAACGAGAGCAACAATACTCGAAATGCGTTGGTTGTACACAGGTGTTTCAATGGCGAAACCAACAGCTGCACTCAGTGATTGCCACGCCGCCTGAACGCATACACGCAACCATGGGCAACGAGAATAAAAGAAAGCGAGAAGAGCGTACGTCTCACTCTTCTCCGATACCGAAGGTAAGCGAAACACTGCTCCCACTCCACCCGACACAGTCTTACCCCCACCACTTTTCGTTACACAAAAAGGTTGCGGATCAGAATTTCAAGGCCCTCCCATAAGAAGTTTCATTTCAACAATTAGAAGAATCCAATTCCTAACACCAGTGTGACAAAAAGGATAAAATCCCAGTTATAGAGGAAACAGCTTATCAGCAGTTCTCAAAAATTCAATATGGCCGACAAAAATATCACAGGGATAAAGTAAACGATAATACCTTTGGCAAATTTTTTTTTTCTCCAATAGCACATTTGAATAAAATCACTTTCGAGCAAATATCTTAATACATATTTAATGCACTATTATGTTTGGAACACAAAAATAATAACAACAGTAAAAATAACTGTATATAACCGTGTAAAACAATTCAAGATAAAACCACGCACACACGAGCAATAGAGTGACGTCCAGAAATTAATACGGCGTCTAAACATAATCTTGTTTTAAAATCTATCGGTTGACTTCCCTGCAACGGGTTCAGAAACAAGGGCTTCTGTGGCAACATAGCGGATGCAATAACATCAACATTGGCCGTAGTTTTGCCATGTTTATATTTTACGAACAGTTGGCGGTACTAATGCAACCTAACATGGAATACCTCTTTCTTCACTTTCTCTATCTCTCAAACAGCTAACTTGGACGATACAATCGCTTGACACTCATTAACTGCTTCACCATCTTCCTTCCGTACACACACAGATTAAAAATTAAATACTGATTTACTCTCAAACTCTTGTTGTCTCGTCTTCTTATATTGTCAGGATGACGTAACACAGACCCTTCTCGAACTTCTATAAACACACCGGCTGCCGGATACTTCCCGAATAATCTCGAAAAACCTTTGTGCTGCAGTTTTGATTGTAGTCACATGTTCACAAACAGTTGCAGAGACAACCTGACCTTGAGCGTCTTTGATACACGCATCGCAAGTGGGGTGGGGCGGTCCGGGCCACATTTTATTCTGCGACGGGCTGGCGTCACAATTTAATTCACTTAATTGTCTATTCTACAATAATTCATATACTTATGATTCTATTACTTTTTAATGACAATAAAGTATCATTTGTCGTGAACATGTGTTAAACACAAGGGTATTTAATAAACATCGTTATAGTGTACGAGTTGCCCGCCTCTAGCGTGATGGTTAGCGTGTCTGCCTCCCGTTCAAGAGGTCACGAGTTCGAATCCCGCTTAGGGTAAGTTATCCGGTTAAGGTTTTTTCTGAGGTTTTCCCTTATCCTGAGAAGACGAATGTAGGGTAACTTAAAGCTCCATGGACCTCGGGCTCATTTGAGCATCTTTTCATCCGTTTCGTTCATTCATCGTCGGATATGACATTACGTTGGAGGAAGTTAATTAGCCTTGGGCTTTTTTTCCTTGACATGGTCAGCCCTTTTAAAGTCCTGTTGTATTCCCTAATTAACTTCGATGGTATAAAGGTAAATAGGTTCGACATAAAAGAGGGACGGCTTAGAAAGCAGTTCTTTCTTCTTCTAACAGATAAATTGCAAGTTAGTATAGACGCCATTTTTGAGAAAATCAGAATTATCAAAACCGAGCGGGATGGCTCAGGCGGTGAAGTCAATGGCGCACATTTGGGAGGTCTCAGGTTCAAATCTTGTGGGTCAACCGATCTCACCGGGTGTTTTTCGTGGTTTCCCTGTGCCTCCAAGATAAATGCCGGATTGATTATTTAATATCACGACCCTAAGTTCCAGCTTAAGTCTAAAACCGTAGTATAAATAAAAATATATGGTAATAGCGAATGCTGTGCCATCTATCCACAGATAATGCCAGTAGTTAGACTGGATGGCACCCTAATGCCATCTGCCGTCACTGAGGCAGGGGTACAGTTGCCCTGCACTGCTTCCTTTTTGGACTCGTAACGAAACAAGATGGTACGGTTTATTCTTGAAGAGTAAACAGAACTACATAGGCTATAAACAGAAAATTAAGAATATACATTGAAATATACATTGAGCATTTTAATAAAAATTATGTTAAGTAGATTTTCCGGGCTTGTGGGCCGTGGTCGAGTTGGATTACCTTCCTCCGACGTTTCGCTGACCCTGAAGATGCTGGACGCAGTTTTCAGCGAAACGTCGGAGGAAGGTAATCCAACTCGACCACGGCCCACAAGCCCGGAAAATCTACTTAACATAGTTGATAATGCCGGCCGTGAAAGCCTCAGCACTTATATTAATAAAAATTGTTAGCCACTTTTGAGAAAACCAAAATTTTCGGAAAAAAATTTCCATATAAAGAGTAGTTTAGGGTGAAGCAATCTTCTTCAAAATCTCGCATCCTTGAAAGATATTAAAACTTAAATAGCAACTTTAGTTTTTAACCGACATTTCGTTTTTGAGTTACGCTGACAGACGCACGCATGCATACACACATGGACCTTTTTCCAAAAATGTTTTTTTTTTTTTATTCAGGGGGACTTAAAACATATATTTCCGGTGAAATTTCGAAATCGAATTTTTGGGTGGAATACAATACTTCCCCTACTTACTATTAATAGTAGAGAAAGTAAAAATATTAAATTATTGAAAGCAACACTTGAAGTATGGAAAACTTTATTGTGTTAAATCAGCCGACTAAAGTTTTGCAATGCTCAACGCTAAGCATTAATTTTAGCTTGGTAGCTGCGGTTTAATTATTAAAGGCTTGCTCATTTTTTGAGCTTCTGGATTAAAAAAGGAAGGGTTATTCACAAGTTGAAGGAGAAGTAATTAAGGGAGCTTAATATGGCGATATTGATATATTAGAGATGTGAAAAGTTATGACGGAGCGGGGTAATTATAAGGCTGCCAAACGACCTGACATCTTGAAGTGTCGGTCCCAAACTTTGGCCTTAATCGATTCTCTCGCATGACCGCCGTTGCGAGATGAGGCTACTGTCCCTTCAGCAGGTAATTTTGTGGTCGCTGAAGGGCATCTCCGCACTTAGCAACTTTGCTGGAGAAGTCCTGAGTAATTCCCTTTCCTATAAGTATTACTTAGGTGAAACACTCTGCATGGCTAATTTTTTTTTAAACGGGTACAACCAGTTTGGCCTTAATTTAAATCTATAAGGTCATTCTAAAGCACGTTCCCAGTTTAAAATGCTAATAAATTTGTCACATATTTATATTCTAACAATTTAAAAGCACTAATTTGTTTGTAAAGATAAGATAAAAATAAATACGACCACTACAATGCAGTTCTCCTGTGCCATTAATGATTTCTGTCGATAAGTGAACCAGTTTCCTCTTGTGAAATTATTTTACAGAGCAGTCCTGTTCTGAATGAATTTAATGTTCCACATTTTCTGAGTGCATGTGCATATTATTATGTGTTGCACTTGTAATAGCAATGAAGGAGGCCAACTGGAATAGGTAAGTCATTGCTCCTACAACTGCCGTCCAGTGTTGCCAACTCGGGAAATGAAAGTCATGCCCAAATTTCATTGAGGTTTTCTCAAAGTTGTTTTTCTCATACATTTATCTCATTTTCTCAGAAACCACTTATTCTAGAGTGATGAAACTTTTACACTCATTTCCGGGTTGTTTGTGGTGATAATGAATTTTTCTTATAGCCCTTTCATTAAAATCATGGATGCTAGAAACTTTAGTTGTTAAAAATAGGTGAAAAAATAATATATACATTATAATTTTTAAAAAAAAATATAAATATCATATCTATGTAACATAAAAAGTCAGTATAATTAGAAGCATTAATTTATATATGTGCTAAACTTCATACTTCTAGAGTTTCTCTGAAAAGTGGAGTTAAACTTTTTAAAATTAACATTGCAAGTTTAGAGCTTACAATCTCTCCTTAATAGCACCAGAGAAGCATTAGAACTAACAGGCACGGTGAAAGTTCGATAACTCTCCAGTCGTATAAAGTATTTTGACAAAATAGAAAATCTAGGACGGCGCCGGGGCCGAGCGGTTAGAGCGTTTGCCTACCTGTCGGCCCGGGTTCGATCCCAGGACCCGTATGTGGTATTCTGATGGACGAAGCGGCGTCAAGGTTATCCAGTTTCCCCCGCCACTCATTCCACCAGTTGCCCCATTTCACCTTTCCAATCATCGATTTCGAAGAAAGCCATACTAGGATGTGGATACTAAAACATAATGCATTGCCCTCAGCCGTGTTTGAACACGCGACCTCGCGAACCAGAGACTGGTTTTTACTTTTCTACTAATTAGAGAAACTATGCATTCCACCCAAAATTCGTTATCAAATAGTTATCAAGAATACAAGTTTTGAGGACCTTGTTACCATACAAATACATTTTATAAAAAAGGGGTGGTATCTATAGTTGTATGTGTGTGTGTCTGTGAGTTGTAGTGTTTAACTCCCGTTCTTCCTGTTATGACACTGCAGACAGTGGACAGTGCTGACACAAAAATATGACGAAAGAAATTTGGGAAGGAAACTTTCCAGGTGTATATCAGGCTGTCTTCTTGGGACTTGTAAGTTACAAGGACTGAGGAAAACCCGAAAAAAAAAAGTCCTTATTCAAGGATTCACTACGATGTAAAAACACTACAATTCAGAACGTGTTTATGGAGACTATTGCACTCTTGGCGGATTATTACCTCTTGGTCATGGTATTATCGCTTTGTTTATATCACCTCCTTCTTTCCTTTCTTAGTTTCTTAACACCTGAAGTATCCATGCGAAGTAAAAACAATTTACGAGCCATTCAAACTACCAGAAAATAGATTATTCGAATATTCTAGTGAGTATGTTGATATTTTAACTGAAGAGTAACATTAAATATAGCAGACCTACCTTTAATGAATTACATACTAACACAAGTTCGTTCATTTATATTCACCATATATCTAATTCCTCATTTTCCTGGATTAAACGCTAAAATTATTGTTGTTGTTCCCATGGCCTACTGCATTAGTTGTAGTGCCAACTGTGAAAATAAATCTTAATTGAAGTGTATGAACGTTATTGTAAGTTGTCTACTTTTAAATTACTATTAATATTAAATAGTATTAAATAAATGAATTATTAGTTATTTTGCGGAATAATCTAAACAAATACCACTCCAGATTTTCATATTTGCAAGATGTTATCGTCATATGAAATCCTCTGGTGGTATTACTACACATAATTTTCGAGATATTGATTTCAATTTTAAAGTACTTCTGGATTGTATGTCCATCAAGAGCATTTTCATATCTGTTTATCTCCCTCAGACCTATATACTGAAAGACAAAGACCTTCGCATATGCAAGTAAGCAAGCAAGCATGTTGATCACAAGGTGTGAATTATTTACCAATACGCAGCAGAACATACGCGCATCGAGTGGGTGAACAGTAAGGCGTTGTTACACAATCTTGCGCCTTAACGAAAACCGTAAGGGTATAAATGGCAAACGACAATATGTGGGCGGGGGAATATATTGTGTTTGTGTGGAAACACTGCAAAATGTGCAGAGTGTGCGATATCATTAAATAAGGAAGTAGGTTACTAAAACAACTGCCTACACGGAACCCGCATTACGAGTTTTCTCAGAAATCACACGTAATTATAATGAAGCGCTGTTTGCAAACTCATTTCCGCCTAGGAGCAACAATATTAAACTAGTAGTATAATTCCTTAGCTACCCAATGTTCCTTAATTATAACTATGCATTTAACACTGGAAATGAAGTGAAAGTATATATTCTGAGATAGCATCTTATGTAAGTTGTGTGTACCATTGGAGTAGGGATAAACATATTACTATTTTGAATGTGTAGTTATAGCCTATTATTCTTTCTCTGGTATTTAACACTTGATTTCATGTAACTGAAATGAACGAAAATATTTAAACTATTCAATATCTTTGAAACTTCAGTCCCAATTACATCATGAGAATCCAAAATAATCTATATTTTTAAGTAAGCATAGCAACTTCATTCCTTCACCAATATTTCCCATTAAGTTACTCATTTTTATGTCTTAGCTTGCAAAGAGAACAGAATTCCAAAACGTTTATATAGCGACCAGTCTTAAAAGATTTGACTATCGCTCAAAGCCTACTGTATTCCCATATTCCCCTTGTACCTGCAACAATATTAGCAATAAGATAATTTCTGCAAATGTTTATCTCAAATAATCTGAGGAAGATAGAGGAATAAGAGTTTGTAAAAATAGTTAGTACAAGAGTAGAGAAAGTCATGTGAGTGCAACACATAAAATTTTTATTTCTGGACATACTAAGAAATATTTTTATTTCTAACTTTGTAGCTAATTTTTCTTCAGAACATAGCTACAGATTTAAGCTGTATTTTGGTTTCTGAACTAACCAGTAAGTGTATTAAGTTTCATTTTGAAATCTCAGAAGACATTTGAAGAAAAGCGTTGAAAATTTAACTTTAATTTAACTTTATTTAACTTTAAGTTTGTATCGATTTATGAAAATCTTGCTATGCAATTTAATTAAAATATTGAATTACTTTAGATAAAATTGCGCTTCGGGTCAATGCTCGTATAATACATACATTTACGATACTCGTAAAACTATGACTCTAATTATTTTGGAATAATTTTCAACAAAACTTCAGTTTGGCGATTTATTGATTTCAACGACTGAATTGTAGATCGAACTAGAAATTTCTAATGCTATGGCTTTGTCTACTATTACTTATTTTCGTATTTACTCCACACACTTTTAGTGAAAAGGGTTTATTTCCCACCTACTTCAGCTTAATCATGATGAATACTGGCAGAAATAGCTTCAATAGATATGAGCACGCTTACACGATTGTCAGATGTTTCATAAGCAAGTCGCCATATATGTTATTGTATTTTGCATGACCCATATTGAAATAAAAGGAGCGAAAAAGCACGCTTTACAATGTACTGCTTATACCTACTGCTGAAAAATTGAAACTCGATTATGGTTAACACCTTAATTATGTATATCCTCTCTGTTTACAGAAAATTTAAGATATTAATTGTTTTCACTATTTTAACCTCTACATTTATAATTTGTGTATTTTGCATAGCCTCTTCTATGGCCATTTGGGTTTCCATTTTAGAAACAAATGATGGTGTACCTTTTATGATATACGTCCACAAATGTTGGAGTGTGGGTAATGATTCTAGTTAATGAGAAAAATTTCTACCCCTGGCGGGCATCAGCCCAAAGGCTGAGAAGCTCTATAACAGAAGCATGTTCTTTTTAATAAACATGGTTAAAGCCTATTATGATAAGATAACAGGTAATGAAAGTGTTTCCAAGCAAACCGCTTTTGAGATTGAGGAATTTAACGAAAATTTTAATCATTTTATTTATTGCACCTTTACAATGTCTTTGACATCTTCGTGTATTCATTTAGGAATTACATATTATCACTTTGTTCCATCTTCTCTATCTTCCCAGAATCCATCTTCTAATCGCCTTTCTTTTATTGTTAGTGTTGTTCCTTGTTTCCATGTTAATTTAATCTTAATCTTGCTTCCTAGAAATACACAGGTAATTATCCAGCTTCACATAAATGTGTTGTGCTCTTCCAAAACGACAGGCGTGACTCTTTCTAGTCACTGAAATAAACAAATTACACACCGGAGTGAGTACCTACAAATTTAATAGAGTACCACTTTTACGTAGTATACATTAAACTGTGGTAACATCAACTGTTTAAAGTGTATATATGCGTTTGAAAGTTTCAGTATGTTAAATATATGATGATTTAATGAAATAATTATGAATGTCACATAAAAACCAAGAATTTTCCATTTAAATGGTTGCTATGAATGCGTTTTTGTTTTTGAAATGCTTCTCATTTCATTTTTTCTCCTTCTCTTTGCTAATCCTATCTGCAATAATTCCTCTCTCGCTCATACAGGTTTTTCCCTTATCCTAAGAAGACGAATGTCGGGAACTTTAAGCTTATGAATCTCGGACTCATTTCAGTACCATTTCACCAATTTTATTCATCATCCAATATGACACATTACGTTAGAGGAAGTTAATATACATACAAACTTATACAAAACTATACAAGTCTCCTTCCTAATGAACAGAACATCACAGAGGATTTATAGAAAATTGTATGTTTACATTTTATTTATGATGTATCTAAATAGCTCAAATATACAACATTTTAATCAAAATTGTTGGACGCATTTATAAGAAATTAAAAAATCTCACGAAGTCCCCCATGTAAACGGCAGACTTGAAAATTTTCTTGTCCATGTTTGGAAGCAACAATGTCTCACAATGAGATGGTGCCAAGTTCGAATCTGATTACGGTGAATTATCCGGATAAGGTTTTTCCGAGGTTTTCCTCTATCGTGGAAGATAAATGTTGGATAAATTTTAGATCTGTGGATCCTGGGCTCATTTCAGTATAATTTCAACCATTTAATTTATCGTCCGATATGATCTAATATGTTAAATGGCGTTAAAACCTAAAAACGAGTACGTTTTAGTTTGTTGACACAATAACTTTTTTGTAGAAAACCTGTTTGCAGTGCAAGGGGTCCAACGTTCCATTCCCGGCTGGACGGATGGGAATTTTTCTTTAGGATTATTCTCCATCCTCCCTAGATTCTAGAAATATGAATGGGACTGTGGATGTATAAGTATGAATTTAATGAAATAAGTTAGTCCAAAGTAATATAAAACCAAAATTCAAAAGCGAGTAAACAACATTGCTGTTGGGAAATTGTTGCAAGAGGTTAAAAGCCGCCAATTGGACCTTCAAAGTTAAAGATCATTTAAAAGAAAATTATAAAAAAAATTTTAAACCTTAGTCTTTTGGATTTAGGACCCTCGAAACCTGATTTTGGTGAAATATTGATGTTAAATTTTTGGGTGGAATAAATATAAAATTCCTCTTAGCCACAACAGGCAGATGATGGAGAAAATGAACAACTTACTAAGCAAAGAAAAACCTGAACTATAAGGACGATTATGCTTGTCACAAACCCAAAGAAGCGACGAGCAGTAATTACATTTCTGTCAAGCAGGCTGGTTCACTAATTTTAAGAGTGCTATTTAAGTTGGCGGGAAATGTCGGTCAACCGGTGTTTACCTCGTCTTCCTTCTTGAAAAGCTGTAGTAATCGATATCCAGCACAGATGTTTACCACATGTTTTTTGAACAGAGAGTAGCATCACTGTCACATTCTCAGAGCGGCCTGGAACCGGTTCGCTAAAAGTTAACCCTATAATAATGTATATCAATTATATCTGACAGCATGATGACGTCAAAAGCAGGTCTTCTTTTAAAAGCATCTTTTAAAGATCCGCCTTAACAATCAATCATACAGCGTGTTTTCTTTTCCAACCGAGCATCGTGGAAGTAAAAATATGTGAGGTCCCTATAATTGCTTTCCTAATTATATCACAAATAAGCTTTCTAACAGCATTACTCCCAAATGCGAACACATTTGGCAGGCGCGACTATAATTTAATCATAATAAACTTGCTAGAGATGTGGGCACGAAATAAAGAGTTATGCCACTGCTTCCCCTGGATGGGTATGCAACTTATCGCACGCAGATGAAATGCGGGTCGTCGTGCGCTAGATCACACTTTGAAGGCGTGAGAGAGCGATTGACTGAATTGATGGCTTCAAAATGAAAACAAACCCATCACGTAATTTGGAGAGGAAACTACAAAAACGTTAACAAACTCCAAATTTGGCTATGAAGAAGAAAATGTTGGATAAAAAGCTGCAGAACTATTACTGTTTTGCACTGTTTGAACTAATCAGTGACTTTGAATGTTTTTTATCTACGTGTGTAAGGTTTAAGTTGAAGCATGATCTTGTGCTACTACCTGACAGTTCTAGGAGGGGCGGGTGCTCTAATGGCGGCCCAACTGTCACAGTCACCCTCCACTGCCTAGTCTCTCACAGTCAGTCATATTTTTGGAATATGGACGAGTTTTTACTGAATTGTAGAAAATATCCTCAAATGTGTAACCCTCCTTACCTCGCTGGTTTTCGTGTTGATACAAGCGGGTGTTGAGAAATACTTTTGCAATCCAGAATTTAAATATAAGTTATATAGTATATAAATATTATATATATTATATATTACAAGGGTTAGTTTTTGTATGATTTTGGAAGAAAAAAGAATATTGGATCACTTGGGTTATAGAGTATAGAAAAATGATAAGCTACCACACAACATAAAAAACTTGTGTTAATCTATTTTCAATTTACCTATCGACACTGTGGTCTATTTAAACTACCATGCTATTTTGTGCCGCGGTGTCGTTCTACTACTTTGTATCTCAACTATGTGATTTTATTCGAATGAAACGAAAAAGATGACTTTTCATACAATACCTCATCTAGCTCTGCTATTACTTCCTCTGTATTACATAGTTGGAATCCACACATAAAGAAGACATACACAAGAAGACATCGAATGTTCCTTGTGAGCTCCCTCGAACAATAAATATAACGTTAAGAAAAATATCTGCGCGAACATCTGTGAACAGTATGACAAAAAGCAAATCTCGAAAAATGAATATCAATGTTTCTGTTAGCCTTTCAGTACAATATACAGATTCTTTGATGTTGCATTTATATGCCTTCTTTGACATCGAAGGTCATATCGTCGGTTTTTAACCTCTTTGAACAATTGGTCAACAGCAATGGGTTTGATCTTTGAGTTTCTATTCTCTTTCTCTCTCTCTCTCTCTCTCTCTCTCTCTCTCTCTCTCTCTCTCTCTCACACACACACACACACACACACACACACACACACACACACACACACACACACACACATTCACATTCCCATTCATACTTCCAGACTCTAAGGTGGATGGACAATAGTCCTAGTTAAAGTAAATTCCCTTCCTTCAGCCTGAAATCGAACTCGGGACCCCTTGGACTGGACGAAGGTGCTCTATCTTTTACAGTATACCTTAGATTGTTGTTTTTATTTTCCGGAGTTCATACAAAGAGTACGTAACATCGGTATATCGATCGGTTTTATTGGTTTTATTGATTCAACTTCCTGTATTCTATTGTGTGAAATTTGCATCGATTCCTTTTCATGCAGATATTTAGTGTGACAAACAGGACGTAAACAGAGAAATAAGGTTTTCTAAGAAGACTCGTACCTCATTATGTATGCTGTAAAGGGTAAGGATGGGCAGACTAGTAACATTTAGTGTAATTTTCTTGTCAATGTTGGTATTAGTGTGTATTTAGAATCCATTAGTACGATATGAGTTGTGTCGACATATTATGGAAATGACCAATAATTATTGCGAAGCAAACGTGCAATCCAGCAACGGAATCGAAACATGTAAGAAATATATGTCACTTAGTTACTTGAACTGTAAGGTTCCATCCATTGCACATAATGTTTCTATGGGAAAGAAAGGCGTAAAAGAATGTTCTAGAAACAGTGACAACAAGGAAGCAAATATTGATGAGGAAATATCTCCAGCCTAACTGTCTTGTGGCTTATTTTCTGTTTGATCGCACTGTGGGGCAGACGGACACGGCTTGTGTGGGGCATAAGTTCAGCGCATATTTCGTCTCTTAATCAATTCAATACAAGTTTTAAATGTTTATATATCTGAATGATATCTAAATAACGATGTGCATCATATTTATTGAAGTTAAACGCAGTTTTGCGTTCATTTTCACATAAAAAGAGGGAACCAGGTGTTCAAAATTGGACTCTCGAATCTAAGAACCAAATTCCCTTGGAGAATCTTCAGCAGGAGATCCCAAATAAGGGAACACAAAAACACAAGGTCAGACTCAAATGTCTACAAGCTTACGAATAACTAAGACCCCCTCCAACACCTTCCCTGGATATCAAAAGTAAACTAGGAATCTAAAGGAACTCGAGAAAATCTGATGTTATAACAAATTCAGATTCTATAAATCATCTAAAAGACAGGAAAACTGCCTGCAGTGAAAATAAAGAGGCAGCAATAGCAAAAGTCCGGAAAGTTGAGAAGAAGTTTGCCTATGAGAAAGAGAATATCTGCAAGGAATGGCAACAGTGTTACCAGGAAGGGGAAAACTGGGTACGGTGTCTCAATTCTACAAATTGGTGCCATGTTAAGTTTATAGAGACCGGAAATTATCCATATCTTGTGTGTCATTGAGGACAGTAAGTAAAATGTTATCTTATTTCAGAAGAATTAATAGCGTGGCCTTAATTTTGAAAAAATGCTCTTAACTCGTCTGTTTGCGCCGCCTTTACCCTACGCTGCTGTATGTTTTCTAAAGTCTAATCTAACTGTTATTTCAAAATAGTGCTTTCATTATATTCCACGTGCTTGATGACGGCTATCTATTGTTTAAATTGTGTACATTAAGTGATGTTGAAATTCCTTCCTATATTGCTGAGTGCTTCTTTTTGTCTCCATTCATTTGACATAACAATAACACCAACAGGTAATGACGTTGCGACACTTCATGTTCGGCATGTGCAAAATGAAGTAATTGTTTCATAAAACAGTTCTTCAGTTTCGGTCCTGTGCTAATAATGTCTTCAATGAAGTTGAAACATTTAAATGTTAATAAATAGCTTAGAGCACCTTTAGCTATAAACCTTCTTGGCTTCAGGTTTAATGGTGCACAAAATTGTAACTTCCATTAATTTACAGTTATTTGTCCGATAATATAAGAAAGTGACAGTAAAATATCTTTGCTGAATTACCTTGAAAGTTACTGCTCTAGAGCATGTAAAATAAAGTGAGATGCGTTACAGTCACATGAATTTTTCTACTCATTCTCGCAGACTATTCTTAGAAACGCTTATTTTGCTATATCTTATGATACACATAGAAATGGTTTTTAAATATTTACCTACTTGCCGGTGCAATGAGAATAGCAGAATTCAATAAACTGTAAGTGATAGACAAATCTTTTAACCGCGTGTCATTGAGTATTGACTTGAAAATTCCGCACCGTTTTCATGAATAGGAGAAAGGAAGAAAGAAAGAAAGGAAAACGAATAATAATGTACCATTTGGGAAAAGTGTAAGTATTGAAAAATTCAAACCAATAACAAGAAATATCTAAGAAGTAGCTAATACCATAAAATGGAAAAAAAAAAAAAAAAAAAAAAAAAAAAAATGTGTACTTTTAACGAGATCAGTCAGGCATAAGTAATTTAAAATGTAGAGGGCTAAAAACTCATTTCCTAGAAAATTTAAGATATGTGTGCATTTCACTTTTCAGGCTAGTTTGGGGTAGTGAAGTTTCTTGAAAATCTTTGTGTGCCCCCTTGGAAGACATCGAACTTGAACACCAACTTTAGTATTTCATTTTTGAGTTTTGCTGTTCTCAGACCGCCCCCCCCCCCCACACACACACACACAATTCTCTGTGTCTCCTTCAGTTTAGGCTGCAATATTTTTTAAACTTAAAAAATGTTATTTTTACCTAAATTTGGATATTGTTATGTTTCAAACATGCTTAGGCACATCCAACAATGAAACCTAGGACAATTTCCATTTGTTATGTTTTTGTGAATTTGTGTAGCATATTTCCTTTCTGCAGTACAAAAACTGTTCCACTAGGAACATTTTACAGGAAGAAAAATGCTGAAATGTCAATAGCGAAAAAACTGTTAAATAATTTGAATGGATAGCGGACATAGAAGTACACGCGACATTAAAACAAGCAATAGGACATTTAAAAATGGCGTTCGGAGGTAAAATTTGTATTTTTCGCATTCACGAATGTCTCAATTATTTTGCAAAACTAAAATGAAGGATGAAATTTCAGTCAAACCTACTTCAATTCCCTGGCGAAGGAGAATGGTGGTACATTATTGGCTAGAACTACAATAACGGAATGATGGTTGCCATGAAACCGTGTTGAAACATTCCTCTACAGCAACCTTCGCTTCTTGTTTCAAACAAGCTTAGTATGGAATATACAAACTTTCAAAGTAGCGCTTTCCAACCGCTCACTTAGTTTTCATTACTTTCACCTCTCATTTAGAACTGAGTTAATGTTTGTGTCGGAATTAACTTCACAACAATAACAAACTGGTTCATGAGGGGCATCCATGAGGTTATGCCAACATCAAATACAACTCATTTATGAGATCTAGACATGATCTAGACATACTCACAAACAGGAGTATGATCTACAAAATACTTATGGGTTTTAGTAAGTTTCCCATATCCTGTAATAGTTTAATAACAATAAATATAAATTGATTAAATTGTTGTGTACCTACCAATCTACTCCTTTTTGGTAGTGTTTAACTTCTGCTTTTACTTCATGAGGCACCGCAGGCAAAAACACAAATGATACAGACACTTGGAGTGAATATAGAGCACTGGTGGAATGAGAGGGCGGGGGAAACCGGAAAACCCGGAGGAAACTTACCGCTGCGCCTGGGATCGAACACGGGCCGCTTTGGTGAGGGGTGAACTACTCGGCCACGGCGCGGCCACTTTTTCTACTCGTATAGTAAACAAGGGAAGTGTTGCATTCCACCCGAAAATTCGATATTGAGATTTCACCGGTCGCTTATATACCCTTGTATCTGAAAGAGCATTTTTAGAAAAAGTATGAGCGTCTGTGTGTGTGTGTGTGTGTGTGTGTGTGAGAGAGAGAGAGGGGGGGAGAGGGGGGGTGAACAGTATAACTCAAAAGACGAAAAGTCGCCTGCACACCTTAGCATCTTCCAAGGACCCCAGAATACCCTTTGCAAGCTACGTTCTCGATTTTTTTTTTCACAAATGGCTAACGATTTTGAAGAAATTACAAGTTTAAGGTAACCAACTTTAGCCTAAAATCGTCAAACCAAGGGCAACGTCGGGTATTTCAGCTAGTAAGTAAATAAGTAGGTAAGATAAGTAAAAACCTTGAGGGAAACTAGAATCTCCAGCACGTTGGGGTGTAGAGTATTGACGGAAACTGCTGGTTGATAATCACGGCTGTAAATTAGAGGCATTGTCCTGAAAGTACAGGCCACGTGTGTCTACAGACTCGTCTACGAGGTACCAAATTGAATCTCAAGTATGGATGGTCTCCTTGATCCCTGTGCAAGTGACATGCAAGGATTAATAGGTCATGACACCCATTGCTCTCTCCATCAGGAATTTTATCAGGGAGCGTAGCACGGTCCATGGATATACGACGTAATTAGTTCATGAATCACACAGGTTGGACGTACGTACGTACGGCCGCCGAAACCGAGTTATACAAATAGCTTAAATATTTTCACACAATTGTTCTGTAATTATCGGTGTTCTCCATTGGAATGCAAATTGAAATGATGAGGTTTTCGTGAGCAGCGGCCGTTTCACAGCGAATATCAGAAAACCACTAATATGCAGAGGGGAGCGAAACAGTCGGTGGGGCGATGGAACGAAAGGGGAGGTACAAAGGGAACGAACGGGCTATTACACCACTCCCGCAGAAAGTAAAGATTAATTCAAACAGAGTGCTGGACAGAGAGGCAAGAATGTCCATAAACCTAATGACGAAAATATCTTTCCATTAATGTTATTACACTCCGGCCTATCAGAGTTCACGCATGTGAAGTTCTTTTGAAGCTGGGACAACAATGTTTATAAAACTACGAAGAGCTTTGTTATAAAGGTTTGTCACTTGACACACAATAACATACACATTTTTTCTGTTAAGATACACGGTTATTGAAGAGTTAATCGAGTAGTCCAGATCGTTAAAGAGCCGAATTCTGAACAGCAGTGCATATAGACGGCTGCGCGGTACTGGTTACGTCATCCATTCTCTGTGCCTAACTAACCTGTATTGTGGGTGACCCCACGCTTTACTAATGAGGAATGAAAACAAATGTTTAAACGGTCAAGTTGGATCAATTTTATCAACAGAAATATTTTAGGAAATTTATTTTATTTTTCATTCTTTTCAAATGCAATGTTTACCAGTAAATGGTTTCAGAAGATAACACTAGAGTATTTTATAATGAACATAATGTTTTGACAGCTTATATCAGATCATTAACTATGGTTCAGTTCAATACTAACAAACCCTTGAAAGAAAAGAATACACTAATGGAACAGAATTATATATAGGTACATAATATGTATTATATAAGAATTAACTAATCTAAGTAAAATCAGATAAAGGCCTCTCCTGCATCTTGGTATCTATAATTCGGACGCATGGAAATGGTTATTTTAATTATTTGGTTTATTGCAACGTTAAGATGCATTTTATATCCCCTAACATCCATTTAGATACATCCACAGGATTTTTTTTTTTTTTTTTTTTTTTTTTTTTTTTTTTGTTTTTTGAATTGTGCTTCAAAAGATTAATGTGTCGCACTCAAATAACTTTCTCTACTCTTATGGAAGGTATTATTAGAAACATTTATTCAACTATCTTCATCTTATTAGAGATAAACATTAGCAGACATTATTTTATCGCTAATTTTCTAGTTGGTGCAGGGGATGCCTATAAAATTCCGTTCTTTTTCCATGGCCAAGAGATAAACAAATGAGTAATGACTTCCCATTTGACAAAAGTGGATGGAAAATTCACACAAATGACAAGGAACGGTTCATTTTTATTTAAAAAAAAAAAAAAAAAAAAAAAAAAAAAAAAAAAAAAAAAAAAAAAAATCAGCATTTGACATAATTTGTGTTCTAACGAGGTTTATATTTTTGTGCAGTAACATTTTGCGTCTCCCAAGCTTTAGAAGTTATGCAAAACCCATCCAAAATGAAGAAAACTTCTGGGGACATTGCCAAAAATTCAAAATATACATTTCATTTATCATGAAAATACTTCGAACGTCAATTTAATGAAAATCGTTAGAGAAAATCAAAACGTTTGAAAAATTTTCCATGTAAAGGATAGTCTGGGGTGAAGTGGGGAGGGGGGGGGCGGGTTCCTTGAAAACCTTTGCGCTGTATTCTTGGAAGGTATTGAACTTAAACACTAAGTTTGGTATTTCACGAACTTTTCGGTTTTGAGTTATGCTGTTCACAGAGACACACACAGACCTGTAAACTTGCGATATCGAACTTTCTTATGTAATACAATACTTCCCCTATTTACTATACATGATATGGGAGTAAAAGGTTACCTTGAGTTAGAAAAGTACAGAAGGATGGCATGGTCAGTTCGTATGTTCCTTTCGTTCACCATTTCCTATGGTTGGTTTGAAGGAGTCAAAATCTGTTTGTGGGATCTAAGGTTTCAACAGGTCCTTTTCTTCTGGAGATGTTAATAATACCTGGTCTTCCACAATGTAACATCTTCGTGGAATTCTCTGAGCTAGGCAATGTATTGGCTAGTGATACTATGACACTTAATTTGCAGCAATTCCCCTTGAGGTCAATTTCCAAAGACGTGAGGCAAGGTTTCTTTCTCGTCGAAATGTCTGCAGTAACTTGTTCCTGCTGGACGTTCTGTAAGGGAAGCGCACTGGAATGACCAATCCTGTCAACTCCAACATGACACGCCATTCTAAACCAGATAATCCTTTATATTTTAACACCCACGAAATTGACGGGTGGAACTTAAGCAAAAAGTGCCACTCCTCTTCCTTTGTTTGCATAGGCGCACCAGGCTTCAAATTCTTGACAACTCGGTTTCTCCCAAGTCGTTTAAGGAGGAACGTAGGTGAAAATCCATTAGCTATAACTTCTAGAGTTTTTAACTTGTTATAATGAAACTTGGCATCAACACGCAGTTGTTAACTAATCCTGAATGTTTGAATCATCTTTACCGCTATTTTATGAACACTCTTTCCAACTATGCAGCAGTCAATGGTAATAGAACTTTGTGTTCACATTCCTTATGCAACGATAATAAATCGTGTGCAGGAAAATGGTGATTAAGCTACCATTTTTTAACCCCAGGCCTAAGAAGCCCCTATGTAAACGTTATAGTTGCAAACAAACGCACCTACATAATTGCCTGAGTAGTACATCTAAATATTACACTTTAGTAGACTGTTTGCTGCAGCAACATCTATTTCTTTAGCTGCAAAAATCACTAATCGTGTAGCATAGGTCAACGACACCATGCGCGTCTACAATTGCTTACATTTGCTTTTCTCGTTACTTGTGCAATATTGCTTTGCCATTGCAACAGTATATTTCTACTTCTCACAAAGAGGACTATGACCTTCAAAGTCCTAAGAATCAGGAAGAACTGCATTATGTACTTAGCGATGTTGCCTTACCTTGGACGACACTTTGTATGAATTAGGATGGGGTGGGCCCAGGTTAAATAATCGGTGATTATGTCACGTCTGGATGGGTGAGGCATGTAGAAACGCGCAGTGCGTGAGATATTTTGTTAAGTCTCCAAATCTATTGCTGTGCTCAATATTCCATTCTAAGCAGTGATATTTGGGTTCACTTTGAATAAACCGCTTGAGATATTTCAAAGAATTTGCAATTTAGTGAAATAACAAAATAAACTAAACAAAAATACAACTACTGTCTGACTGTTGCATTGGTAAGATAGAGTTTTAAATTAACTTAGAGGTGGAAAACAAACAAAATACGTTGTTAATAAATAAAATTAGTTCCCCGTATGTAAATTATTAAATATTTTAAAAGTAACTAACTTTTTAAAATATAGCTATAAAAAGGTTTGATTATATTCCACCTTGACTTAAAATTTTATTTCTTCTTATATCCGGAAAATTACGAAAAACGTTTGTTCTTTAGCAGAAGCTTTTGATCAGTGGCGGGTGCTGTACAACAGCACAAGAGCACGCGAACACCCTAAACTTTTGACATCTTGCGTTATTTTTGGTTAATTTTACTGTAAGTGATATCCAACGCTATACAGATGCGGCAAACTAAAATTTATTCCTCTAAACTGGATGAAGTTTGGCATCATGGTCGCTAGCACATTTCCGGAACATTGTTGTACATTTTAGGAGCCTTTGGCCATTCGTAGCTGGCATTACGTTATAGTCTTATGGGTCAAAATAGTTACTGACGTGCACACTTGTCAGCGTGAACGTCGTCTCTCTCTTGCGTCAATGTCACTATAGGTGGCAGCACACCGCGGCAGACGTTGGTTACTGGATGTGACTATGTGACGTTTTATACAATAGAACCCTTGTTCGCTTTTGTGTCTGGCATAAATCTCACTAGGCGGTGGCACACTGATCAGATATGCCAATTCACTCAGCAAAATTTAGCTGACATGAATAAAAGCAAATAGAAAAATCCAGTTTGTGGGCTTATGGTTGAGTTATAGCATATTCAGTTATGACTTTATGATACAGACTTCGTTTTGTATACTTTATACGAGAGTGCGTCTTCAAGCGGACTTTCTCTTATCCGTAGTCAAATTACCATGTTGGTAAACACCTATATCGCTATTTCAGTTTAACCGCTTCCTCAATCGGCAGTTTGGAGGTAATTGTGTACATGCGTGGCTAATAAAAATTGAGATTCGTATTCGGGTGTAGTGTCAACATGAACTCTGTTGAAACTATTTAAGGTGCCAACAGAAAATTAAATTTTCAGGATCAATTAGCTCTAAAAGAATTAGGGCCTCCTTTCATAAGAGGGAGGCCGTTTTCCTGCTTCAGAAAATGAGATTGTTGTTATTGTTATTGTTGTTTTTGTTATTGCTATTATTATTGCTATTATTATTATTATTATTATTATTATTATTATTATTATTATTATTATTATTATTATTATTATTATTATTATTATTATTATTATTATTATTATTTACCTATATAAATTTTTATGATATCTATTATAAAGCATATTATTGCACATTTTCAGGTCTATCTAAATCTAAAATTTGTGAACACGCAAACTGTATTCACAAGAACCGCCACTGTTTTCAGTCATTCTATATATTTAAACTGCCTTAAGCTTAATGTAATTATAATGATTAATATAAATTGGTACTTACAGTTTAAACACCAATAATATCGATATCAACCGCTTACCTGAAAGAAAGCAAGTAATTTCCATTAAAGCACACGTTACCAATTATGTAAATTAAGGCTTGCCGAAATTCTTGCAAAAGGAAATAATGAAGGGAAAGAGTGTTATTATAGTTACTAGCATGATATGTTTTGAGTCCTGCCAAACTCATCTGATTAAGCTCAAAACCATGAGATATATGGATTAATTAATTAATATATGCGATGAAAGTAATGTGATTTCTGCAAGTTCTATTTAAAAAAATTCGCCTCATCGTGGCGTATTATATCATTAAAACCAACAATACCTAACCTCAAAAGCAAAGACAAAGTTTTACATTAAAATACTAAAAGTCTGAACTCTTAGAAGAACAACATTTATATTGTGAACAAACTAAAAGCATAATGCCTAACCAAATGCTAAAAGGGCGATTTTGTATTGTCTTCTACAATTGACGGACAATTGCCAATGCCGAACGATCCTTTTAAACATGATGGCGGCATAATTATCGGATAATTAGTTGATAGTTAACCTGTAGTACAGGCGTGGGGGAACTGGTACTCTCTGTTCGCAGCTCGCTCACGGTCTTGCACTGATAAGTGTATGTTTAGGATGTACAAAAATGTTGGGTAAATTAAGATATTCTGCGAGTTCCAGCTGTAGAATAAAAGCCTAGGCGTTTAGGTTATGTTCATCTTCGTATAGGTACAAATAAAGTCGCATTTGTAGAAATTTTAGTCTTCTAGCGATGCTATTAACTTATTTTGCATAGAATACGTAGATTTTAAATAAGTTGTTTGAAATAATTGATTAAAAATAAGAAAACAATTTTAAATAACAATGTACACTTTATATCAACTTGAATATGCTAGGAATGGAACTAAAATTGCATACGCGAATAAGAAACATTCCTCTAGTTGAGGCTCTACCTTAATTTCAACTAATAAATAAGGCCATTAAATATATGTGTTACTCGTATCAGGTCAAAACTGAATAAGTTTGGTATTTTTATTTAAAATGTCAATGTATTTACTGCATTCTTTGTTGCACTAAAGTTGCAATTGACTGATATTGAAAGCGTTCTTACGCAGTATTTCTGTTTACGTTAGATGAGCCAAGCACCAGATATCATTAAAACACACAATTTAGGTATGATCTTGATGCGAAGTCGGAAATATTCCTTGTTATTTATCAGAATTTTGCAACACTTATAGGCCTTGTCAAATGGGAGGTCGTTATTCATTTTTTATCTCTTGGTCATGCAAAGAGAACGGAATTTTTAAGTCATCATATAGCTCTTAAAATATTTGACTATCGCTTAAAGCGATTTTCCCGTTTCACGAACAAGAACATTAGAAATAAGATAATTTCTACAAATGTTTATCTTGATTAACATAAAGAAGATTGAGAAATAAATGTTTTTAAGAACAGTTTGCGCAAGATTAGAGAATCAAATATTTTAAATCAGTAATTATACGTTAGAGATAGTATCGTGACTTCGTACTCAAAGGACACGAAGCATAATAAAAGAATGGTTGAAATATTTTCAAATGTAACTCGCTAACATCTTCCGCAGCAAACTCATATCTTCACCACAGTCAGTATACGTTTTTTAGAAGACTTTGGGAAGACTTATAACCAATATCAGATAGAATAAAAGATGTACTCTAGGGTAACTGATGACAGCGAGCTGAGTTTTCCATTGTTTCTCACAACAGCAGCAGTAAATCACTAATAGCAAAACGTGAAACAAATTAATCACGTCAAAGCATGAAAAGTTGGCAGCCCTACCAAGGATGAATTCTAAATATATAGAGCGAAGTGGAGATGTTCCATCGCTGTCAGCGTCAGGCAGTTCGAGCATCTGGATGTTTAAAACTGTGAACTGGATGATGAGACAATACCGATTTGTGTGCCATAGGAGCAATACCAGGCCATAAACAACATCACCCCCCCCCCCCCCCACTCCTTTCATCGCTCACTACAGAGTGAAACCCCTACCAGTGTGCATTATTGGGAGTGGAGGAATCTTATACACCTATCAGTAATTATGATTCATGATGCCCTAAATAATACTTAACAAATTAAATGTAATTAAAATGTTGAAAATTATATATACTATCTACTTACATAAGTCTGCCAAAACTTTAAGAAACATGATTGACTGGAGAAGGTTAATTTAGTTAGAGACAAAACTGTATAGATGAAATGGGCTGTCTGCAAAAACGCATTTAAAACTATTTGTATTAGATATACTGCTGACCTCGGTGACAAACAATGGTAGCCATTGGCAATGCTTCTTCTTTACCTGATTACCCTCCCCTAGGGTCAGATGACTGTTGGGGAGCAGACGAATCTATGGGCCGGACAGAGTGAAGACTGGAAGTGGATGATGTCAGCCAAGCGTCAAGTATGAGAATGAGGAAGAGGATGATATGAAATGCAGGCGAAATCTATGAATGGAGCAGTTGGAATGAATGGTGGGGAAAACTGGAGAACCTGGGGGAACCGGCCCAGGCATCGCTTCGTCCACCATCCATATCATATACAAATCCTTGGGATCGAACCCTTGGCCACCTTGGTGATAGGCGAACGGTCACGGCCACGGCGCCACCCCATTGACAATACTTGAATCAATATTTTCAGAATAGTGTATCGATAATGGCTGTAATATACAGAGGTATGGAAAGTATTATACTCATAGGAAAGTCTTGATTAATCGCTACCCTAAGTGGTGAATTCAAAATATTCAGGCTTTAGTGTGATAAGTACGTATACTATTTCCCACCAATCAGAATTTAATATTTATGAAAAAATAACATAAAACTACTAAGTTAACCATTTATCTTGTACTACTCGATACATGAAGATGCTTTTGTCTTCAACGAAATTTAGACACTGGTTTTAAGTTTCTCAGGGTGATTACTATTCTTTTCTTCAGTATTATCCGTGAAAATTCAAGACTATATCTGTAAAAAGAATACCATATACTTGTTCTATGATATGTATGTTTTGTTCTATGTATATTCTTGAGGCCGTAGGTTGGAAAAATGATGTTTCACTTACAGGGATTACTAATGGAATAGTGTCATTGGAGGAAAGGAATATTCACAGTAAAATGTAGCTGATGGGCATTCATCTGAGCTGTTGATTTGGTTTCAGATGTTTGTAAATTGTTTTTAAGCTCAGAAGCTACTATATTTTTAGCGTAAACATATACTTCAGTCTAGAAGTTTTCACACCTCTAGAGCAATTAAAATTTGGGACTATTTACAAGAGATATGCAAGGACATTTCATTCATTTTAATTTATAGTTCATCTAGCACTTGCTGCTAGTAAGTACACAAAACGAATTTAGTAATACGCACTGTTTGGGAGCATCTCTCAGTTTATCATTTTACGGAATCTAGCAAGGGGTGAGGCATAATTAGTGACCAATGACAGTTGAAGTACACCTGGCCTTGCAAAACGACACGTTTTAATTTTCTTTAGATTTTAATTTTCTTAGCCACATTAATTCCAAGTTATTAATACCCAATAATGGACCGTGAGATCAATTTTTCAACTGCTCTTCTATTGTTGTTTATGACAACAATGTCGATTCTTTAACTGCAAGTGATGAACATTTATGAATTCAACAAGGAATTATAATATTGGGGAAGCGCAATTCACTATAGGTATCTAAAACAAGCGGATACAAGAAGAGAAAATGTTGGTTCAACAGAAAGGTTTATGGATTAGGGAGTTGCGGATTGGAAATACAATTTTATTCTCTATTTCATCACTTACATTCAGCATAAAGCAAAAGGTCATAAAGTGAAACATATAGGATTTGTAGGCGGGCACACGAACATGTTCTGATCAAGTGGAGACATTTAATCTATTCAACAGAACCTTGAAGGCAGTGTTGAATAGCTCACGTAAAAGAGATAAACATCATTAGTAGAAGCAATAAGAATTGAAGGAGCCAATAAACGTTACATGAAGCTGCAAGTGAATATGCTGACACAATACTTGGCATTATGATGCACATGTTGGGTACTCAGCGATGACCGGCCACACCCAGAGCGCCCACGCCGCCCCTCATGAAGCTCTTTATTCAAAGGGATTTCTCTTCCATCATGAAAACACGACCGCCAGCACTATCACTGAATGTTCAGATAATCTGTCTGGTTCTTAGTTCAAATGACCGCTTCGTTGTTATTGTGAATAAACTACCAAGTGTTAATGAACTTACAGATCAAAAGCTTCAAACATTCACATCTTACTGGATTTGACTGTCGCTCACATTTCAGTGCTTTCTCCTCTGCTATCTACGTCGCAACTGGTAAATTCATCCGCTCCTGTATGGTCTATTTGGACTACATGCTTCATGAATCAATTACTTCATAACATAACACAGTAAAGAGTGTGGATAAAGTTGAGTGCACTCTTTCCATCCCTCATTTACCCTTGTTATAGTTTCACTGCGAAAATAAGGAATCCACCAAGACTCAATACTTGTCAGTAGGTTTGCCATTATATAGGGTCTATAGCAAATCTTTACTGCCCCTCAAGGAAGCTGCTTTAGACTGCACATGCGCAGAAAGTGAATTTAGAAAAGACTGTTAGGGTATCATAATTATTTAACGAGGCCTTCATAACTTCCCCTTCTGTCCCTCTCTTTACTCCTCTGCTACTGCCTGGACATAGTTAAAACCTGACTTCGGATTTTAGGTAAAATAAAAGTTGTGTATATACTAAGCATATGTTCGAAAACGGTGGTCCTATACAACCTAAAAATATACAATTTCGCGTTAGAACCTATTTTTACCTAGGTGTACGTTTTTCAATTTATTCGTTTGATAATATGGAGACACTGTAAGCCTGTATGCCAGTCGTGCCTTGACAGCAATCACAGTGAACAATGCATTGTATGGAAGACATTAAGAACATTGTTTTGAAACTGGGGGAGGACTGCAGTGAGCATTGCTTCAGCTAAAGGACTTCTGTAGGGACCCACACTTGCCCATGATGTTGCATTCATCAAATCACATATATTTCTTGTCCCCACTTTTAATGCTGTGCGTCTTCAGGCGAACTAGCGTACATGCAACTAGGATTGATAGAAGAGGTGAGAGAAAAAATCAACTTCGTTCCTGGTTATATTTTTGAAAAACTCAAATCAGTGGTTCAAACAAACCCAGGACTGACAGTTCTCCACACAGTGGCGGACATCTTGTCTGACAAATACCTGAACATGAATGAGCTATTTCCTTGCGTCTAATACCAACAATGGGAATCTTAGGAAAGAGGTTAATTGTATATTGTGACTCTAATTATGGACATGTACAATAAATATATTGTCAAATATTTCGGCTAAATTGGAATGACAAATAAAATGTAATTTTATGCACCTATCTTTGTAATTTTAAAACCTATTTTGATTTGTGATAGAACCTATTTTAGGTATCGATTTTAAGATTTTTTCAGAACTAAAAGTCCGAGGTATAGTGATAATAGTTGTAAATTATGCACTTCTTCCGTTCACTAATATCTCAATTACTTTATAAACGATTTTTTTTTAATTCAGCTGGTATCTCGACACCGAATTATTAGAAGGAATACAATACTTCCTCTATTTATCTACAGTAAGTACGCTGTAGGGAAAGTAAATATTAATCGCTCTTCTAGTGATGAGAGCGCGTTCATTAGCAGGTTAAAACTTTTGTGAGAGAGACAAAATCAGCAGGAGCAGGCTAGGTGTTAAAGCTATTCGCACGTAAACAGGCAAGCAGCGTTGTGTGATAATCGGTATACGAACCCTGAAGTAACCTATGTGTAATTGGATCTTTTGAAAACATGTTATTAGCTTACGAGCTCACTAAAATGTGTTTGGTTTCTCGCTTGGTGCAGCTGTAATCACAGGCTTGATGATAAAAAAGAGCGGGAGACATGACTAACTGTTAGCATAAAGAACTCTCAGTAATGAACGTGTGTGTTACGTGTGAAGTCTGGAGCCCCGCTGCCTGCCTGCCTGCTGGATGAAAATTCAAGTGAATGATTTGCCACAATGAGAGCCTCTGTTGTTAATGATATGGCGGGGAAGAAGGGGGAGAACGATTGTATAACCCGTCATGCCCGTAGACAAGTGCCTCGCACAAAGAGAGACTGTCATTAAAATTCTGCCACGATCAGCCTGCCACCTATACTGAGGCGCCTCCTTTACAAACGGAAGTTGCAGTTTATTGAGCTCTCTTCCTTACTTGACACGTTCACGATGAAAATAAAGATGGGTATTATCTTCTACACTTTTGTTAATTTTCAACAGAGTTCACACACTGCGCGAAAAACCTCGTGGCGTCTATAGATGCCTCTGTCTACCCACTATTCTTTCTACTTCATGTTAATCGAGATAAATGCTCCCAGAAAGGTTTAATTACACATTTCGTTGTTGGTACAAGAGGAATACAGAAGGCTGGAGTGATATGATAGCTTTGAAATTCCACACTCTTTGTACGGGATATTCAGATTCATTCGGTCTTTCCCGCCAGTCAATCGTCTCCTCATGACGTCAGTCCTTTGAAGCGAGTTTATCACCAATGCAGAGGACTAAGCGAAACATGCCCGGAAGGGATGTGTGTCAACAATTTTGAAGTCACCTTAGTGAAATGGGACCGGTAGTCTACCTTTTCAGTGATCACATTCGCGTGCGTGTCGTAAACTTACGCTCAGCACATATATTGATAGGTAACTCAAATAATCGTTTATTTGCTATAGTATATTGCTAAATATAGTATCTTCTAAAACAGCAGTATTCAATCTATTTCCTTCGCGTACGCTTAAAGACAATTTTCCATTTCAGTCTGTACCCCTAGGGGTAGTTCTAGTGTTTAACGCCCGCTTTTACTACTACGGCACCGCAGGTGGTGACACTGATGATACATGGAATGAAAATGGAGCACCGATGGAATGAGATGGCGGGGGAAACCGGAGCACCCGGAGAAAACCCGCCCTGACGCCGCTTCGTCCACCACGAATACCACATGCGGGTCCCTGGGATCGAACCCGGGCCGCCTAGGTGGTAGGCGAGCGCGCTAACCGCTCGGCCACGGCGCCGCCTAATTCAAGTTATGCATAACCATATCTAAAATAGATTATAATATTTATAACTTATTTAGTACTACATAAAAGGATTAAATTAAATGATAGTTTTACCTACCCTATAAGAAGTATCCATGTACCCCAGGTTGAATATCACTGTTCCAAAACTCTTATTGGCAATTAGGCGTGTTAGAAGATATTGGTTTACAAATTATCCGTGATTATCCGTATATTTTACATAATCATCTGTATACTATATTAAATAAAATAAATAAATAATTCTAAAATGGTTAGCTGTCATATTTCCAAATTTTATAATAATATTGTGCACAATTACACTTTATCTAGCAAAAAATTTTACAACATACGCTTTCTTCATCCTTATCATTCATACTCAAAATTGTCTTTTTCTATAGATTTATTAGCAGACGTGTCTTTATGACAATCCGTATATACAACAGCTAGTCAAGCATTGCATTTTCTATCTGGTTACTAACTTCTGACAAATTAAAAAGGGCATGCTGAGAAATGGTAACGGCAACTGAGTCTTGACCGAATGCCTACGATTGTTCATCCTTAGGGAACCACACTAGAGGTTATCCCTAGTCCTGCATTATTGGCGGGTAAGGTTTGTACTTTAATAAAGAAATTATAGAGAGATATGTAAATAATTGAAATCAATGCATCGTGTAGGAAGCCTGGATGGGAGTATGTAATTGGCTTTGCAATTCATAGTCAGGTAATTACAATTAGAGGGGTTAATTAAAGTTACGGTGAAATTCAGTTATCAGAATGTTAAGGTGTACCCGGAAATCGGATGTGGGAGGTGCAGTTGCTGGGCACGCAGTTATACTTCCGAGAATTAGAATAGAAATGAAATTCTAGGATTGAGCAGTGTTTGAGATACGAAATACATCTAGATTTGCCAACGTTATGTGGGAATGTTGGTAGGGAGTGTTGCTTAGAAGGGAAATTAAGTTATTAAATAGTGTGTATTGCTAAGCTTTGCGTCTTTTCCAACGTGTTTTTGCATTCTCTGAATTTCAACACATAGCGCTGATCGGTGGCACAAGAGAATATGTTTTCTAAGAGGCCTAGGCTTTATTCAAAATTTAGCCGTAATTTTTCTCATCCTCTGGCCGCACTCAGTAATGACTTATGGTTGCAGCCTACGTTCCCAAGCAACATACATTACGGTACTAAGTGTTATGCTTATGCGGTACCCGATTAACCTTCAGCGATGTAGAACGCACGAATCTGCATGTCGAACGATCACCACCAGGATGGGCGGGTGTGGGGTTCATCCTTTGTACCCGTAGAGAAGCATTTAAAGAACCTTTCTCAGATAGCCTTAGAGTCGTTGATGTCAAACATATCCCTTACTGTCACATTCTCGTTAGAGGGATATAGTAGTTCGATTCCCACCTCTCTTTAGACAGAAGAACTGATAGAAACAACTCTCCAATCAAATCACATTCAACGCAAACTACCATCCTGCGTAGTAAAGGCACTAACAATTCTCAATCAGTATGACCTGTCACAGAGGTATTCCAAAATGTGCATAGTGCTCAAAAGCAACCGAAAGTTCCCTACAATCTCGCTGAAGTTCACGGTACTTTGTGAGAGATGGTCATTAAAAGTAATCTAAATAAACTGTTTTTACTCGTATACCAGGAAATTAAACATATTTAAGGTGTTTCCACTGAAATTTGTACTTTACAATGTACATGATAAACAATATCTTTGACCGTGCCGTTAGGAGGACTCAGACAATTTTGTTGTTTGCAGTCCCTGCCTTAAAGCAAACCTATGCCTTGTATGGAACTGGAAGGAAAATGTTGATGTCAATAGGATGTCTATAGGGATTGAACTAGCACTGTTTACTTTTGTACTGGGGACCCAGCTAGGGTATATTCTTTCACGAATGAAGGCGGTTGCGCAGAAGACAAATATCCAACGATGTCACAGTCACGTGGTTTTTAGCCAATCAGGCGCAGTCTGTTTCAGAGTGCATGTGAGAGCACTTGCCTATAGCTTTACAGTGAAATTAAATAATTCCGAGCAATAAGTCCACTCCATTGTGTAATAGTAGGTTTCTTAAGAGTTCCAACAATGACAGAAGTAAACAAGCGTTGCGTTATTCACAGTCAAGCCAGAGAAATGGTGTATAATGTGTACAAACACCTCCTGAGAAAGATGGGAAATAGTTACAGCGCAGCACCTCCCCTCTCCCCTATTACCCCTTCCTGCGCGTTATTGTCATTTACCGCCATCGTTCCTGGCGGCTACTCTAGTAAACACTGACCTTAACAATACTGTGAGTGTGACCTGCTATCGGAGGTACTTCCTCAAACAGTAGAATCTGTTTAGTCAACGCATGTGCAGTTGATCTACAAAGGAAATTTACGCTACCCACAACTAATGACTCATAAATCTATCTCCACTCTTCCCTGTCCTTGAAGACCAATAGGATTTTAAGGAAGTGACAATTACACTTCAAGTGGAGTCTCAGAAGCCAAAGTTTGAATTCCGGTTCTTTTCTGTTACGTTATCTACAAAGGTTCATGTTAAGATGTAACTCTGCCTGAAAGGACTCAAGAGGAAGGAACCGTGTTATAAAGGTTCCTCAAAGGCGGCGGCGTTGACTAAACAGCCTCTACCGCCTGTTTGAGTGAAGCAGACTGGTCCTGGAGTCCATATGCAACGCCACTGCGTGGGTATACATAAGAAACGAGTTTCTTAGAGGCAGTAAAGCTAAAGAAGGCTGATGAATGGTGTCGGTGGTCATGGTGGTGTCCTCAATTGAACAGGAACGTACGTAATCAAGTTGCTGACGGCATGGTAAAAGTGTCGTGACACTCTCTATTCCTTGCAATGATGGAATTGGACAGTGACTAAGCAGTGAGAGGGCAATGAAACATCTGCCGCAGTGCCAAGCGTGTCATCTTCCTAATGTATAATTACAATACAGCTGCGAATGTGACACAGCACGGTTTAGACAAAGACAACAATATTGCCATTACTTGCAACCAGCACTTCTTAGAATGAGGCCCTATCGTGCAGCTAATTTGTCACTGACCGAAATGTTGCACGTAGCGAAGAAGATGCATCCAATACTTGATGTGATGACAACTAACAAATGACAACTCATTTTGAAAGGATTATATTTATTGTAGTTTTACTTTCTCTACTACGTATGGCAAGTAGAGGAAGTACTGTATTCCAGCCAAAAATTTGATGTCGAGATTTCATCGGAAATGTAATTTTTGAGGCCCCCTGAATCCAAAAAAGAGCATTTTTAGAAAAAAGGTCCATGTGCGTCTGTGTACACCTTAATTCAAAAGCGAAAAGTCGGCTAAAAACTAAAGTTGGTATTTAAGTTTAATACTTTTCAAGGATGCAGTACGAAGATTTTGAAGAAAAATTCTTCCACCCTAAATTACCCTTTACATGGAAAATTTTGTGAAATTTTATTTTCTCCAAAATGGCTATAACGATTTTGATTAAAATGGCACATGTTTAAGATATTTTCATTGCAAGTGAAAAGTATATTTTGAACTTTCTGACTGCCTATGTAATCCTGTTTAACCTTGACGACTTTTACATAACTGGTAAACCGTAAGAGACAGATCAAATCTTACTGTACAGAAAATGTAGATCTCGTTAAAACACACAGTTTATGTCCAAAATGAATTTTTTGTGCAGTGAACCATTTCGGAGATATTGCTTATTGTGTGAGTTTTGAAATATCTTCAACTTTCGTCAAATGGAAGTACGTTATTCATTTTTATAACTTAGCCGTGCAAAGAGAACGGGATCTCAAAGCTTTACAAGATTTAACTATCGCTCAAAGCCTGCTATATTCCGATCTTCCCCTTGCAACTAAAAGGGAAAAAAAAAAAAAAAAAAAAAAAAAAAAAAGACCAATAAGATAATTTCTGCAAATGTTTATCTCAACACGAAGAAGATATAGGAACAAGAGTTTGTAAGAATATTTAGTGCAAGTGTAGAGAAAGTCATGTGAGTACAACACATCAGATTTTCCTTAGATAGATATGTGAATTACGTTGACTATTTCATGTACATAAGCATTAAATTATCATATACAAATTATTACCTGTCATTGTTTTGTTTTCTACAAATTATCACTGGTCACTTTTTTATTTAGTTAGTATTGCCAAGTATCCCATAAATCGCTGAAAAACAATTTATCACACATTACAATTGATTAACAATGAAAATAATACTCCATTTAAATTTGAGAATTTTTCTTTTAATAATGAATATATTTTTTTCAGCAGAAAGGTTATTTGTTAATGTTAAAAAGTGACATTTATTTGAGATTATAAACTGGTTTTCTGTTACAAAAACAGGAGATCGAGATATATGCAATTCCTGGGTTTTGTTTTCCTCAGACGGCATTGTTGAGTAAGTTGAACTAGACTAATAGAAATGAATAAATGAATATATTTTAGGTTATTTTTATAGAACTTATCATTTTCTGCTCAAATCTTGCAAGATAGTATTTAAGTTTATGTTTAATTTATGAAATAGACTAGATAAATATTATTCTACGTTTTCCCTAGAGAATTTATTAACTAGGTCAGACACCTTATGATACTAGTTATAAAATCATCAAAGAACAAAGAGAGAAGCAAATATATCAAACGGGAATTGCAAGCAGTACTGATTTTGGATGAGGATAAGTTACATAGACTATTATACCAACTTTTCTTAAGGTGGTTTTTTGTTTCTTTATTTGTATAGCCCACTTTAACTTCTTTCGTCATATCGGGGGTTTGACTTGAGAAACAACTGACGGTGATATTACTTACTTATGGTTTCTTAACACTGTTTATCATTTTAACATGAACACTCACATTCGCTTCCTTAGTCATACTACCAGAAAATTATTGTGGTTAAAGAAAAATGACCAACCCCAGCGGGGAATCGAACCCGAACGCTGACTACTCGAGGTAGAGGCTGAGTTTTCTTAAGTTGTAGGAGTGTTGGTATTGACATTTCTAATAATGAAACCAAGTCAATGTCAACAAGCAAGGAACCAGTTGGATGCAAATTAGTAATTGAAAAGCCAACAAGTACTGGTTTTTAAATACTTAGAGGTGAAAATAATCAGGAGTACTATAAGTCCTAGGGGGTGTTTAGTGCTCCATACGGGAGCCTGGTCAGATAAAGCAAGGTTAATAAACCCCATAGTTGAGCGAGTAATAACACCATCAGTTGTTTCTATGTAAAGTCAGAGTCCCCGATGAGCAAAGAACTTAAGGGGGCAATGCTAACTTTTAAATCCAAATGTGCCGGATTCAATTTATCGACTTCAGGATGGAAATCTTTGTTTAGCCAGTATTATTCGCCATCCTGTCCAGAGTCTCCAAGTATCAATGAGAACACATAACATTCTTGCTGGTTGGAGGAGTGTTAATTCCTCGTTTCTTAAACTCTTGACAGTGATGGATTGATAGAGTTAACGATCAGTGCGTTTGTATCAAACAGGAAAGAGGTGATCACACTTTTACTATGTGAAATCGCAATTACACATAGTGTCATCATCCGAACATAGGGGAAGACTTTCAAACTCTGGTGTAATATATGTAACATTGCGCCAAAAAGTGATTATCTGAAACGACAGGTCTTAGTTTTGATTTCGCCATGTTTATCAGAGAAAATAATTGTCCACATACATAATTATGTGGAGCAAAATATTGTTCTAACAGAAGCACCATATCTATTTGTATATCTACAAGTACACATTGCACGTTAACTCTTACATTGACATCTACAGTAAAAAGGTTAACAAACACTGAAATGTCATTCTCAAGATTCTTAAATTAAGGAATCTATGTGAAGTAAACTCAGTTTTTAAGTATTCAAGAATGGGAACATAACTAGTTTATCGTCTGGCACAGCACCAACTGATTTTACACATTTGAAATAGTTATTTCATAATTGAATTTGTTGCTTAATAGAGTTGTCACGTATTTTTGTTATGTTTATATTGTAAACCTTAATAATAATAATAATAATAATAATAATAATAATAATAATAATAATAATAATAATAATAATAATAATAATAATAATAATAATAATAATAATAATAATAATAATAATAATAATAATAATGATAATGATAATAAATAATGATTACGTAGACCTTTGTCCGTTACTTCTTTCTTAATTCCGGTATGGACCGCGTCTTGTTGGTTTTTTAAGAAATTAAAAAATTAAAAATTATGCCGACGTTTCGCCGCAGAACTATGTTCGGCTTCTTCAAAAAGCCATCCAATTATGCGCTGCCTACTCTGATTGGCCTCGTTGTCCCGTCCCACTCGTAATCCTATTGGCTCCTTCTCCTCCAATAGGCAGTTGACCTGCTAACAGGTTCTTCCATATCTTATTGTGTGGTTTGCCTGTGTCACGGTTCAGACTGCTCTTTTCTTTAACTATTTCCATGCTTTCGCTCACCTTTCTCTCAACGAATGATTTGATTTTAACACTATGCGTGTATTTATCACCCAGCAGACAATACAGTTGAAAATTTTAACGAGTCTGTGTACTAAGTCAGGTTGAAACATTTTCTGTTTACCGTTAGCAGTTAAGACATTTTGCTCATTTATATGGTATTAGAACATAGTATTCCAGGAAGCACTAAGAGAACACAGGTATCTTAACGAGCACGTTGTTTGAGCAGGAAGTCAATTTAGTGCCTGAAGCTGGCCATTATTGCCATGCATGACACAAGTCACGTGATGCATCGCTTCACACCTCCCTCACCAAGCTGTTCTTTTCGTGTTTCACGCCGTTATTATACCTCATATCTGTGATTAATGTGTGTTAATCCGCGAAACATCCCCGCACTTATCGGAACATCACTGTACAAAGATGGCCACTTAATGGGAGCCGATAGAGATTGTTTATAACCTTCACATCACGCGATCTTTCTGCAATCTCCCAATAATTCCTGTATTGTTGTGAAGGCATATTTTCTTCAAACGTCAACAATAATGAAGGATTTTAAATGTTTCCATAACCGTGGTTACCCCATAATGTGCTCAACCGACCATGGTAATTCTTTACCACCGTAAAGCACATTTCTTTCTTGTGGTTATAACAGCTAAATACGAGAGATCTATGTTTTAAAATTCAAGCGTAAGGAAAAATGAGCAACTCCAGCGTTTTAAAATCTTAGGTTCAGGCCCCGTATGTTTATGACATGTCATAATTCCTGTTTGTTTGTTTGTTTCTCCCCTCATGGGAAATATAAGCGGAGCACGATTTCATCAATGATGACTAAAAGAACTGCAACAATATTTTTTTTTGCTTCACGTTGATGTGAAGTTTGAAGCAGGATTGCATATTGTTGTCGGTCAATACTCTACGTCGCCTAACAATGTCTAGAAGTTCCTTTGAATCAGCCCTTTTGCCGTCGATAGAAGCTATGAGATTTCTCTCTCTGGGTATGGGCATGTAGTTTCGAAAGGACGACACAGATTCTGAATATAACGTCTTTTAATAAGCTTCTTTTCCAGACTTTTCACTCGAGACATTGCCGACCAATATATGTATTATATAATTTACCAACCAATAAATACTATTCACATACACAAATAAGCTTTATGATGTTTAATTTATGTCCGTTGATTTTCACGTACCTGAACGTGAAAAAAAATTTTACGTCTGTTTCCTTCGACAGTATAAGTATCTCTGAATGACGAAATGCTATGAAAAGCCTTGAAAATTATTTCGCCATTCAAATCCGCGAGGCTATCCCCTTTTGTTCGTTTTCACTCTATATTATTTATTTAAAATTATTAAAGTAATTATTATAATTTTTAAATGCTTATTATTTAAAAAAATCTATAATTTTGGTATCAAAGATAACTTTCAAACTATTGCCTAATAGTCTCTGGATATGCAGAGTAAAAGGATTCGCTGGCTAAGGCTGACACAAAATTTAATGGTGGGTGGTAGGAGGAGTCGGTCAACACAAAATCCAATCAGAGACTTGCCAGGCCTTGCTGTCTTGTAAATTTAAACACGCTGTGAAGTCCTGCGGTCAAGCTGATGACATACGTAGGAAAATATAGTTAGCGCCCACAAAATTTATTTGCACAATAGGAAAGAGAATATTAGTGGCAAGTTATCAGCTGCGAGGAATAAGAAATAAATATATATTATTTTAAGCAGAAGCTTCTTCCAGAAGTTCTTGCACTAGGCACTCGTAACGACGAGATCATAGATATTCATTGCCAAAACTGATCTGTTTTTAACATTTATGACCAAAGTGGGATGAGAAACAAAAATGAGTCATATTAGTCGAGGCATCTGAATCGGCGCCTCTTTCCTACATTCCATTATTTCATCAATACCATTTGAACTTTTTAGTACACATTTTCTGCTTTATGAACAGGGAAAAGGCAATCTTTCTGGATACATTAAAGCAGTTGAGATATAGCTTTTGCTCTCTCTCCAATACCCGCCACCTCTCCCACCCCCCCGTTCTGTTCTCCACCCTTCTCTATCGCTTATTGCTAAAACTATGAATCAGCGCACATATTCTGGAATTTCTTTCCTGGATTTCCTTTCTTATGGTATTTGCTTTTGTCTTATGTTTCGTTTCCGTTAGCCTTTCCTTTACACTTTTTGTAGGCAAAAGCGATTTCAGTCAACGATGAAGGTTGTAAACTGGTTTCGGATACGATACAAGAAATGTTTATCGACGGCCCGCCTACGTGATGCTCGGCTTTGATATGAACGTGACGGTCTTGGAAACTGCATCAAGAAATGCGAGCGCTTTGCCACAAACCTGCACAAGAAATACTACATCCATACAAAAGAAAGGGCGTGTTTCTGTGCGAATCCCTTCATGTTGAGAATCGCCGAGGATGTTTGTATACCTCTATCAAGAAATATTACCTTTCAGAATTATTCCAAAACCATTACTTATGCAAAGTAGGTAGACAAGGTTTGGAGAGAGGACTTTTGCGCCTATGCCCATTACAAGGCGTCCCCCAGGAGGTAGGGGTGAGACGAGAGGACGCGAAGAGCATGGTCGAACGTGAGGAGAGGCGACAGCAGAGGGCAGGTTCCCTAACAACTACAGAGTTCAACTCCCCATACTGTGGCTCCTGTCCACCCCTCCTTTGGACACTAGATGCGCTCAAGGGCCTGGGACTCGGAGACTGCCATGCACGCCGACACTTACAACCATGAAACAATCAACCAAATGAAACGTGAAGGGAAATGACAAATGAGGTGAATTAAAGGGACAGAAAATTCGGCGGGTTTATCCCTTTGAGCATTCGCCTATTGCTCCGAAAAAACGCATCCTCAGGTAGGTTGTCCAAGGTGATCGAACCTACGACCTTCCGATTGCGAGGTTCACACGTTACCATGGAGCGATCTTGTTTGTTAAAGCAAAGTGCAACTGGTGTATTGAACGCAAATATAGTGCGCTAAGATTTAGTGACTCGCAAGCTGCCCTTAAATTCGATTTGGATCCATGATTTCGTTTCCTCATTCTGGTACAAACTATTATTACAAAAACATAATTATTTATCCTCTGTATGCTAGTTCAATCATTTGTACAAATAACTTTATTACATATTTTCTTGTACAAACAATGAGAATAGGAGAATACGGCAGGCTTAAGAACTGATCGCCATGTGATGCCTTTCAAGTTCCGTTATCTTTATATGAACAGTAGGGGAAAAACAATAACTATCCCATTTCACATAAGCATAAGCAAGGAAAATTTAAACTAATACTAAGGGAAATTTCAGAAATGATTATGCCTGTAATATAATACAAACTGTGTGCTCTAAGATATGTATTACTTTCTCTACTGGTAGATAAGTGGGGGAAGTATTGTATTCCACCCAAAAATTCGATGTCGAGATTTCACCGGAAATATATGTTTTGAGACCCCCTGAATCCAAAAAAAGCATTTTTAGAAAAAGGTCCGTGTGTGTGTCTGTGTGTCTGTATGTCAGTCTGTCAATCTGTTGACAGCATAACTCAAAAACGAAAAGTCGGTTAAAAACCAAAGTTGGTATTTAAGTTTAATGTCTTTCAAGGATGCGACACGAAGATTTTGAAGAAAATAGCCTCACCCTAAACTACCCTTTACATGGAAAATGTTTCGAAAATTTTGAATTTCTTGAAAATGGCTCTAACGATTTTGACTAAAATGTCATATGTTTGAGATATTTTGATGACAAATGAAATGTATATCTTGAATTTTCTGGCTATAGCCCCTGTAGTGGTATTTACTCTGGACGACTTTTGCATAACTGGTAAACCGTTAGAGATAGACCAAATTATACTGTACAAAAAATGTAGATCTTGCTAAAATACACAATTTATGTCTCAATAAATTCTCTTGTAGGGTGAACCATTTCGGAGATATTCCTTGTTATGTGTGTGAGTTTCGGAAAACTTAGAACTTTCATGAAATGGATCATCGTTGTTCATTTTTTTTATATGTTAAGTGTGCAAAGACAACAGAATCTCAAAGCTTTAAAACATTTGACTATCGCACAAAGCCTACTGTATTCTAACATTCCCCTTGCACCTACAAGGAAATAAGCAATAAGTTGTACAAATGTTTATCTCAACTAATACGAAGAAGATATAGGAATAAGAGTTTGTAAGAATGGTTAGTACAAAAGTAGAGAAAGTCATGTGAGTGCAACACATCGGATTTTTTTTTTGATTCAGTAACATATTATCTACCTTTAAGCTTTACAACTTTTCCCAAAGTCATTCAGAATGAAGAGGAATTCAAAGGATATTCCCCAAAAAAGTTCTAGATGTACATTTAATTTATTATGAAATTAAAATTGAGTTGTTATTTATGGAAGGGCGCGGAGGACCCGGGTTCGGTACCAGCATGGGTGAGTGGTGTAGAAAAGCTTTACCTTGATCGCATTTGTTTGCTTGTCGGCCTGATATGTGGTGTGAAGTAGTTTGGTTTCAACTGTCCTTTGTTGTGCACCGTGCCCAGCGTCACAATATTCTCATTTATGTTCCAGAAGAGACACTATGAGATGCGGTACTACGACATTAACAATTGGGTTGCAATCGACGACAAATCGCGGTCTCAGAGACCGCACTACGTTAATGAGGTTAAACAATGACTAACTGTGGCGAAAATTCGTATTTATCTGAATTGATTTTATGCTACTTCAAACATACATTTGTGATGAAGTCTTGATGTGAATTTTCAGATGGAAACGAATTCCTCCTCTGCATTAGAGGCCGTGTAGAGAAAATAAAAAGTCGGCTTCTACAAAAGGCGAAGATGACACAAAGAATAAGATTTTGGGAGGAGCCATGTCATTTACCTGTCGCATGTTGCATTATTCTAAGTATTGGTGCTGACGCCTCTAACAATGGGTTTATCTCAAAGCCAAGGATCTACGCTCTTTTGTTACTTCACAGTCACGCGACACAACTCCAGAGGTTTAATAACAATGAAAAGGAGAGTTGCGTCTTAATTAAGAAAACAATAGCCCCTTAAACGGACTAATGCTAAAAAGTCCATTGTGTTCCTCTGCCCGGTCATCCTCGGTTGTTTTGCTTCATTAGAACAACGGCTTGATCGCATCTCTAAATATTGCTTTCGGCTCCACATCTTCTTTACCGTTATCTCGTAAAAAGCGGAAAGACAAGAAATATTGCAGACGTTATATCGATTGCGAGATCTCGTTATAGTCGACTTTCCGGATGGATACAGCGCTCTGGGCTTATTATCAGATATTTAATTGTTCATAAGCGAGGTTGCATGCAGTTTACGCTTAGGCAAACGATACATGCAAGTTTATATATCAGCTGCAGTAGTGTATATTTAAACGGCAAACTTTGCATATTATGTCACGACATTCCTATTATGTAAAAGTTTCGCTTTACCGGGCGGGATAGCTAAGGCGCTAACGTGTGGTCCCCATTCTGCAGGTCAAGGGTTCGATTCCTTGTTTTTTTTTAATGTTATTTTTTTATAGGTTTTTCCCGGGTCACTGAGCCGAATGCTAGAAAGGATATTTACTTTACATCCCCCAAATGCTCCCTTTCATTTCATTCTCTTTCTAACCGGTCTTTACAGTGTGTAAGCTTCAGCAGTGTGGCCGGTAGAATGCGCTGAAGTGGAGCTTGCGCTCTGGAAATACGGTGTTCAGCAGAAGGGAGGCGCTGTAGTCAGTTGGCCGCCCACCAGGTGGATTGGTTGATCACCCGGACCTGGCTCGACGGTGTGCTCTCTGTTGCGACCTGGAACTCAGACTGCCTGCACCTGTTAGAGACCCACCGTGCTAGTTCTGTGTGCGATGCGTTCTGGTTGCCTATAGGGTACTTGCATATCATCCTTCCTTCCGAGATCTGACACAAAATAAGCCACCAGCCGACGTGACGGAATCCCTACCGTGACAGACAAGTTCCGTGTTTAACCCTTTCAGACACTGATTACTTTTTGTCTATTTTCCAGAAATATAGTTTATAATATACCCACAAGCATATCAAACAAATCTGATGTGTTGCACTCACATGACTTTCTCTACTCTTGTACTAACCATTATTACAAACTCTTATTTCTATATCATGTTAGTTGAGATAAACATTTGCAGAAATTATCTTACTGCTTATTCCCTTGTAGTACGTGCAAGGGGAATATGGGAATATGGTAGGATTTGAGTGACAGTCAAGTCTTTTAAAGCTTTGAGATTCCGTTCTCTTTGCACGGCTAAGATATAAAAACTGAATAACGATCTTCCATTTCACGAAAGTTTAAAGTATTGCAAAACTCATACAAATAACAAGGAATATCTCCGAAATGGTTCACTCTAAAACAAAATATTTGGACATAAACTGTATATTTGAGCAAGAACTACATTTTTTGTACAGTAAGATTTGGTCTATATCCTACGGTTTACCGGTTATATAAAAGTCGTCAAGAGTAAACAGGATTACATAGGCTATAGCCAGAAAATTCAAAATATACATTTCACTTGCTTTAAAAATATCTTAATCATGTGACATTTTAATCAAAGCTGTTAGACCCATTTTCGAGAAAATAAACATTTTCGAAAAATTTTCCATGTAACGCGTAGTTTAGGTTGGAGCAATTTTCTTCAAAATCTTCGTGTTGCATGCTTGAAAGACATTGAACTTAAATACCAACGGACTTTTCGTTTTTGAGCTATGCTGTTCACAGATTCTCTCTCTCTCTCTCTCACACAGACACACACACGCACACACACACACACAGGCGCGTCGCGCGCGGACCTCATTCTAATTTTTTTTTTATTATTATTCAGGGGGCCCCAAAACACATATTTCCTGTGAAATCTCTAGTGAAATCGTTAGTAGAGAAGGTAATAAACTAGTTTCGATATAACATATTTATTTTAAGAACATGGAGAATATGGAATCTTTTTTAATTCATTGTTGTAAATTAATAAAGATAAAATATGGTATTATGGAAGTCTTCTTTACTTGTCTACAAATAATAAAATATATGGCAATTTTTGTAACTTATTTTCGAGATCTAACCAGACATAATTTCTCTTCATGATCTGTAGTGCAGAGTTACACAAATTACACTATATTAATATAAATTTTTGAAAAAATAAAATTGTGTCACTTTTGGCAATCTTTAAATGTGGGTGGTATTTTGGTATAGAGAGGAACAAAGTACTCAAATTCACCATTTTCATAACACTAACTAAACTAACTTAAACCCCGGCGCAACAGCCCATGAAGGGCTAAGGCCTACCGCCCAGCCACTGCGTCCCCCACCTCGGCCCACTACAGGCGTCATTGGTGAGGTGCAGTACTGGAGGGTGGGAGGTGGTCAGCACCCCGAGCCCTCCCGGCCAGTTATGCGGTCTTCTCGACCTGGGGCCGCTACTTCTCCATCAAGTAACTCCTCAATTGGTCCCTCCGGGACCTAACGAGGCTGAGTGCACCCCGTGCCAGGCCTCCCAGAGGGGACAAAATCCCCATGCTGGTACCGGGGATCGAACCCGGGTCCTCCGCGCCAGAGGCAAGCGCGCTACCAACTGCTCTACGGAGGCGGTCATTATTCATAACAAGTGTAAAATATACTTGTAGTTTCAAACTTATAAGAGAGCGAAACACAACAAATTGAATTTCAATACAGAAAATTATTGTTTCTCCTACAAATAGGATAATTAAAATGTTTTCTGACCCTTTTGAATGGAATTAACTTGCGTAGACTTACAGGAATTTTTAAAGAGCACAAGAATTTTAAGCACAAAAGTCACAAGTAAAACTGTCATTCTCACAAGCAGAACAGCCCAGGTGTGCCCATCTGACGCAATGATCCAGAGTTCCCCAGGTCTGAGTCCCTGAATTCACCATAACAGGGTTCTGCTCTTGAGGTATTTAATCAGTAGTTGTTACTAAAACTGATTCACCTAAGAATAGGAGATATCAGTGTCATCTGAATACGAAGATTCATGTCTTAATGCGAGGCTTACGATATTTTGACTATAAAGCTCGTATGCATTTTGGGTTTCTTTGGACCATTTCTTACATTTTGAGTGAGATACATTTATTTGTTGATGGCTGCTTTCTTTCTTTTTCTTTTTTTTTTTTATTCAGGGGGTCTCCAAACATGGTTATTACATTAATTTAAGCCAGTGGTAGATCTCGGTATTTGGAACACATTTTGTGTCTTACGTTTTTGTCTCTGGCCATTTTCTATGAAGATATTTTAGTTTTGTCGAAAACAAGCTGGCAACACTGCAGATTGTGTGGATTCACTTTCACTAGCTCAGTACATAAAGAAAGTTCCTAACGGTGCGGGTTGAAAACAAATTTATACCTTGCCTTGTCCTTCCGTGTTTACTGTGCGAGTGTAGACCAATCACAAGCGTTAGCTCCCAAAACATTACACGAAAGCGAAAGTGTCCGACCTGTTTACATCCACAAAACAGGTCAATTCCCTGACCAACCTCAACGTAACGTTGTCAACATACTTTACGTCTGAAAGAACAGCTCGTAGTATTCCTTCACGTCTTTTAAGTGATCAATTATTTCGAAAACCTGAGTGATATCGCATAATTACTACCGAAGCTATCTCAGAAATAAAATACTCTACGCATCTTTCAAGTAACAAACTGTTATCTTGTATATTCTTGTGGAATTACGCATCTAACTTGGATAAAAAACTATTAATTTTTTTCGAAATCAGCTGATCAAAAAACAAAAGGCCATTTGACTTTTTTGTTTGTAATGTTTCTCTGAAGCAATATTAGAAGGAATGTAATGACTTCCCTTCCACCCTGTATATTAGTCATGCTAAGAAAGCAAATTTTCTACATTTTAACTTTTTGATTTTACAGATTTTTTAAATTTCTAGTAAACTGATATACATAACTAAATAACTGAGGTTCAGAAGTTAGCTGATTATACTAAAACAAGCATGCAAAATTGTGATTATGTATTGCAAGCAGCTTCAATGAAAAAACGTACATGAATTCACTTGTTTTAAGAGTAAATTTTGTTATTTTTCGGCTGGATAAAATAATTTTTAATGACTCAACCACGTAAGCTATCAATGCAAATAACCACTTGAAATAATTTTAATAATTTACAGAATAATTCATACACCATTGATAAAAGGATCCATCGCCCTCCGCCGGGTTTGAACCCGCGACCTGAGGAACTAGATTTTGACTTTAACATTTGAACTGGGCTTTTAATAACCTTTAATGCGTACTATTAGATATTAATTTACTCTGAAAGTAGGCTAATTACTTCCGCTTCAACAGTGCTGCTGTATATGTAGCATATTCTTTTTTACAGTTATGACTGTCGCTGCTTGTTCTTCATCTGTCTACGGCGTAACAAGAAGACGAACCACCGCAACGTCTGGACTTTGTCAGAAAAGCCTGTTCTTTTTTATTTCTCTTCGCTTCCTCTTTGCCTTTTCTTCATCCACCTACTGTAAAACAGGCTTCCTTTGACTTGTTTTCTATCTAGCATGATGTGACTGCCCAGAGCTGCTCCCCCCCCCCCCCCCCCCCCGCTGTCACCGCCCATGGTGATGGGAGCCTCTCTTCCTTTGCTCTGCTGCTGACATCTGCATTTTTATTTCGGGAAATTTGGAAGTCAGGCTGGCTACTCAGCAAGAACCTTTCTGAATGGCGATGCCAGCGCCACTGACTCTTCCTTTTGTACCTGACTGGCAGAAGTAATATTTTATACCTTGCCACTTTTGAAAGGGGAAACTAAATAACTCAAAACATAAAAAAGCTGCTTCATTTTTGTGACGAGGCGCTTGTTACCTGCTGCAGAGGCTTGTCAATGTGGTAGACCGCCTTGAAGATGAGAAGATACATGTCACAGTATACGTAAGTAGACCGAAATTTTTTTCTCTGTATTTTCTTGTAAGATGCTTAAGGTAATGAGCTAACAAATCAATCTGTCTCGTTGTCCAACCGTAGTCTCGAACCCTATTGTCTTAATTCTCAACACGCCTCATCTTCCCAAGGGCAAACCAGTTCGGCTGTTCTGCTTCCCAAAGAAATGCAAACACTAATACAACAAACCCTGAATTAATCCGCAGATAATCCACTTTACTGCCCTGACAAATGGAAATTTCATACCGAGGGGAGGAGTTGACGACGTATTCAAATTGTAGGGACGATTCTATAGCCACACTTATTTCTTTCCCTTTGTGCCCTAAACACTAAAAGGGAACAAAATCTATTACATGATTTTCTCTACTCACTCATCTACAAACTACTCTTACAAAGCTTATATAGTACAAGCAAGAAATACCGCAGATTAGGATTTAACGCTAAGGACAGTATGTCCCCCGAATATATATTTAGCGTTGACCTTAGCCACTGCATTGCTAAGAAATTCACGAAGTAATGAGACATGCAAATGGGAAAAGGTCTTCAGGGAGTTAGTGAAGTGGTAAGTACCATAAACATAATGATTCTGTGTATGGAGAAGCAAAATTAATCGAACCAAACTTTGTGAATTTGTCGCCAAAATAAAACGCACTGATTTCATTAAGACAATGCAGAAAAGGTACAGTGTAATTCTATGTAGTGTATAAATTTAGATACGTTGCAGGACTGGAATACACCCCTAGCATAAATAGTAATTGCATAAAAAAATGCTTAACACACTTAATTAAAACTCTTAGGATACTATAAGATACTATAAGTAATAAGCTAAATAAATAAAAACACCAGAAATACGCTATGCAAAAGCACTGTTGTACAACCACAAACACCAAACAAACAAAAGCAAGTAGAAAGAACGTAATCGTTGCAGTTCTGTTTCGATAATATAGAAAGGTGTATGAATTGTTAGTGGAAGAGTGAGAAGGGAAGCACATGTGAATGTGTTACATAAAAGGAAAGTGAGTAGAGAAAGCTGTGTGAATGTAATAGGTTTCAAACATAGTAAATTATATTATGAATTGCATGCAGAAAGGGGAATACAGAAAGAAATATGCTCCGTGAAAGAAAAGTGAGAGGAGAAAATCGTCTGAATGTAAGACGTTGCATTTATATTTCAGTCATAGAAAATTGTATGACTGGTTTTGAAGGGCAAGTGGAGAAGGACATGAGAATATGTTACGTAAATAAAAGCGAGAAGATATAACCATGTGAATGTAATACGTTGCCTAGTAAAATGGATAGTATAAACACCTTCTCTATGAAAAAAACATTTAGATTTCACAATTTTCATCGCCTGCGGATGAATTCTACAGCTCACAAGGACGAACTATATATATATTATTATAAAGTTGTAGTTTTTATATTTTTTAAGGTTTCGCGTCCTTTATCGGTTAGGTTATATTAGAAGATGAATGAACTGAGCAAAATGATACTCAAATGAGCCCAGGGTTCATAGCGTTAAGAGTTACCCAACATTGATGCTTCAGAATAAGGGAAAAAGCCGGAAGAAAGATTATCCAGATAAGTCATTCTAACCGAGATTCGAATTTGGGACCTCAGACACACTATCGACAGAGGGGTTGTTCTAAACAGTAAATAAATATACCTACTAAATTTTTAGAGCACTTAAATAAGTTCTCTATTACAATTTTTAAAGTAGAAATATATTTTTTATTATTTTTTTAGTGTTCCATTTATATGCCGCCTGTAACACATAAGGTCATGTCGACGGCTTTTTACCTTTGGAACAGTTGGAATGGTGTTCACTCGCTTTAAAATCTTTGGGTTGGTATGACTTCGTGTTATTGCCTTAAATCCACACACATTCACAATCTCATTCATATTTTCAAATTCTACACCGAAGATGGAAATTATCCCATCTAAAGAACAATTTCAACTTTTCAGCCGGGAGTCGAACCCGGATCTCTAGTCTTGAAGGTTAGCGTGCTAACCACTTTTGGTTAAAAATCAAAGTTGGTATTTAAGTTTAATATCTTTCAAGCATGCGACACGAAGATTTTGAAGAAAATTGCTCCACCCTAAACTGCCCTTTAAATGGTATATTTTTTGAAAATTTTGATTTTCTTGAAAATGCCTACTACGATTTTGATTAAAATGACACATGTTTAAGATATTTTTATGACAAGTGAAATTCATATTTTGGATTTTTTGGCTGTACACTATGTAGTCCTGCTTACCCTGTATGACTTTTGAATAGCTCGTAAACCATAAGATATAGACAAAATCTTACTGTACAAAACATGTAGTTCTTGCTAAACATACAATTTATGTCTAAATAATTTTTTTTGTAGAGTGAACCATTTCGGAGATATTCCTTGTGACTTGTGTCAGCTTCGGAAAACTTCCGTGAAATGCAACATCGTTGTTCATTTTTTATATGTTAAGTGTGCAAATAGGACGGGATTTCAAAGCTAAAAAGATATGACTATCGCTCAAAGCCTACTGTAATTCTAATATTCCCTTTGCACTTACAAGGAAACAATACGATAATTTCTGTAAATGTTTATCTCAACTAACACGAAGAAGATATAGGAATAAGAGTTTGTAAGAATAGTAGAGAAAGTCATGTGAGTACAACCGCTTTTCCATTTTTGGATTCAGTTCTTAATCACTTCAACTTTGGAAGCTTTCCCAATGAATCTGTTGCTCTGGACGATTTCAGAATCCCAACGCAGCCAACAATTTTTTGCTGTAACCTTCAGCGAGAGTATGCTGTTTTTCAGAGTCAATTTTTTGGCTCAGAAGTACCCGAAATCGGGAATGATTAAAGATGCTGATGATAATAAGATTGATTAGAGATGGAAATGAGTCAAAGAGGCTTCCCTTTTTTTCTGTAAATTTGGCGAGGAAATGAATTAAAACGGCAGCAGGCACGCGGCCGCTTGTCAAGCTAAGTCTCCTGTTGAATTTGGCAACAAGCCAGCTCATTAAGATCTGACCATGCTTGAGAAGTGTCTCTCACGCTTCCCAAACTCTCACTGAGAGCTACCAACTCACGAATTTCTTACACTTGTACTTATGTACTTGCCGTTTTCAACTCATTTATGTAAAGCGCTCTATGGATTCTTACCATAGTTTGTATAAGTATTCTCTCAAATGATTCGTAGCAGTAAGTTTTGGAGCTTTAGAAGTATTTATTGAATATGCTTATGTTTTACTTGTATAATAACGTCTAAAGCAAATGAGCGGGGTGGCTCAGGCGGTAACGTCTGTGGCCCGCTTTTGGGAGGTCGCGGGTTCGTTCCCTGTGGCCGTAGCTGTGACATGGTTTCCCCATGTTACTTAATCTCTTCTTCATGGATTCATTTTCCTTCATTTCTCATTTCCCTCCCTTGTCTCTTCCAGGTTTGATTGGTAGCGCGGCACGTTCCGGCGAATGCGGACAGATGACACAGTTGCTTGCGATCTGGAACCTCTTCCCTGGCCCTCCCTAGAAGCTGCTGGCTCCGATGTGTGACAATCCTCCGGTCTCACTTCGCCTCATCCCTTCCCCCGAAATAGATCCATGTCGGGGTCGCGTGGGTCAGGTGTCTCCCCTCCGTTACACATACACACACACACACACACACACACACACACATACACACGTCTAAGGCAGTCCTGTTGATTAGAAAATTATTTTTGGAGATATTAATTTTAAAAGTATTTTAATGACTGACAAATTGAAAATGCTCTAAGCAATTTATATTCTGACATATGTGGATATTTCTTTTATTGATATCTATGGGTGACTAAAATTTTGAAATTCTGAACTAATAATTTATACCATAAGTGTAATATAATGCATGTATTATCCTAAATTTAATCCACTTTGCTTGAATAGGCTAGAAATTATGATCAAACTGGTTTATCCTTCGTTACGTCACTAAAAGGCCCTCGTGACAAGCGATTGAAATTTTATGCTAATATTTAAACCCTAGGTTCAAAATGTATCTAGAGTTCACTGTGTCCCAATTTGGGCTCCAATATATTTAAACTCACAAAAATAGGCTTTCTTGTCTAAAAGGTGTAACTCTTGTTATTGAAAATTAGAAATACATCCTTAGACATATCTCACAATAAAACCTAGATTAATTTTTATTTGTTATGCCTCTATGAATATAGGTATATTGCAAGTTTCATTAGTGCAATATAAAAGGAACACTTTACAGGAAAAAAAAAAAAAAAAAAAAAAAATGCTGAAAATATCAATAGCGAGAAAATGCTGATAATCCATAGTGAATACATAGCTCAGATTAACATCCACGTGACATTTAAACATACAATATTGCTTTTAAAATCGCGTCCGAAGGCAAGTATTTTATGCATTTATCAGTGCCTCAGTTATTTTCTTCTTCTTCGTCTTCATGATTACCCTCCCCTTATGTAGGACTTACACCACTGGGACTTAGAAGCCAGTGCCTAGAGTCAGACACCTGTCGGGGAGCACAGGAACCTATGGACCGGACAGAGTGTAGACCTGGAAGCGGGTGGTCAGACAAGCACCAGGTATGAGAATAAGGAAGAGCATGACATGAAATGCAGGCGATATGGATGAATGGAAAGGTAATGATGGGGCAGTTGGAATTAGTGATGGGGAAAACAGGAGAAAACCCACCAAGGCGCCGCTTTGTCCACCACGAATACCATATGCGGGTCCCTGATATCGAACCCAGGCCGCACCTTCAAAAATATACTAGTATTATTAAAATAATTTTAAAAACACAGTTGTCAAATTGAAATGGAGCGCTATTTTGATTCTTAATAGATTGTAATATGTAATAAATTGTTTCTCAGCGAGTTAAGGGATACAGTTGGCGACACTGAGCAAACAAAAGAATGACCAAGCAATGATTTGTACAAAACATAATTCGTATACGATAATTTAATCCCCTCTATGTATGAAATAGTCATTAAGGTATATAAACATCTCATTTACCTAATGTACAACTCCATCAACAATCAAAATCCAAGAAGCAATTTTAGTTGCTGTATTACTTTCACTTCCATTGACATCGCCACTTCAGAATTTGTACTTGTTGCGACATAATGACCTCTGCAAATGTTACACTGTTTATGTAACTAATAGCCTATATGCTAATTTTAAGCTAACAAGGAAAACACAAGCTCATTGTTATAACAAGACTCTGTCTGGGTTTGTCTGACATTTCACGAACGCAAGTAGCTATAAATCTTGAGGCCCAGTTAAGAAACATTTTGTATTTATCATTCAATGAAGAACGCTAATGCTGATTTCATGCTACTTACGCCAGCATGTAAACGCAAAGAAGATCAGTTTCAAGTGACAATGAAACTGCAGCATAAATCTACAAAATGGTGCTCCCAGATAAAACATCTGCAGCATGCAACTAAAAGGTCTAGAACAGGTCGAGTAACATTCCGAGGTGTGCGTGGTGTCACAGATAGCATTTCTGTCATCCATCTTATATGAAACAAAAGGTAATCATTGGGTATTGTTTCACATGTGGATCCAAAGGGCTCCGACAAGAATATCGAGTATTAGTGAATGCCTACTTACTGACCAGCAAATGGTGCATAATTATGAATCCCTGACTGAAATTTTGAAATTATGAACTTATAATGCTAGCTTTTTAAATTTATGTCATAGGTGTAATATTACAGCCTAAACTTTATCCATTTTGCTCCATTAGTTTAGAAATTATCATCAACTTGTTTATTTTTACTTTCTCAACTACGTATAGTAAAGTAGGCAAAGTGTTGCATTCGATCCAAAAATTCGATGTCGAGATTTCACCGGAAGTACGTATATGTTTTGAGCCTTGCTGAATCAAAAAAACGCAGTTTTAGAAAAAGGTCCGTGTGTGTGTGTGTGTGTGTGTGTGTGTGTGTGTGTGTGTGTGTGTGTGTGTGTGTGTGTGTGTTTGTTTGTGTGTTTGTTTGTGTGTGAGTGAGTGAGCAGTATAACTCAAAAACGAATCGTCGTTAAAAACCAAAGTTGGTATTTAAGTTAAATATCTTTCAGTTTAACCTCCAACATTTTTAAACTTCCTTTTTCCCCTTAAAATTTGTAATTTTTGTACTTGAAAATTAAAAAAATATGCTTGGACCAGCCGATAATAAAACTTGGAACAATTTTTATTTGGTAGGTCTCTAGTATACCCTTACGGGAATGCAATATTTTGGTTTCAAGGTTGGTACGAGAGGTACATTTGAATCGCTACTGAAGATGTGGGAGATCTTGCTCTTGGACAACTGCCTTTAGTTTAACGTAGCACTTTTTATCACCCCTAATTTAATTCTTAAATGTTCTTTTAAAATCTATCCTTTGGCTTGCCTGCAACGGGTTCAAAAACAAGGGCTTCTGTGGCAACATAACGGATGTAATAACACCAAATATGGCCGTAGTTTTACCATGGGTATATTTTACGAACAGTTGGCGGTACTAATGCAACCTAACAGATGGAATATCACCAAATATAACCAGATCACACCATAATGGGGGAAAAATGACACAGTTGCTTTTTTCCTCTATATCTGTTCTTCAGATAACTAGTTGTGATTTTTCTCGCCAGATGGCACATTCGTTTCACAATGCCACTCACGACCTCTTGCGGAATAGACCAATGTGTACAGATTTGAGGCAACTAGTATGGCATAACCATAAGCGATACCAGTGCACATGCAGTGAATATCACCTAATATAGACCCCGTAACCGTTATCAGTTACTGTTTTCGTCTGTTTGTTAGATAACCATAATTGTACAACCTATTACTTTGTATTCATTACTTTTGTAATCGTTATTGGCTAATAGTTAGTTACATGAAGATAACCGTTATATTATTTCTGCGCAACCCTACTATAATAGGTTTACTGTAAAGATAAAGTAGATGTAAGCAAAATCACGTGGCGGAAATGAACCTCATTGGCTGGTGCGTTTTACTACTCTCGTAGTCTTCCACAATATAGTCCCAAGGCCTATTTAGCTTCTTGCTTTACTTGCGTTCAATAAATCACTTAAACTGTTATCGTTGTGATGTAATATACTGCAATAATACACTATATACCTTATCACCATTCGCAGAACATTCAATTCTCAAGTTTTGAATACCAATCGTCAACCGTAGGGTTTGTCTGTTGCCTCAGCGCCATCTTGGCGTGCAAAATGGAAACAAGATCGGTACAAGTGGTTGTGCAAGTGGTTTTGTTTAACATCTGCGAGGAAAGTCTTTAAGGAACGGTGAAAAGGTTATTATATTGAATATATTCAATAAGTTTTCGGTGAAGCATCCTACCGTGGCTATAAAGATCTGGTAAAGCGTGATAATGGACAATGCCTCTTACCATCCAGTAAGAGCGGAGCGCATTCCAAACAATACTTACATGGAAAAAACCTGAAGTGCTTTCTTAGCAGAGAGCTAAGAATCCTTATAATGTGATACATGTGATTATTGTAATAACAATGGCTGTCATATGTTCAATAATACAATGGTTATAACAATCAAATTCTGCATGTAAACAAGTCAATTTTTTTTAATTTTAACTTACTTCTGGGTAAGTATTTGTCCTGATAAAACCAAAGAGGATCAAAGTATGAGCTTTTTACATTGACAAAAATGTATAAATTACACATCTCAGTTACTTACGGGTAGAGACTGTCGTGGGACTGTTACATGTTACGGTGTTAATTTCTTATAAAATAGGGTTATGACTATACTAACCTGCACCTGTTGCTTCAGTTGTAACAATTCCGGTTTCCTTTTTCACTGTTTGCAACGGTTATATAATGCGACTTTGCTGTTATCAATGCACAATCTTAAATATTCTCATGATGTTAATGCAAATTTAAGGGAAACGCTCACACCACAATGGGTTTGTTCTGAACATTTGTCTTGCAAAATATTCACCTCTATCTACAACGGTAGTGTTCCCACATACATCATTTAAAATATGACCGAGACAAGAATAAAAGCCGCACACTTAATTGTTGGTTTCTCCAGAATACGTTCACCTAAACAACACAAGGCCTCTCACATAGGGCACAGGTATGAATTCTGGGCTCCTTGGGAAAAAGGAAATATATCTGCATGTTAATAATTGGTCATTAAATAGAATCTTAAATTGCATTTAAAATTAGTTTACTTTTTTATCGGTCACGTATCTGTAGAGTGGATATTGTATTCCACTGAAAAATTCGATGTCGCAAACCCACCGTTTTGAACCCCACTGAAAAGAGTATTAAAAAACTGATTTGTTACTTTCACATAACTACTCCGGCCTCTATATCTATTCCAACAGAGAGGGGTGGCTCAGGTCCTAACGTCTGTGGCCCGCATTCGGAAGGTTGCGGGTTGGATCCCCGTGGCCGACCTTCTTGGCCCATGGGTTTTTTCGGAGGTGCATATTGGGAAGGATTTCATATTCTCCGAATTTCCTGTCCCCCCATTTCGTTACCTTAATCATTTCATTTCACCTTTCATTCCATTAGATTTCTTTCAGAGTCGGAAATATCGACGAGCGTCGCAGCAACATGGCAGTGGGAACAAATGCGCTCTGGAAATCTCGTCCTGCAGGTTGGAAGGCGAGCCCACTGGTTTGCGGGCCCCCCATAGGATGACGCAGGCCAAAGGGGAAGGGGTACCGGTTTCCGAGTCCAGCGCCACCTTGGGAGTACGGACCCGAAAGACTGGAAGAGGTACGGGGCTGAACCAGCCTCCGCCGGAGTGCTTCTAATTGGGAGAATGACCCTGCTCTGTTGTGGCAACGTTCCGGTTGCCCTTAGGTTCCATTCGTCTCATCCATCCTCTCGGGGGGTGCCCCATCTGCGCCATAGTCACTAAAGATCGCCTTTCGGTCGAGGTGCTAAGTCGCCATCCACAAGTTGTCTTTGAGTCAAATAAACCAACAAATGCATTTACTTGGTATTACAGAATATGAGCTAAGTAATTAATACGCACTAAAATCATTAATAAAACACATAAATGATATACAGAGTTATATTACAACGTAACCTGTGGCTGCAGTAAAACATTATCACTTTTGTTGGAATAAAAGCATATAATCACAGTAATAATATTAAATTCAATTTGACTCTCCAAGCATGAACAGCATGTTTCATTCTAGTATCTTTTATATTTATTCCTCTTTAGTATGTAATCAATGATAGTTATTTTATAGAGAACAAAAACATGTTAACCGTTAAAAATAGTACTAAATATTTCATTGCGGTTGGACAGTTGGATACTTATAGAGCAAATAAGAAATTATAACGCAGTTAAATATATTGCATTAATGTAACATTATTAAGAATTATAATCATGAATAAATTATTTATAAAAGGTATACTATAGAGCATTTGGAAAGTCCCGGTGCAGTAACGACATGTGTTGGAAATGTTGTCCACGCGATTCATAAGTCTAAACCCGCTTGCTTTTATTAGAAAACACCTTCTGCATATCAAGTGTATTGCTTCTAACGTGCGCAATTCTTATGTACATGTATATTTTCTGTACAAATCTAAAGGGTTGAAAATACGGTTAGCGCAAGTTTGTAAAAGTTACAAGGAAACTTGGTAGTATGCTGGATTCTAAAGCTTTGATAAAAGTATTCCCTTAAACATTTTTCAACGGAACCTTTTTACCCTTTTAAATTGGAAGCCAAACATCTGACAAGCTTACTATACCAAGCCAAAAGATATTCCTAGATATTCCTTTTCAACGACACGAGATTGAATTTTTTTTTCTATTATAGAAATGTAATATGGCCCGTATCCTTCAAACAGAGGGTCTTTTCAATGGTAAAACAGGCTTGCATATAGATACAAACATACAAGAAAAATAAAGCGCTGAAAATGTAGCATTGTACGAGTGTAATTCGGAAAGTAAGGTCCGAATCGCCGTAGCTTATTGAATTTCGCGGCAACATTGAAACGCGAATGAGCACAGACTCCCGGCATGCCCTGTGCGTAAAACCCACGCCATTGGCATTGCAGTGTTGCAGTATCGGTTTAAATGTTTAAAACAATTGATGGGCCCGCCGACTTTGAAATACGTGTGTGATTCGGTTTTTGACAGCAAGGAACGTTTCAGCAGCGGACATTTATTGACAGATCAGTGAAGTGCGTGGCACAAAAGCAATGAGTGACAGCAAAGTGCGTATGTGGGTGAGAATTTTCAAGGCCGGACGGGAGTGTCCAGCATGAACCGTGATAGACCGATCAATGATCACAGAAGATTTGGTTAATACCATGCATAAAACATCCGTGAGGATGAATCATTGTCAATTTCCACTGGTATCCGCTGGTTATCCTCATAAGACGGCACATTTTTATGACGTCAGCATACAAAAGCCTGTAGACCGTTATAACAAATGTTTAAACAAGTATCGCAACTAAGTAGAAAAATCACTCACACAACTTTCTCTACTCTTGTACTATTATTACAGTTCTTATTCCTTTATATTTTCGTGTTAGTCGAGATAAACATTTGCAGAATTATCTTATTGCTTATTTCCTTGTAGGTGCAAGGGGGATGTCGCTTTGAGTGATAGTCAAATATTTTAAAGCTTTGAAATTACATTCTCTTTACACGGCTAGGAGAAAGTGAATAACGACCTTTCATTTGAGAAACGTTTTAAGTATTGCAAAACTTATACAAATAACAAGGAATATCTCCGAAATGGTTCACTCCGAAAAAAAAAGCAAAACAATAGCAGAATATAGAATAAATTAGAAACAACACTTGGAAAGAATGCCAGCAAACAGGATACACTGTGCAGCATATAATTACAGACTCCAGGGATATAGAAATCGAGGAAGTTCGAAAAATAGATGGACACAAGATCTTGGAGCCAGAACAGGCTAAAAGGCCTAAACCGTAAAGAAGAACAAAAACAACACTTGCTCTATCTCTTACGGTTTACCAGTTATGCAAAAGTCAACCATATTAAACAGGCCTATATAGTCCATAGCCAGAAAATTCAAAATATGCATTTTATTTGCCATAAAATATCTTAAATTATGGCATTTTAATCAAAATCGTTAGAACCATTTTTGAGAAAATCAAAATTTTCTATGTAAAGTGTAGTTTAGGGTGGAGAAAATTTCTTCAAAATCCTCAAAAGATAGGCATTAAACTTAAATAGTAACCTTGGTTTTTAAGTGACTTTTCATTTTTGATTTATGCTGTTCACAGGCAGACAGGCAGACGGATCGTTTTCTAAAAATGCTTTTTTTTTTTTTTTTTTTTTTTTTTTAATTCAGGGGGTCTCAAAACATATATTTTCGAAGAAATCCTTTCATCGAATTTTTGGGTGGAATACAATACTTCCTCTAGTTATTATACGTAGTAGAGAAAGTATAAACAGTTCTGCAACTATGATGGTTTTATGTATATAAACCAAAGGACCTTACTTTATGAATAGCCCTCGAATTGTGTTAGTAGTTGTTGATTCTAAAGGAGGTGGGTTAGACAATTGTTGCTCGTCACTCCTTCACAGCTGTTCATGTTTCTCATTAGCTCATAAAATACTTAAATGCTCCTTTACTTGGAACGCCAGCATGTAATCTGAAAGCCGTTTAGCCTAGATTATTGCTGGAATTCGCAAGATGTGCTGCTGTGAAGAAATTTCAAGGTTCACAAGTCATAAATAAATTGCTCTGTTTTGGCTCTTCTGGAAAGGTAAGAAACACTTACCCAGTGAAAGACAAGCAACAACAACCCGGGATTTCAAAAACAAGCAGATCAGTTAACTAACGAGCGTAAATTCTTTGATACATGACACCACCCTCATAAACCTAGAACAACAAACAAATTGTGTAAGGGTGACATTTCGCAAAGTGACATCGGCTAGCTTCTTATGAACGCTTTCATCACCTGGACCATAAAAAATTACAACTGAAAAGTTGGAACATTTTCCATACGCCCGAGAGTTGGCACCACTGCACTACGGATAGTTTACAGCTTTGAAGATAGGTTTCAAAGCGGTCTACCTCAAAGGTGATGATGAAGTTGTAGCAGTTGTTTCCGTGCTACAGGGAGAAGGAATTTTTAGGTAATTATGTTCGAAAATAATGTGAAGAAAACAATGAAATCTTCCTTTTACAATCCTGCATATATCGATTTAGGAAACACGTCATGCACATACGTATACAAGAAGTAGTTTGTTAACTTTGATCTAAAAGGGATAACAATTATGCATAACGTTAAAGGAATTTCTACATCAAACAATATTGTGACGCCGGTCGCGGCGCAAAGCAAAGGATAAGCGGGGCTAAGCTACTTCACACCACATACCAAGCCAGCGAACAAACAATGGCGCCCAAGGTCAGGCTGCCTCGCGCGGCTGTTTGTGTGTACGTGATTAACAACCAGAACGGCAGAACAAAAAGGGGTTTTCTCCGGGGCCTTCGAGAAAGATCTGACTACATCATTTATAGGTGCATTTCGTCCGTTATTAAAATATCTTAAACATGAGGCGTTTTCATCGAAATCAAAATTATTAAAAGAATAAGTAAATAAAGATAAATAAATAAATAAATAAATAAGTAAGTAAGTAAATAAGTAAGTAAATAAATAAATAAAATCCATATAAAGGCATTTTTTCGAAACTTTTCGTGTTGCATCTTTGAAAGATGCTAAATTTAGATACTAAGTTCGGTATTTAATCCATTTTATAAATTGAAATTTAAGTTTAACTTTAGTTTCAGTACCTGCTTCTTTGATGTGTGATACTGAAGATCCTAAATATTGAAATGTGTCTACTTGTTCAATTATGTTATTGTCTAACGTAAGTTTACATTTTAACGAATGGATTCCCTGAGATGCCATGGAAGAGACATTTTCCATCTGTCTTATTTATCTTGTTTATGCTCATCCGATGATTAGTGGATAGTCTGCACTGGAAAAAGAGCAATGGAATAATCAAGCGACTTTTGCTGTTACAAATCTACTGTTATTAAAATAATTATTTGCGTTATATGAAGTTGGTATTTGGTGCCCTTAACCTAATAATCAGCAATTTCTCAGCTCAGCGAAGACATTTCACTTTAGCATCTACTACACCCCCATATAATACACATCATATACCTCTTCTTTCACGGCTCATCAAATCTAGATTGCTTTGGCAACACTAGCCACTTAATTAATTAACAGTACAAGAAAGAAACGGACGACATAAAATAGAATCGTTCAGGTATAACTGTGCTCTGCCTAGAATAGCCACAATCCCGTCCCTTTACCATCCACTATCAAATACAGGGGTGTCAAACATCTGATCCATAGCGTTACAATTCAAAATAATCACAAGCTTATGAGACGCCTGCTCTAACAGAACTGGGAAGGTCACATCGTCGAATGATATTTATTGGACTATGTCATAAATAAAATATGAATTTAAACACTATATCATAAGGATTTGACCAGGAAATTTCAAATTCTATAAAACATAACCTAAAATATTCTAATTTCGATTAATGTAGTTCGACTTACTCAGCACTGCCAACTGTGCAAACCAAACCCAAGAATCACATGCATTTCGATCTTTTCTTGAAAACCAGTTTATAATTTCAAATAGGTGCATCTCACCTTATTTGTAACATCAACAAATAACCTTTCTTTTGGAAAATTGCGTTAATTATTAAAAGAACAATTGCTAAAAGCACACTTGTCAAATTTAAATGGAGTGCTATTTTGATCGTTAGTCAAATGTAATGTGCAACAAATTGTTTTTTAGCGATTATAGGATACAGTTGGCTACTACGACTAAACAGAAGAATGATCTGGTGATGACAATTTGTAGAAAAAAATCTGATGTGTTGCACTCACATGACTTTCTCTACTCTTGAACTAACCATTCTTACAAACTCTTATTCCTATATCTTCTTTCTTGTTAGTTGAGATAAACGTTTGTACAAATTATCCGCTGGTTAACCTCATAGGCGGCTGATTTTTATGACGTCAGCATACGTCTTTACACTATTATAACAAATGTTTAAACAAGTATCGCAACTTAGTAGAAAAATCACTCACATGACTTTCTCTACTCTTATTACAGCTCTTATTCCTTTATGTTCTTCATGTTAGTCGAGATAAACATTTGTAGAAATTATCTTATTGCTTATTTCCTTGTAGGTGCAAGGGGAATGTTAGAATACAGTAGGGTTTGTGCGATAGTCAAATGTTTGAGATTCTGTTGTCTTTGCACACTTAACATATAAAAAAATGAACAACGATGATCCATTTCACGAAAGTTCTAAGTTTTCCGAAACTCACACACATAACAAGGAATATCTCCGAAATGGTTCACCCTACAAGAATTTTTTTTAGACATAAATTGTGTATATTAGCAAGATCTACATTTTTTGTATAGTATTATTTGGTCTATCTCTAACGGTTTACCAGTTATGCAAAATTCGTCCAGAGTAAATACGACTACAGGGGCTATAGCCAGAAAATTCAAGATGTACATTTCATTTGCCATCAAAATATCTCAAACATATGACATTTTAATCAAAATCGTTAGAGCCATTTTCAAGAAAATCAAAATTTTTTAAAAATGTTCCATGTAAAGGGTAGTTTACCGTGGGGCTATTTTCTTCAAAATCTTCGTGTCGCATCCTTGAAAGACATTAAACTTAAATACCAACTTTGGTTTTTAAACGACTTTTCGTTTTTGAGTTATGCTGTCCACAGACTTACACACAGACTGACACACACGGACCTTTTCCTAAACATGCTTTTTTTGGATTCAGGGGGTCTCAAAACATATATTTCCGGTGAAATCTCGACATGGAATTTTTGGGTGGAATAAAATACTTCCCCTACTTACAGTAGAGAAAGTAAAAAGACCACGTGATAATTCCTATATAATAATTTAACACCGCTATGTATTAGATAAAATATGAAGATATATGAAGATGTGGCTTCAATAATTGTTTTCTGAGAAAGGGTAGGTTTTTATTGTAAACCCGGCCTCCTTCATGCTTTTACAATTTCATCTACCACTTTTTTTATGCATATAAACACTATCCATAACTGGTATCCTCAAAAGTGTTTCCTATTCACCATTTCTTACACTGCAAATAACGCTTTAATATTCATTGTCAACTGCATTTCTTATTTCTGATTAGTTTTAGCATTTTTCTTCTTTAGCTCCATGTTTCTTGAACTATCTCTTGCTTACTTAATGTCTATTTTACTAATACACGTTTGATATCCCTATTTCGAATATTTCTATCCTTTTGCCTTATTTTATACATGTTTAGGTTTCCAAGCTATAGAAAGGTAGGTATTCCATATCTTTCTCAAAGTATGCCATTATTTTTCTATTAAATGTCACTTACACTGTCTGTCTTTTTGCCAACAGCTAACTACCTCGTTCCAAACATACAAAAGCAGCTTGCACATTAATACCAATCATATATAGAACATCTATGCAACTCTAAGTGCCTCATCACGGAGTAGACTGTGAGCATTCGTTACCTTGTTATTCTATGGCTGTTGTCACGATATTAAGGACCCTGTTAGCTTCGTAAGCACAGACTTGTGTCATCTGAGCCAGTTTTAATGTAAGTAAATGAAATAAAAGGTAACGGATGGAAGTAATTTGCCACAATATTTAATTACACTTTGAAATTTTGTCTCCATCTTACGCGTTTTAAAAAGCTACTTTTGTTGGAATTTTATTATTCCCAAAATGTTGGTTATATTTTGTAATACAAACAGACGATGTCAGTGGATATGCAAGTTTGAAATCGAATTTACTGTTCAGTAATAAATAAGATAAAGTATGCTTCCTTGTTTTAGGCACGGTAAGATAACCCTCTGGGGGGGGGGGGGGGGAACTGATGGGAGAAGGAGTTAAAGATTTTACGCATTTTGGAGGATTTTAAGATATCAATGAAAAAGCTGAACGCAGGTATTATTTAGGACAAGAATAAAAATACTTTGGGGACGTTATCAAAAGAAATACGCTAGCGGAACAGGGTGCAAAAAATATTTTGTGGTTCTTAAGCAGACGAGCTACAAATTATTCTCTCTTCATTTTTATAGGGGTAACACTAAGTTGCCACCCGTCCTTTATTTCAAGATATTCAGACACAACTTCTCCAAGCAAAGAACGAGAAACGTTAGGAAAATAACTGTAACTCATCCAGCGTTACGTTGTATTGTAGGATTTTGCTATTCGCTTGATTTTTCAAATCATCACTGAAGACTGACGGACGTTCAAATTTGATCGTCCATTGTTGAACGTTTCACTTCACTGTGTCAGGTTAATTTCATTAATTACTGTATAACTATGCACTTTCATTAGTCGACTGTAAATTTCTGCAGATTTCAACATCTGAGCATTCAAAAATCCAATACCTTTCATCTCAAGCATCAGAGGGATTTTGGATATATGTCTCATTTTGAACAATCATAGAAACCGCAATAACAGCTTGTTTCGTCTGAAATTCACACAACACTTAGAAAAAATGACTAGCAGGACATTTAACCTTATATAAAAACTCGACAGTAATCTGCTCAAACTGTCGTTTCTTCCTGGATGACCCTCATATAACAAAAATCACCCCAAAAGGGAGGGGGGAAGAAAAGGTCTTGACGAAGAGCCGTTTTCTGGAAACCGAGCACAAATATACCTGTTATTATACCTGTATACCTGTATTAAAGGGGTACATACCACTCTCTGCATTCTTTTGGTTTGAGTAATGCGAAAAGTCTCTCCTAAAGAGAAACGCGGTTCAAAAATGTTGAGTGGTTGGTAATTTGGAGGATTTTCAATAGGAATGCCATATTTGGAAAGAGTATACGTTTTACTAAAACCATTAAAACGTCGGCCAATACCAAATATTTCTACTAGGTGGCTCAGTTGGTCAGGTGCTGGCCTTTTTACCCCAAGTTCGCGGGTTTAAATCCGTCCCTGACCGATGGTGTTTAAGTGTCGAATTGACGTCGATTTAACTACGTACCCATATCACGAGAGATCTTTAGATGTTCGTTGATCGGCTTGTGGCCTGGTAAACTTGCTTTGTCACGATTCCATAGAGGACAACTGTACTTCCATCTCAATGAGAGGTACATGACATTAGGGTGTCATCTAGTCTATCTGTAGATACACCTACCAGTTAGTCTTCAAGACCTCATCCCTATATCATACTAGCATGCTTGTCACAAGTCCATAGAGGGAACAGTGCAGGGCAACTGTACTTCCATCTCAATGAGAGGTACATGACATTAGGGTGTCATCTAGTCTATCTGTAGATACACCTACCAGTTAGTCTTGAAGATCTCATCCCTATATCATACTAGCATGCTTGTCACAAGTCCATAGAGGGAACAGTGCAGGGCAACTGCACCTCCACCTCTGTGAGAGGCACATGGCATTAGGGTGCCACCCAGTCTATCTGCTTACATTATCTGTGGATAGATAGCACACTATTCACTATTACCATCTATTTTTCATTTATACTATTGTTTTAGACTTGAGGTGGAACTTTAAGTCGTGAGGACACCACGAAAACCCCCAGTTAGATTAGTCGGTCATTGGAATTTGAACCCGAGACCTCCGGAATGCAAGCTTCACACGTTATTGCAGAACCATCTCCCTGGGTAGCTACTTTTGTTCTTTCTCATTTTCTACTAAAGCAATTAGTGTAATTTTCATTGTACCCCCAGAGATTTAACAGCGAATACGTTATCATTCCGAAAACCGTTTAAAACGAAACACCCTCTTTTACTACAGTTCTTTTACAGATTTATAGCAAATCGAGTGTAAAAGTTAGGCCATTAGCGTCTTTTAATAGTAGGAATGCGGAGTTGAAAGCGATTAGCTCTGGAATGTGACCTTTTTTTCTTTTTGTCCAATAAGAGCAGAGAGCCAGGCGGTTAGTTTATTGGGAAGAGAGCAATTTCGTGAGAGAGGAAGGGAGAGAAGGTCAACAAAACACTGCAACGGGAGAAATGCCAGCGATTTGAAGAGATGGCAGCAGTCCAGGTGAGACAAATATGCCGCGCCTGGCGCTAGTCATCTGTCTCAATAAGTATGGCTGCCCGTGGTACGCCAAGCCAGCGAGCTAGTTAATATCAGCGACGCGATATAGCATTCTGAGGCCATTACAATTTGTATGTCTTCCTGCCACCGCTTCTATTTATATTACTGTAGCTAGCATAGAAATATTAGTGTCGTAAACATTTCCCTACGCTTTTTTGTGAGATTGATTTTCAACCATCTACACTTTCAGCAACCTTCAACACGCCATTACACACCAAGTGGATTTCCAGGAAATTTTGTCTTGCTTTTTCTAAGAAACCATTCATTGGTCGATTACTCTCGCAGAGATCTCCACTGATGCTTCTTACAAAATAAAAAGCCTTTCAGACTTAGTTTATGAGGTAGTTCTGATGTTTCCATTGCGAACATAAAACGAATTTAGTAATATGCATTGTTTGGGGCCATCTCTTAGCTTCTTAGTCTCGCAAGGGGTGAGGGATAATTATTAACCAATGACACAGCTTGACAATTGCAATATGGGGCTAGAGGCGTGGCGCTGTAACGAGGACAAGGAAACGTTGGGGGGACGGGTAGATACACCACGTTTTAATTTTCTTTAGATTTATCTCCAAAGCCTTAATGCTTATTATGGAAAAAGTTGCAAATGGTGCTTGAAATAAGCAGCATTTATTAGATTAAACAATTATAAGAAATGCTTTAACTTTGCCCTTAGAATCGTTAACACTTAAACCTTTACAGTAGGTAAACATAATGCAACATTATAAAAACGTTTAATCCTTCTACAAATTCTGCCTATATTTATATTAGAATTAAAATTCGTATCGAAATAACTTTGAACATGTTTGCCTATAATGTTATATCATATACAGTTTCTGCTTTCGAATGAAAGGTTTTTATCTAATATCTATGCAATAAACCGCCTTTCTTGGTGGCATTAATATTTAATTTACACTTCTGTGAATTTATACAGTTTCTGAATTTGTCGTGTTACCAACTTGCCATAGACCAACAATCTAGCCACGTGTAGCTTCTGATGTATTTGGCATGCTGTGAATCAAACAACAGTCAAGCTAATGAATAGCGATTTAAGCAAGCCACCAGAAACAATCAACACTTCCCTTTCATGCCAGCGTCACAGTGGTTATAGCTATGTCCACCCATTAGTTTAAATATTGCTGTCATTGGACAAGGGTAAAGACAGGGAAAGAAGAGTGAGTGAGTGAGTGAGTGAGTGAGTGAGTGAGTGAGTGAGTGAGTGAGTGGTGTTTAAGGGCCCGTCGACAACTAGGTCATTAGTGCCCGAAGCCCAAAAATAAAAACAAGCAAACTATTAAAACCTCACCCCTAAAATTTAAAAAGTGAAAGATAACTCAAAAATAGAAGTTAAAAGAGCCAAAAACGAGAGTTAAAACAGCTACAATTTAAAACAGGTAAAACGTAAATGACTAAAAACGTATTTTTATTTCACAGTAGCTACAAATGAGTTACAGAGTTTTGTTATTTTTGCACTGAGTTAGAAGCTTGGTTCTGAAGTACAGGACCTTCCAAGGATACGACAGAAAATTTTGAACAAAATACCCCACCTCAAACTACCTTTTACAGAGAAAAGGTTTCATTATTTTTTTCTCAAAAATTTCGCTAACAATTCTGATTAAAATAGCACATGTTTAAGCTAGATACTTTCATGACAAAATAAGTACCTTGATTTTCTGGGAATAGCCTGTGAAATGTCCTCTTTGTTCTGTACCACTTAGTAAACCGTTAGATATAGACAAAATCTTACTGCACAAAAAATGTATATCTCGTCGAAGCACATAATTTATTCAAGTAAATGTTTTCGTGGCATTTACCTTTTCCGAAATATTCTTTGTTATTGGTCTCAATTTTCAGACTTTATAGCTTTCTCAACTGAAGATCTGCAAATTGCTGTTCTTTTTCTTTCTTTGTTTCTTTCTCGTATTGTGCAAAGAGAACAGAATGTCAGTGCCATGACACAGCGACCGGCTTTGAAAATATTTTATTATAAATTCTCGTTATACCTACAACGAAATATGTAAATGGGTAATGAAGGTTTATCTGTGGAATATAAAGTTTCATAAGATAACATGTGGAAGAATGAGCAAAGAAAGTAATGTGCAAGAACTATAATATTCAATTTGTATGTTTATAAAGATAGAATAAATATCACTACAGCGAATAGTGTGTGCCGGAATTTTGTCCCGCAGGAGTTCTTTTACATGCCAGTAAATCTGTCGTTTTTAAGCACACTTAAAAACTATCGTCCTGGGCCGGGTTTGAACCCGCGACCTTGGGATCAGTAGACTAGCGTCTAACCAACTGAGCCGAGATAAAAATGTTGGTAAAAGGCAACTATATATGAAACAAAAGTCAAAACTTAAAAAAGTTATAAAAAGGTCCAAAGACTATAACGTTTCGATGCCTAAAATTCTAAATACTTAGATTCGTGTTTACCATTGTTAAACATTTCAAAACCCTTTCGACTCTGTGCTTATCATTCGCCAGGACCTCTGCTTGACTGACAGGTACCACGAGGCAAAATTCCATGTAAAAGAGTAGTAAAAATGAAAATAAATCGTAAGAGCGCATGTCCTGCCATCTACTCACAGATAATGAAGGCAACTAGACTGCGTGGCACCCTAATGCCACCTGTGCTGCAGGTGTAGAAGCAGAGACACGTTTCGCTAAGGTCACGTGTCGGAGCTGCCATCTGCACATCACATGTAGGAGCAGAGACACAGTTGCCTAACACTAAGGTCTATGAGCACATCTCGAAGCTGCCATCTGCCCGTCGCATGTGGAGGTAGAGATTCTGTTGCCTATCCTTAAGGTCTAGGTGAACCATTTTGGAGCTGCCATCTGTCCGTCACGTGTAGAAGTAGGAATAGAGTAGCCTAAAACTGGTCTGTGTGGACAGGTAAAGAAGCTGTAATTTGCCGTAGCACTAGAACCTCTGTGGACATGTGAAGGCTAAATGTCCGCCACACAACGAGCCAAGAGGTATCCCCTTACTAGACTTGTAAAACTACCGTAGGCTTCAGCAGGGTACTATCATAAGTGTGGAGTACTAGTTTTCCTAGTACAATTGGTCAATTACCCGCATTACCTATATGTTAGGTGTGTTGCATATCTGCCAGGCGTCACCTCGTATCAATCGCCTTGTTTGCGTTAGGTGATCAAGTTTTACTAGATTCCTTTAGAAACAAGAAGTGTTAAACATTGAAACTTCTCACAACTGAGAAAGGGTATATAAAGGACTACTTAACCTACGGAACATTAGTGTCTTCAAAACATTTGGAAACTCCTCTAAGTATACTACAGTGCATGTCGCAGACACTAATAGTGATCACAAATAATGTTATTTTGAACCAGAAAGTACAGTTTTTATTTTGATCACAGGGATCAAAGCCACGATCAGGTTTTGTTAACCATTATGTCTGAATGTCTCATTAAATTTCTTAATTCTTATATTTTGTATTACCTTTCTTTTCTTACCAATGCTACCAGTGCTGCCAGCAATACCACCATTTACTACGGCATTTGTGCTCTACGAAAAACCAAAACCTAGTTCCGACTGTATACCAAAGAGGTAGAGGAAATAAAAACAGCGCGTCGCAGTTTCTGTGTTGGATATCCCGTTTCGTCATCTCAAATTATCGCTTGCCAAGTTATGATTTACGGGATTTTACATTACTGTCTGCCAGTTTTGGCATGCTCTGTCTGGAACACTGGTGCCTTGAACAGAATATGACACTTAGGTATTTTCAGGCCATTTGACTCCTCTACATGTGAGTGGAGCTTTAAGAGTTTAACCTCCATGCCAAAACAAACTTTACGCCCAGTTATGTATGGTAGGTAAAATATTGCATTCCATCCAAAAATTCAATATCGCAAGTTGAGTGCAAATATAGTTGCCTATTTAGGTCTACCTCTAAACAGCATAGAGCAAATACCTACTAAATGGCGTATAAATATAAAACTAAGTGCTCAAGGACACTAGCTAGAGCCAGATGGCTCCAAAACACAATTTTTTGTTTTATGCGCAATATAAATCTATATAAGTCGCCATTGAGGTAATTGTCTCTGATGTGAGGCTGCCTTGTGGTTTACCGGAAGATATACGAATCGGTTGGAGAACTCAATGTCATTCTGGCAGATTGTCACAGTAGCTTAATGGTTAGAGCACCCACCTGGTAAACGGAGGGTCTGTGGTTCAAATCCCAGCTGTGCTATTGCATTTTTCAGTTCCGATTTTAGCTCTCAAATTTTCCCACACATGACTTGTGTGTTTAAAAACACAGTAAGCTTGTTGGCATAAATAAACAATGAATTGTATTGTTTGTAGAATATGTCCATATAAGGTTTGTGTGTCTACGATATTTAAGGGCGTTTAAATCGAGATTTAAGTATAGTTGCCAACATAGATGGATATCTTTCTTTTCTTTTTTAAGTTTAGGTGCACTTTTCTAGAAAACTAAAACAGATAGAGCAACAAATTGTGGGTTCTTTTAAATTTAATTTACGCAAAAACCGTTTAATCTATTGAAATATGCCAAAGGAAAAAGTTGTTGTTTATTCAGTTTTCTATGAACATAGCCGTAAATCAATAACCTTCAGTCAATAATAATTCAGCCAGGTGATGATAAATTTTTTTCACAAAAATAATTTTTTTCTAGAAAATTATAAACTTTTCAATATTTTGGTATTAGACTTTCTATCAAGAACATAAGAAATTTGCTGTTAAAGTCTGGCGGATCATTTCACTTCCATCCTGTATATATTCCTATATATTCCGCGCATCTTGGAAACGGCTTTAACGATTTCGATCGTTTTGTATTCAGATAAGGTTTTAATTTTTAAGTTTATCTATATGGGCGTCATTCCTGAAAAAAAACGCGATTTTACATAAAAAATATTTTTATTCCCGCTTGTACAGAGCAACTGAACCTTATTTTGGCTTTTTCTTCTCTTCTAATGCACCGATTTCAACAAATAAAGTAGCGTTTTAAAGTCCTCTTCCAGGGTTATCAGAGTACAGTAAGCTATATTACTCTACGCGTAACAGTCACAATTAGTCGAAACCTTATTTTGGACCAATGGACCAATTTCACTAAACAAGGCAGGATATTAAAGGTCTCGTCACCCAAACGGCTCCAACAATTAGAATGAAAATTTATATTTAGTTAACATTTAGTTTATCTAAATAAGTATCTTCTGCCCCCCCCGCCCCCACAAAAAAAAAAAAAATTAAAATGGAAAAGAAAAGAAAAGTCGAGCGAAGCTTGGTGGCCCAGGTACTATATATTTAATCGAGTTTCAGCATGCAAATTGCTACTCTGTCTCTATCAAGTGTCCTTAAGTTCAAGCACTTCTAAGGATGTAACACGAAGAGATTTTCAAGAAAATGTCCACCTCAAACTATTCTTTCCGTAGAAAAAGACATTATGCCTAAGATACCTGAATGAAAATAAAAGAATCTCTTCAATTTTCTGCACAGAGCCTGCAAATCCCTAAGAAAAGGTAAAATAGATAAAAACTTACTGCATAAGAACGTGGAACTCGTTAAAACACATAATTTATGTCGTATAGCATTTTGCGGCATTTATTGTTTTGTAGATATTCGATGTTATTGGTCTGGGTACTCAAATATTTTGTACTTTTTGGAAGCACTGAATCGCTGATAGACTATGCAATCTCCACTTTTTAAAGGTATCACCATCGCTTGAGCTTCTGTATGTTCTTGTATCTACGAAGAGTGTAATGAAGCTATTTCTGCAAACGTTTATCTCTATTAACATAAACCAAATAAAATACTTTTTTTTCCTTTTATGAGAACAAATCTGAAGAGAAATCGAAGGAGAAATAAACACAAAACAAAACAACGGCAGAAGCAGCAAATTGCACGACTTTTTTCTACCTTTATTATGTGAATACATTATTTCATTCAAGTGCTACAAATTATTCATTCAAAGCCTTTTATATGCACTAGGATGCTGGGATATAGTACTGTTTTCATTCTGCAAGTATACATTGTTACTATCGCCTTGCCCCTCACTAATGTCACTACTTGATAGCATTGATAGTTAATACATTGTCAACAGCATAGTGGCGCCATCCTCCAAATCACTCGCATTGTGGCCACCAGAAGGCGAGAGGGGTCTAAGGTATGTGAGGGGCGTTTGAACTGTTAATCTGCTCACGTAGTCGGTTTGTTTACTACGAAATATTTACTACGACAGTGTTACCAATTCTGGTAACTTGTGACTTCTGACGATTTTAGATGACAGGAGACAATTCCAGAAGATTAAATTTTTTGGCTTGATACATTTTCTAGCTGAGGAATCGTTTTTAAATATTAAATAAAATAAATACACTGTAAAATCTTTTCCTTGAGGACTGCAGTCGAATTCCTTTTCAAGTGAGTGAAACAGAGAAACAGTGGCGTTACTTAAATGTTACAAAAAGCAAAATATTTCTGTCCCAGAGGAGTTGTGAATGCTTCAAATATATTGTTACAAAGATGCGGCGGCATTTTGGCACATTGCAATGCGGAAGTAGCCAGTTCAACATTGTCAAAGCTTAAGAATGTTCCAACTGTGGCAGCTGAGTGCATCATTAGAATTTAATGAAATATGTGTTACTCGTTCGAAATTCCACAAAATATTGGGCATAAAATTGGTCCAATATAAGTGTACACAGGCTGTGTGAATATCTAGTTAAATTTTTTTCTGGTTATATTCTATTCCCGTTAGTTTTGTAGCCGCTCTAATAAAGTCGCAGCTAGAAGGAACTATTACTTCAATTTTTTACTGTTCCTCCCCCTCGATGTAGAACGACTTCGGCGAAGAGCTGTTTGCAAAGACCCTTCTCGTGAAATGCAGAATAATTGATTGCAATTAAATGCAGTGAAGGTCTATTTTGGGGAAGGGGGAGATTTGATAGATCGCGGCAAAACAAAAAGGAGAATGCAAAGTTCTTGTGAGCGGCCCAATTCCATGCTTATCGCCACTAATTGGATAACGGGGATCGGAGAAGTTGAGATGGTCGTAATGCTACTCCTGGTTTTGGAGCAAAGTCCATGGTGTCTCACAAGGGAAAACTGACCTTACGTAATCTCGCCCTTAATGAGAAGATGAGAGTTAACACTGAAGGACGGGGAAGCGTGTAAAGGGAGGGGGGGGGGGATTGTTTCAAATAATGTACATAAAGTGAAAGACTCTGCACCAGCAACCTCCACTTTTCTCTTAATTGCCTCGTTAGACGTGGATTATTAATTGGCTACGCTAGAGGTCTTTCATACCGGAGTCACAATTAGATGTTTCATAAAATAATCTTCAGGCACTCAGTGGTAAATATGGCCGCTGCCTGGCGAGTCATTTGATTACTAAGGCTAGCTCCAAAACTGGGACACGCTGGTTAAGCCTCAAGCTTAAATACAGAATGCGCTCTAAGAAACAAAGTGTTGTATTACTCCGCGCAACACCTGCGCAGAATATGCAACTGATAACTGCAGTAACAGTCTTAGTAAATTGAGCATGTAGTATATTGCAATGAAATTATTAAACATATTTATTAACGTGTTTTAAAACAAAATATGAGTTTTATATTCTACTCTTAAGCTGTGTATTGCGGTCAGAGACAAATGAGAGCATTCACTGCTGTTTAGATATAGGCACAAGAATGTAGAAGTAAGTGTGAATGCATTTCGCAATAACAAAGCAGTAAATCACGGCAGTAATCAAGTGTTGACATAACTAGAGAAACTCCTTTTTAGATTGCAAAGATAACAAAATAAGTCTGTATCGATATCGTTCATATTGAAACGTAGTTACAGTTAATCGCTAATATGTAACTGTGAACGTGATAACAGGACAAAATAAATAACAGGTAACCGTTATCAGGTTTTAAATTGATCATTTTTCAAATATGAATTCCTGTCGAAAATGCACCGTTTGGACACACCTAGAGAGCGTCGAAATTTGAGAACGAAGGGTTTACAATTTGTTAACATTCGTTTTGATACTTTAATAGGGAAGGTAGTTTCCAGTCCAGTCCAGTAAGGTTTTAACAGCAGTGCGAATGTACCAGTACACAACTACTGAAATGGCCGAAATGAGCTCCAGCACACTTATGTAATTGTGCGTTATCACCTCAATGTGGCATATTCAAATCGATGGATTGGTAGAGGCAGACTAGTTCCATGGCCAGCACGGTCGGAAGATCTGACACCTTATTATATATGACACCTTATTATGTTATATGAAGAGAATGGTGTATGGTGTATTTTGTAAGGTTTGTGATATGTGCAAATTTTATAGATACCTAATTTTTGCCAGAAATAACTGATTATTACTTTTTTAAATCTTCCATTTGTATGCCGCCTTTAATATCGAAGGTTGTGGAGGCTTTTAACCTCTTGGAACAATTACTCAACAGTAATGGTGTTCACTCGTTTAGCGGTAGCTATTTACTTTGGATTAACTTATTATATATATTAAATTCATAAACATATTCACACTCCCATCGATATTTCCAGACTTTAGGGAAGATAGGGAATAATCCTAGTGGAAGAAAAATTCTCACCATCCCAGCCGGGAATCGAACCCGGGACCCCTTTGTTCTACCGACCGAGCCACGGGACCAGTCTGAAGAGATTGTTATAAATGTTCTCATAGAACATATACTCTAGAGGTAATTGTAAATTAATTATTATGTAATAAAGGGTATATAGTTTTCCTATGGAAATGCTTTATTTTTATTTAGAAAAAAATTATACAGTGTACGTACACCCATGCACACACGCAATAAGCATTGATTACTCATTAAGTGGCTCGATATTTACACATACAAACCTTTGTATTTAACCAGCCAGAACTTCCAAGTTTCATTTTAAAATTACTTTTGCTCTTCATATCCCGATAACATAAGACTGAGGGATGGACAAGTGTAGAGCTTGGTCTGAATTGAGCAGTCAGTGTTAATATACAAACGGCGAGCAGTAGGGGAAGCTGATTGCCCTGGTACTGGCCACTTGACAGATTGGCAATGACCGGTGGAGAGAGAGAGAAAGAGAGACTTTGAAAAGCAGCATCTCGATGATTGGCCCCTTCCTTTTGAAAGTGTAGCTAGTTAAATAAAAAAAGAACTGAGTCAGATAAACTCTACAAGTGGTTCCGGCGTAACATAGGAACATCAAAGAAAACTCAATGTTAAAGACTTCTTTTATTTTTGAAATATAAATAGAAATCGCTTGGCTCTGTTGGGAACTGGTTGGTCCCTCTCTCTCTCTCTCTCCCTCTCCATGTAGGTTCCAGCTCATCTTTGAACACCGGAAGAAGCATGCTGTCGGCTACTCAAAAGATTGCTTAAGCAAACAGCTGTGTCCCTCTAATCAACAACTCCCATAGGTTGCAACATGCAACATCATGTGCGTGTACCACTAATTGCTACTTGAACCTAACCCTTGATCTTCCTGAGAGAATGCGTCGCTTATATTCCTATAAAAATGTTGGCATCTCTCATACCAAGTTAAGAGGCACTTCATTGTATGAATTTTGGCGCATATTTTTCTATTACGTAGTTCGTCAAACGTGCATGTCTGAATGCTTAGACAAGCAGGTTGTTCTTTATTAAAACAGTTTGTAACAAGGTTCTTACCAAACATCCTCCAGATTCACATGCTAAGACAAATAATACAATATGTACACAAACATATAAGACAAAATTAGTCATCAGCAGAAATTCAAGCAGCTTTTCCTAGTACTACTCTATGTGCAAGCTACTGGAAGTATCTTGGAAAAAACAAGATCTTAAAGGAAACAAATTATAGCCCACCGAGGTCAACATCCCTTAACATCAAATAAAAATTGATTTTAAAATATTATAACAAGTTTCTTACTTCGGTTTTCTGGTATATTATTTAGTTTAGACACAGAAACATTAAAAATAAATTTAAAAAATTTCAGATAGCATTTGGAGCAATATACCAGGTGGCCCACTGGAGCCGACCCCGCCGTAAGTAGATAACCCTTCGTACGTTAAAACATTTGCAGAACTCCACGGCGCAAGAGAGGTCAGTGGGGTGTTCCACCTCTCTGCGAGACGTGCAGTGAGAGGCAGTTGGACTAGCGTGTGGTAATATACAGAATAACAGTACAAACAAACGAAAAGGTCTCACTTTACTTACAGGATCTTTATTTTCCAGGGAATAGACTCACTGCTGTATATGGTGCTATTGTCTAACATAGCAGATTGGGGGCCACCTGGTATAAAACTCTTTTAAAATGAAATTTTAAATCTGTATAAACTAAATTTTTATACGATGTTAACATTGAATTGGTGCTTAAATTATTTAAAAGCGACAGTCCATGTCGGTATATTTACTGGCATGTAAAAGAACTCTTCTGTGGTCTAGGGTAGAAACGCGTACCTCAAGAGGTATGCGAAGATTTCTTAAGGTCTACATAAAACTTTAAGTAGAGTCAGGTTAATAGGTTTCCTGAACGATCACAAATAACGAAAAATATTTCAACAGATAGATTTGAATTTCCCCCCGTTCATAATCCATTTTGCGTATTCTATCGTCTAGTTGGTATTGCTAATGGGCCTACAAAATTTGAGGTTGAAGTATTACAATATTTCCAAAAATTGAGAAAAACGATAATACACAAGAATGGATTATAAATTCTTTTCCACTACCGTCGTCAATGCCTTTGAAGTTCCCATACCAGGTGCGAGGAAGAGGGGTGACAGGAATGTAATCAAGTATTTAACCTCTCCACTTACTATTCACCAAATTCAGGCCACCTGTCTTTTCCAGTTCTGTTTATGTATACGCAAGTCTTTACAAACAAGGTGAGGTATTGGTTTTACGATTATGAGATTGTTATTATGTTACGCACATTTTCGTTTATTATAGCAAACACAACGCTTTATTTTTACTAGGAACACAAAAGTACTTATGTTTCCATTCGGGTTTGAAGTATCTTTTTACCTTGTTATGCGACATGATTTCACCACAACTTGAGGGACTGACTGCTTCTCTGAGGTAGATAATAACAGCGGGGGCGTGACCTAGTAGATAATCGGTGTGTAGCAGAGTGGATGCGGTTAAAACTACGATGTAGGGGAAAAGACACATTGTGTCAGTTCTCCCCATCTATGTTCTATACAATTAAAAACAAGGTATTTTGGAAATGTCTGTTAATAGTTCACTGAACGTTAACATAAAAAATAAATAAATAAAAAAAAAAAAAAAAAAAAACAAAAAAAAAAAACATGTCAATTTGTGAATTCTGGTATTTCAGTGAACTTGGCGGCACTGTCATTACACACCTTCTTCCATTCCTCTCCACTTATTTGTGTGAATAGGATTTATCTGCATTCATAGCAATCAAAATGAAAGAAGAAATCGCTTTATTCAGCATTGGTACTCGCACTAACGAAGTTTCAGTCACGAATAGAGCAACTGGTGTCCAGAAAACAAGCTCAGCCATATCAATGATAGGTCACAAATATATAGGTACAAATTCACATGGTTTTTGTTTATGTGTTACCTGCAATATAGTTCTTGTATTTATTTTACACATTTGTAGCACACTCCTCGCTTTTGTAATATTTAATACGTATTGTTATTTACATTCTGAATTAAGGATATCTCTAGGGCTAGGCCTAGGGGTAAAGGCTGGAATAGAACATAGTCTTTAGATGTACGGGGAGGAGAAAGGTTGAATACCACTTACTGGTCTAGGGGGTAACTGGTTCCCGAGGTCCCGGGTTGAGATCCGGCGGAAAGCAATGTATTTTTTCAGGTCTAAAAATCCATAGTATGACTTTCGTCGGAAGGTAAGTAAAGCCGGTGGTACCGTGTCGTATGTTTCGGGCACAAGTTCAAGCCTCACAAAGAGCCTCTTAGCAAAATTAAGTGGTCTTTCACGCCCAATATCGTATTCGACGACAAGAATCATGGCATAAATAAAAACTATTTCTCAAACTCCTATGAGACGAAATTCCTGCACACTGGAGGCAGTGATATGATCCTGGCAATTGAGGGCATGGCTAACAAATAAATACCACCATAAATGTTTACGCACTGTTACATTTCAGATGCGTTCGCAAGTGAATTGTTCTGTTTCGTGGGCATTTTAGGATACAACACAAGATGATGCATATTATCAGTTTTATAACCTGTGTCTGTCGAGAAGAACATCGATTTTCATTGGTGAAAGAATGATTGTCAATTATCTTAATATAGTTGGACCGGCGGATGCACCTCACATGAATGAATGATGTAAGAAGTAGATCTTTAGACCTCAATTCTCTGATTCTCACGTCGTCGTTCGACCAGAGCGGACGTGTTTTGCTTGTCACTGGTGGAAAGACGGAATTTTTCAGCCATCCCCCACGGAGCAGGAGATCCCGCAAGAAGGTGGAGTGCGCATGCCGGTGGTGCACAGGCTTCGTACTTCGGGCTAATACATTAGCCAAAGTCTACGTAGGGTAGCTCTATAAGAAGTTTGGAAAGCAAACTTTAGAGCTTACCGAAGACTGCTTTCCTGGAGCGGCAACATCTGTCTCGAGATTGGACTTTGCATTGGAGTGCCTGATTGGTGCTTGTATCAAGCATCGGTATTGGTCTCCAATATACTGCGAGCAAGGTCCCGACTAACAAGCAGTAGCGGTTTGTCAACAAGGCTAGAGCCAACACCTTCGGGTGGATATAGGCGCATCCTTTTGGGGTGTTCGGTCCTCTGTTGGCAGCGCTTCTTAGCAACCGCTGCTGAAGGTAAGTGGTCAGCCCGACAATATTATGTCTACAAAACCAAATCCCACTGTTAAAAACAGCAAAACCAGACTCGACAACGAGAACTCAGCAATGCCCAGCACATCTGGCGCAAACAATAACGTCTCCGCAAGCTCACCTCAGGAGACAGTCAACCGGCGACGCCGAAAGCCTATACAAGGTGGAAATGGCAACGCCAAACGTTTGGCATTAACCGGATATACGTCCAACCAAGGCGCTAAACGCGAACCAAATTCACGTTTAGGCCGAACCTCAGAGGTAAACTCTGACAGCTCCCGCGAGGATTCAGATGCGGAATCCAACACAGACGAGACCGTCATCCAGTCTGAAACGTCCAGGATGGACGAAGACGAGGCAAGCTCCTCTGACATCTCTACCGAGGTGGACGAGGCACAATTTCGGGAGGTGGTCAACCGTCGGAAGAAGCGCCAACAGAACACATCAACTATCTCGACTGACGAACAACCTGGTGAACCAACTGGTGAACCAACTGAAAAATCAGTCAAGCAGCATATTCCGCCTATCATTGTAGACGATTTCAGGGGTATGGTGGGCTTCTTAAAAGAAGTCATGCCAACACTTTCGGGGTCGTGCTCGGTGACGAGGAGGAAAAGCCGCTATGTCTTTCAGACGAACCATGTGAGGGACTATAACACCCTCCTATCTGTCCTTGACAAGAAAAATCTCCCTCACTTTACGTTTGGTCTCGACAAAACTCGAGACATCCGCCGTGTCATCAGAGGTCTTCCATTAGATACGCCCGTGAGTGATATCGAAGAAGAGCTCAGACGCAAAGGCATCACCCCTCGACTGGTAAGGCAACTTACCAAACCGGGCGAGAACGGGGAAGCCAAGAGGCCAATTCCTCTTTTCCTGGTTGTGGTGGAGAGGGCGTGTGATCCAGAGATGAAAATCGACGGAGTCACGTCTCTCTGCTACCTCAGGGTGAAGGTGGAAGCTGTGAGGAGTTCTTTTGGGCCCCCACAATGCTACCGGTGTCTTGGCTTCAACCATTCGAGCCATTTCTGCCGCAGAAACCTTAGATGTCTTCGCTGTGGTGATGCGCACCACAAAGAATCCTGCCCTAGACAGATCACAGATGATCCCACCTGCGCAAACTGCAAGGGCAAACATGTGGCCTGCTATGGAGGTTGCCCTGCGAGGAAGAGAGTGATCGCCTCCAGGAGACCACAGATACCTCAAGGTCCGACTCCCGTCAGAGGAGACCAAGTGAGACCTTCCACCTCCAATCACCAGGCCCCTCAACCCCAATTAGCCAACACCCCTAGAGTTTCGCAGGCTCAAACGAACCAACGCACCTCGGGTAACCCATGGACTCGAGAACAACACCAGCAACCATTACACAATACACAACATCAGCCCCAAAATAAACCTCCCCCACAAACAATCCCAAGGCCGCAGAGGGAGAGAAAACCCCGGAAGCCCAAACGAGCACCCAGAGTGGTCGAAGTGAGGGATGTTTCCACCATCCGACAACATCAGGAGAAGGCTAGAGCCGAGGTGGCTAGAACCGAGGAGACACCAGCACCCCCTCCTTCCACAAACAACTCCCCCTCATCCCCTACCTTTCAGCTCACTGACCTGCTCAAATGGGCGCAGCTAGTTTTGCAGACCCATGGGCAAAGGATCTGCGATCTCATCGTGAGATATAGCTCTGCGAGCGACTCAACAGCCAAGACGCTCATTGTAATGGAGGGGCTCGCCCTCCTAACCTCCGTACTTCAAAACACCGAAAATGGCCAGACAAACTAGGCCAAGCACCTCATTTCGGTTCGCGTTTTGGAACGCGTGCGGATTGGCCGGCCAGGCGGGGGAGTTATCCCACTTTGCCCGCACTTATGCCCTAGACGCTATTCTAGTTAGCGAAACCCACCTACGCCCAAATGCTCGCTTCCGTTTACCGGGCTACGTTTGCCACAGAACTGATCGTCAAGGTCGTCCTGGAGGCGGAACGGCGGTGTTCGTAAGGCAAAACGTAGTCCATCGCCCAATCCAGCTCCCACCCCTTCAAACACTAGAGGCCACGGCTATCACTCTGAACCTTGACGGCACAGAGATACTGATAGTCTCAGTATATCACCCTCCACGAAGGCAGTTTGTCCCTAATGACTACCATTCCATCCTAGCCCTTTATCCCAACGTCATCCTAGCTGGGGACTTCAACGCCAAACACCAACGCTGGCACTGTGGTCGAAGGGCGGACGCCCGAGGAAATTCCATCATCCGCCTCATCGACGCGGACCCCGAACTAAGGGTGGAGGGCCCGTGGCAACCCACACATCACCCGCATGGTCTAGGACTACCCTCTGTCATAGACTTTGCGATCATAAAGCATTTCCCATTTCATGTCACACTGACATCAATAAATGCTCTCCAATCAGACCACAACCCAGTACTGGCAGAAATCAATACCCGGATTGCCAGTCACGACAGCTCAAATTACACTCGGGAAACGGACTGGGAAGGTGTCCGTAACTGCCTTCGTACCTCCATCCCACCTAACCCCAGAATCAACGACATCCCAACTCTTGAAGCGGCAATTTCTTCATTCACATCCATTGTGACAAGAACTGCCCAAAACCTGACAATCCGAGCTCCAGCTCCCTTACACCCAGACGTCCTCCCACTTGACATAATCCTCCTTATCCGTCGGTCCTGGGCGGCACGAAGACTCTATCAAAGGCATCGCACACCCCACAACAGAGCCCTATTACGGCGACTGCGCCGACTGGTCGGGGCTCGACTGCGTGAGCACCGAGTGCAAGCGTGGGAGAGCAAGATGGCCAGCCTGGACACTGAAAGTGGGGATGTGTGGAAGATCGCCAGATGCCTTCAAAACCGTCGTGGCCAATACAACTCGCCAATTCAGGGCACCCGAGGTTTGGCATACGAGCCTGAAGCCAAAGCCAACGTGTTCGCTGACTATCTAGAGCGGACCATGTGTCCCAGAGACGACCCCCAGGATTATAGATTCTCAGAGCGTACCCGCCAAGAAGTACGTCGATTCTTACGACGTCCGCCGGAAGATGCGGAACGACTATCGGTGATACGTCCCAGCGAAACCCATGGCGCACTAAAACGCCTCAAAATCAAAAAGGCGGCGGGACCTGACGGACTAACTCCCCTCATGCTTCGTCACCTTCCCTTCAACGCCGTGCTCTTCCTAACTAGAGTTTTCAATATGTGCCTTACCCTGGGTCACTTTCCACGCGAGTGGAGAGAGGCTAGGGTGATATGCATCTTGAAACCTGGGAAAGACCCGGTACACCCCTCCAACTACAGATCCATAAGCCTTCTGTCCATCCTCTCGAAAGTTCTAGAGAGGATGATCCTAACCAGATTATCCCCTCTACTGAGAAACATACAAGCCATCCCAGAACATCAGTTCGGCTTCCGACCTGGGCACTCTACACCTCAGCAACTGCTGTGTGTGGTGGAGGCTGCTGCCCTGGGTTTTCAGGAACGCGCATTCACCGCTGCGGTATCCTTGGATGTGGAAAAGGCCTTCTCAACCACCTGGCACACAGGGCTACTTCATAAGCTGATTCACCTGGGGCTACCCACACAACTCATTCACATCCTACACAGTTTCCTCCGACACCGGACCCTCATAGTCACAGTTGCTGGACGAACCTCCACAATTAGGCCAATAAGAGGCGGAGTCCCCGAGGGCTCTGTTTTATCCCCTACCCTCTTCAGTGTCTACATGGCAGACTTCCCAACCGAACCACAGGTCAATCTTGCGCAATATGCAGATGACGTACTACTATACTGCACCAACAGAAACATCCACAGAGCCTTCAACCCTATTCAAAGACACCTCCGCCTAGTCCAAGACTGGTGCCGACGATGGAGAATGTCTGTTAATCCAGACAAGAGCCATGCCATCCTGTTCACGAGACGTCCCACACCTGCAGACTGCCCCACCTTCCAACTTCGGGGTCAAAGGATCCAGTGGAGAGACTCCATCACCTATTTGGGAGTTAAATTAGACAAAAGTCTAACATTTCGAGGTCATATCAGAGACCTATCAGTGCGGTCGCAGGGGGCTATTGCCTCACTGTACCCTATGCTGAAATCCGAGATGCCAGTCCGCCTGAAACTACACCTATTCAGAGCCCTGATTATCCCCCTCATGCTTTACGCCTGTGAAGTGTGGGGCATGGCAGCGGGTAGTTGGCTTCTGTGGCTCCAGAGGGCGCAGAACAGAGGACTTCGGTCCATCTACTCTGTCCCTTTATCCTTCCCCGTGAGACTACTACACGAAGCCTCATCTCTTCCATACGTGGAGGATGAAATTAGGCGCCGGGCAGCAAAATTGTACGCCAAATTACCAAACCACCAAAGCGTCCTGGTTAGATCTCTAGGCGATTATGACCCCACTACACGCCGCTTCAGGTCGTACAGGGTTCCCCGTATGGCTTGCGGGTATATCCCATAACAAAGTAGTTTACCCACCAGCAGCAAAAGCTAAACTACAAATAATCCCAATAAAGAGCTATTCGGTTCAAAAATTTTAACCCACCATCAAAATTCAAAATTTAAAAAGATCGAAAGATCTTACAAAATGTTTAAACTCTCTTTATCTCCACAGAATGCAAACATTGCTGAGTTCTGTGAGTCATCAGCTAAGGGGCAAATTAGCCTCCTTATTATTTAAGCCATAACCTAAATTTAAAAACAACACCCTTAATCACCCTTTACCAAAAATTCTACCTGCGGTTAAACCCTATTAAGGGTAGGTACGCAGAAAAATATCGTCGGGCTGAACCACAGCCTGCCAGTATGTCGTCGTCGTCGTCAATTCTGAATTCCTAAGAAATTGAATGCAGAGGAAGTTGATTCGCAGACCAAGATAAAAAGAGCATGAGTGTAGATGTAGCACCAGTGATGCTAATGTAGTTACACTCTCCTAAAGAAAAGAAACCTTTTTTTAAGGAAACACAGCAGGTAGAAAGGCTCCCCTCGCACTGTGTGTTTTGGGAGAGCCGGCGCGCGGCAAGCGATTCATTAGAGAAATGAGTCGATTGCTGCATCAGTCCCAATTAAGTCCCGTACTTCCCAAGAGAGGGGAGCCAGTTCCGAGTCTACTAATTGCAGAGCTTCAGCCGGATGTGACCGCCATGTCGAAAGAAGAAGCAACCTGCCTTTCCTAAGACATGTCCAACCTTTTAGCTCATTCCTGATAATGTACTGGGGATGCGGCGGCGAAAATAACACAATAGGCATTGTTGCTGGTGTCAAACTGACATAAACGTGAAAGATGACGGCTTTTGTCCACAGAGGATACAAACATACAGTCCTGATTCTAAATCAAAGACAGCTTTTGCCAGTGTGTTCGACTAAGGGGGTGTTACTTCCATCTGTTTCATAAGTCATAATATATGTCACTATTCTTAATGATGGTCCATTAGAGTTAAGATCCTCGATGAATTTGGCATTCAGTTCTCCAATTCAAATAATTTAATTATTCTGCGGCCAAAACGCGTTGACATAGTTGTGATTTTCTTTTGTTTTACGCAGTTTACAACGGCTAGGTAAGTAACTCATATACGTATAGTGTCGCCTAAAATCGGCTTTCCAGATCCTTGCAAAGTAAACTTTGGCTGCACTCTGAACCACTGCCTGTCGTAACTACGTGTCGCATCAAAGATGGAGAAGCTAATATTAGGTGGAAGCATGGATCATGTGCATAAAGGGTATTCGCCAAGTCTCCCACAAGATGTTAGGATAACCTCCCCCCCCCCCCCCACCACCACCCCAACGATAACTACAGGAAGGTTTATTCGAGTAAAATAAAGTTCACAAATATGAAAAATCACAATAATAGTGTCAGTTAACAATATAAATTTAAACAAATACAAATGTTCGTTAAGCGACTATATGGTTTCCCACGACACCTCTCCGTGTAGTAGAGCTGAATTTTACTTACCTTCTTCCAACTATCTACCGCCTAATTCCTAAACTTCCTTATTTCAAGTTGTCCTAAAGCATTCTTACCTGGAAAGAAAGAAAGGTACAATATTAGTAAATTTGTTCACTAATGCACATTCACGCGCACAAACACACTATGCAGAATAATCTAGCAGCTGGTTTAATTGTTTAATTTTTTCCAGGTTACAAACATTCGTCTGCTTTGTCATTAAGCTGGGATTACAATACTATGCTAATTATAGTTGTAAATGCTAATGCTAGTTTGTCAATTCAGGCTTTCCGAATAATTCTATTCAAATATATTAACAGTTTATCCCCAATTTTAATGCTCTTTTCCCTTACGGCTATTTTTGATGAGTTTCTAATTAAAATAAAAGGCATATATTAGCAACGTAGCTGCGTTTTAAAAAAAGTGGCGTTTGCAATGGTACTAAGCAATTAAACATAAACCGAGTACTTAAACCATTAATTTAATTTTTCCAACAGTTGTTTATATATTTATAAAAATGTATAACACTTCTTACGGTTACCTTTCAATGTTCAAAATAATATAGGTATAGGATTATTGTGTTACATTATGGTGCATTTGTATACATACAGTTGAACCTCGTTTATCCGTTATTTACGTCTACGTTTTTCGCAGATATAGATACATTAAATTTTTTTACACACCGAACCTCTTTCCATTAATATATATTTAATTCAGTTAAACATTTCTCTCAAGTAGAAATCTTTTCCAGCATGCAAATCCACCAACCTGCTGAAACACACCAACCGCCGTCACCTGTCCTACAGATGCGGTAGTTTCATTTGTCTCGAGGATCATAAAAGTGGAAGGTTGCTACCATCATGCAAGTTAGGGGCAGGATAGAAGGAATCGAACTTTCTCCTACCTTCTACATAAAAACAAAGGCAGAGAAATGAGTATCTGCATATCATTTCAACATTCTTCTTTCTGTTTATTTAGGCATGAGACAAGCTAAACCAAATACAGTGGAATCCCGATAACTCGACCTAATGTGAACTGAGAGGCTGTCGAGTTACCGAAATGTCGAGTTTTAACGAATAAGGGGCATCTCATAACATAATACTGTAAATTGCATAAATACAACGCTATATAAGAAGCAAAAGTATAACATATTCTAAAATGTATTACGTATCAATATGTTCCCCTTGGTCCAGTTTCTTTAATGCATCCAATCTAATTTCCATTGTCATGTTAACTTGTATTTTTTCTCGTTTGACATTTTCGCTGGCATAAACAACTCAACACAAGACTAACAGTAAACCTGAAATATTGAAAGATGCACTCTAACCAGAAATATGTAACTGAAAGTTTAGCTTACCACATACAGGGATATTTTAATGTGACCTTGATGGGATCTGTATGAGTGACATGCAAACGGTTGTCTTCCTTGAAATGAGCAAGACACTACTGATAATGCGAGATGCACTTAATCATGCACGGTCCGCGATGTTTATGAACTATACGGAAGCTGGAAAAATGACCTGATATCCTTATGGTTTTATTAATAAAAAAGTGAACTCCATCATAAACTACTACTCAATTCATGTCTGAAGATAGGCAAAGCAATAAATCTTCAAGCCTTCCAAACAAGTGTTTGTGCTATGTGCATACATTAGCGGAAAGCTTCTGGTTTCGTGACAATGGCTGCTCATGGTCTGACTAGATATAGAAGGTCAATACGCGGTTAGTGCTTTTATTACTATGAGGGTATATGTGCTAGTTTATATACGTACACTAATTAAAATTTACTTATACTATTCATACCACATAGCAGATAATAGAAATTATGACAGTCTAGTTTAACGGTAAAAAATAAAAAAATATAATGGTCGAGTTACACGGAATGTCGATTATAGGAATTCCACTGTACCCAATGTAATCTTGAAGCAGATAAAAGGGAATGTTGGATATAGGAAGGTGAACCACTCCAGCATTCACCTATCGATCAGGGAAAAGCACGAAAAAACCGTACGGTCAATTCGATGGGAATCCAACCTGAGTCTTACACAGAGTCATGTGTAAAGTGGAGAGAAGTTCTGAAGTTTGATTTAGAAGTTGTGTTATGGGCTACGCCCTTTGAGAAGAAGAGTTTTCAAGAACTTATTGTGGAAATTGGGTAGTTTTCGTAATTACCCTATACATACATATCCACCTACACACAAATTTGCTAGGAACATTTCCGAACAGTGCTGCAGAGTTAGACTCAAGTCTGTGCCACAAGAATGCAAATGGAATACAGTAAACAGAACTGACCACTGCATAACATTTCCTTCAGACACCGCAAGCCCTTCCTGAGGACCATGGCTATGGGAATACTTGAGGCTAACCGCCGCGCTTAATTAATTAGTAAACTAGAGAGGAATAAGAAGAATGCCATCGGAAGAAGAACTTGTTGCTGTCGAACGATAGAGTTCAATGAAGAATCACCCTCTCGCCTTGTATCTCCGCAGTCTGTGACGTCATTAGCGGTGCCCTAATGACGAGATGGAAGGAAGGAGGAAGGAAGGATGGGGGAGGGAGGGGTCAAAACTAACTCTCTGCGCGGCGCGTTCTCCAGCCCTAGAAGCACTATTATCCACTCGGCACACAACTCCCGCACTCAAACCCAACTTCTAATTGCTTGCCCGATGCAAGGAAGGAACGAGACGGTTTCGCCGCTTCAATTGATTTCGGGAAGCCATTTTCAAATACTCTCGCTCAGCTTCCACATTTCGCCGCCGCCGCCGCCGCCGCCCTCCTTTCCCTTCCTTCGCTTTACCAAAGTACCTCGTTAGCACGTGATGATGCGAACGCATGATTGAGAAAGCGTACCTTCTGTTCCTCCAACTCCGCAATCAAAACGTTGTTTTAACTGCATCGATAGAGACGCCCGCTGTTTAAATCTATATCCAGTTCCAAGTGGGCTATTACTGCCAGTTAAGGTCTTCGGTGGGCTCTTTATGAACCTAAGGCACACCTGGAAGCAGAAAGAGAAAAAGCAGCCCATTCCACGCACTTCTTTTGTTAGGTTTCCATATTTATCTAACCAACATCAGCTTCCACGCTCCCTTTATCAATTCCTTCAAGGACTGGCTTAAAACTAATCTCAAGAAACAAATGTGAGTCAATGAATGTGAGTGATGTGTTGCATGTTTTGAGGAGTGTGTTTCGAACAATCTATTGTTAGCGTATCACACCAAGCATGAAACAGTGGCTGGTGGTTGTGCTTGCCTCACGCCAGTCAGGTTAAGCGATGTGCGCGCGCAGTGGATGTACAACAGAAAAGTGCATCTCGTTTGTTAATGTTAACGAGGTTTAAAGCTAAGTTGTCAGTGTTTTGTTTAGCAGTGAAGATTAGTTTCATACTGAAGGCAGGGTATGCACATTGCTCATGTGCATCCGCTTGTTTACTACTAGAGAGTACGCTGCAATTTCAAAAGGTACTTTTTTCAGTAGTTGTACTTGTAAGCATAAAAGGGACGACACAATCCCACTTTTTAGATGTTTAGTTTTTATTCGTTTATTTAATATAGGTAAGCTATTGTATTTCTGTTTCATAGTTTGAACATAATATTGAGTTTTAACCCAGTTTATTATGTTGACCAATTTTTTTAAAATATATTTTAAGGCATAATGGCAATGGAACTTTACTGCTTTATTTATTGTGAAAGAGAAACAATTTAGTATGCCAATCATAAGGCAGTGTAAGAATATTACGTGCATAAGACATTGGAAGGTTATAAACTTGAAGATCATGTAATTTGCCTAACCACAGTAAGTGGCTGTAATAATTAATATAAACAACATAAGAGAGCGTAGGCTTTCACGGCCGGAGTCAATGTTACTAGAAGATATTTCCGGGCTGTTATGCCGTGGTCTGCTGGAGTTAGAACTGCCAGACGTTTCGTTCACAACTGCGGTAGACATCTTCAGTGGCGCGGACGTAGTCTCCTCGGAGAAATAAGCTACGCTACGCTTATTTCTCCGAGGAGACTACGTCCGCGCCACTGAAGATGTCTACCGCAGTTGTGGACGAAACGTCTGGCAGTTCTAACTCCAGCAGACCACGGCATAACAGCCCGGAAATATCTTCTAGTAACATAAACAACATAGTTAATCACAGCGTAGAAATTATTAATACCGCGCAGGTGGAACGAAGCCAGCACTGCACTTGTATCAAAACAACCTTTGTCACCCTGCAAGAGTTTGTAGAGAAGTAAGGCAAGTTCAATCCCTACCTCTCCTCTGGTGTCCATGCCTGGAATACACATATAAAGAACAAGTTTTCTTATTTTTACTTGTTCTTTATACACCTCCTTTCGCTTTGTATAATTCACCAATGTTAAACGTCATGTTGTTTGCTTTAATCGAATACACAGGTAGAAAATTTTTACTTGTTAATCTTGTTTAATAAATAAAAATACTTTGTTATTGCTCCTCTTCAAACGTTAAATAAATATACCGGTTGTAATGCATTAGTTGGTTTTGAGAATGAGTGCATAATAACTAGGTTAAAATACCATTTTCTTTTATTGTTTCATTCAATATTGTTATTTCACTTTAAGTGTAAACATTATGATGAATATAGATGAAGTAACTCTCTTTAAAATTAAACACTGCTAACAACTTTAGCATCGTTCTGGTGACGTAGCCTGTGAAACAAACTCGCAGCAGCAGCAGCGGAAATACAGCGCTCATTTTACTTCGCAGAGAGCTGTCAAGTAGGACTTTCTGATCCACCGACAAGGACCAGCATGCATTTTAAAGCACTTTTCTACAAACGTACGCAGATAGAGCAAGTCTTCCTCAACTTTCTAGTGCACTTACTCCTTCCATCCGGCATGGGGACGTCTGCAATTAGTAAGGAATAGAACAAAAATGATGTGCGTGTTAATTACGACCATTTCTTTCTTTGAGACCCTAATTGCGGTTGAGGCCGAGAGAAGATTTTGCTAATCAAACAGCTTGGTGGTAGATGCAGTGCTCACTTGAGCTAAGGGTTGTACTTCACGTCAAATCCAGTTCAAATCCAGCATAATAAGATAAGCGGAGAGATTTGAGTATTCACGGGTAGCGATGGCAAGTGACAGGTCCTTAATAGCTCATGGTATCCATCCGTTCATATATTATTCTGGTCGGCTTTTCCTCCATCTCTCGGTCAGCAACGGCCGGCGCACGCCCGCCCCTCTTCAGCACGTCAAAATCCGTCACGGTCCATCAAGGTTCCACCCGCTCCTGGTTCGCACCCAGTTAGTCCCATATATTTGACAATCGTAACCCTTGCAAGTGTTGCACCCTACCGCTGTGCAGTAAAATATTGTCTCTCGCAGCTGTTTGCCTCTCTCCACGTCACGCGGCCATGTTTTATCGAGAGTCATTTGTCAAAGAGAGTCCGAGCTTGCTGCCATCTATCGCAGCATCCCCAAGCGTTTCAATGGGCTATGTCTGTCTGAACGTTCCGCCCGCCCAACACAGATAACTAACGTGTTCACACCTATAATCATATACATGGCTGCCACTTGGAGATAATGCGTTTAAAACTGTCCATTTTGTGTCAACATGAGAAAAATTGCAATGGTATTTGGGCTTGGAAGCTCAACAACAATAATAATGCCAAAAGTAACAAAAGCAGGGCTGATCACACTCAGTTTTAGAGAAGTTAAACACTCACTACATCAAAATTGTGTATACGAAAAGTTATCCAGACCACTTAAAATATGCGGCTGAATTTAGCAATTCCTATTATTATTATTAAGTTACTTAAAAGTGTTTGTTGTTTGTGATAAAGGTAGTTCATATTCAAAATTTCAATTAGGAAATTGACGTACTGAATAAACAAATAAATAAACCACATTTTTAGAAAAAGGTCCCTGCATGTGTCCGCCTGTGAACAACATAACTAAAAATCGAAAAGTTGGTTTAAGCACCTTACTTGGTATTCAAGTTTAGTATTTTTCAGTGAAGTGACACTGAGATTTTCAAGAAAATACTCCCACCTCAAACCACACTTTACATTAAACGTTTTTCGGAAATTCTGATTTTCTCAAAAATGACTCAAACGATTTGGATTGAAATACCATATATTTAAGATATTTTTATCTCTGACTTTTGCCATGATACAATTTATAAGGGCACTGATGACCAAGTAGTTGATCGTCATTAAAAGTACATCATTATCATCATTATCATCATCATCATCATCATCACGGCTAAAGAAAACCAAGGGAAAGATCTTATCTAGGTAACTGAGCCTGAGATTTGAACTGGGGACCTTTGACTGTGACGTTACCCTTAATAATTGCCGTGTGCTTGTAGGTCGGATATATTGGTAAAAGGTGTTATACGAACTCTAGCATTATTCTGACTGCTTGCGGATAACAAGAGACAGTCAGATTGCAAATGGATTCCCTTTTCCCGTCTCACTTTCATAGGCTGTCTACTTTTGGGGTCGATTGCTTCCCAGATCGAAGGCTGATATCGCCAATGTTGCCATTCCCGATTGACTACAGGTTTCTTTCGGTGCTGACGTAGCAATTCTTAGTACCCAGTGACGTGCCCGAAAATCTATAAACGTGATTGAGTAGGAAGTACATCCATTTAGATTCGAAGCTTAACAAGCGACTTTTCTCCTCATATTCGGAGAAAAAGTAATGAATACTTCTGCAAGCAGGTCAGAGAAACAGACAGGTGCTGGGATTAAAGACAGAGAGGACTTAAAAGCAGGATTTAATAACGCTATGAAAGGACGATACTAGGAAAAGTGCAATAAACAAAATGAAATTATCTACCTTCGTGGTAGCTTGTCTTTTTCATATTCTTCAATGGAGGGAATTAGATCTTTTTCTGGGTATTTTCCCTATCTTGCCTGACATACCTGAGGCAGTTCTCAGTTCTATGGACTCAGAAGTTCATTAAACCTTTCTGCCATTTAACCATTCAACGGCCAATACGTCGTCCTTCGTGATCTAGGGGTAAAACAGGATGTAACAAAAATGTATGCCACCAATAGCAGGATACATTCCTCACACGTAGACGAAGAAATTATGGTATGTGTACATGAGTCTGGAAACAGTTTGTTTCCATATTACAAACTAATTATCTCCAAATCATTAACCATGGAAAACACACCAGAACAGAACAATAGAATCATGGGGAACATGATGGAACACCTCCACATTTTAGTGTTAATGTCCGTCGACTTCTACATTACAGATTCGATGACAGATGGATAGGTAGAGGTCGACCAACTGACTGGTCTCCAAGCTCTCCGGACCTAAATTCACTGGACTTTTATTTCTGGGAGCATTTGAAAGCTCTTGTGCATTGAACTCCTGTACTAGATGTTCAGTCCCCGTACCCATATTATGAGAGGACGGCGGGCTGATGTGTGTATGGTTGCTCACGGAGGGCATATTGAACATCTCCTGCGAGAAAGAGTTGCATGTGGTATGTTCGTACGTTCTGTTCTCGTGTGTTTCCCATAATTAATGAAATAAAGCCATGTTTACAAAACATAATGTGTGAGAAATGATGTGTCCTGCAATTTGTGCCGTACTTTTTTGTTACAGCCTGTATACAGGCCTGGTTCCCGAGTTCAGGAGTTCAAACCCAGTGGAAGATGATTGATTTTTTCGGGTGTAAAACTCCTTTGCAAGGCTTTCTTCGGAAGGGAAGTAAAGTCGGTAATCTATGTTGTAGATGCAGAAGTGCTATAACACTTAAAAATACCTTAAACCTAATAAACAAGCCTCTGAGCAAAATTAAGTGGTCTTTCACGGCCATTACTAAATGGGATAGTAGTTAAAAAAATCGATAAATAAAAACTGAATTTCATTTTACTGTTCGATATAACTTAACTCTATAAAAAAGCAAGCTTTTATAGAATTAGAGCTTAGAGAAGATATACCAATAAAAAACAGCCGATGTGATACATTCACATGACTCTCTCTACCCATCGTTCAACAAACTATCCTTACAAAACCTTATTATTCTATCTACTTCACGTTAATCGAGATAAACATTTTTAGAAATGCTTTTATTGCATAGATAATATTTCCTTGTAGGAAATACAGTAGGAGCAGGGGAATACAGTAGGTTTAAGGGATAGCCAACATTTTTAACAGCTTGTCGCTTTGGCACAGCTTGAAATACCGTCCTCTTTGCGTAAATAGGAGGAAAGGGGATTTCGTATTTGAGAATAGTACATAAAAAAATTCAAATAAATGGCAAACAATATCTCGGAAATGGTTAGTTCAAAAACGTACCTATTTGCACATTTGTATGTATTTTTAAACAAAATTGTGCTATTCTAGCTGAACAGAATAGTATCTGAATTTACAGAGTTACAATAATATTCAGGCTCTTGAATGGCTAATTAATGGAGTAGTGTGCCCTTTAAATGCCTCCCAACCTGCACTTTAAATTGCTTTTCTCAGAACTGCATTTTCGTTTCTTATGTACATATTTCTCTGAAAGTAGTGGGGTGATCTCAATGGAAGTTTGCAGAAACACATAAACATACCATTTACTTTCATTAATCTGTGCATGTTTAATAATATGCACATTAGTGAATATTAATAATAAGAATACCATGGTTTTTCTTCGAGCTATGTTGTTCTGAATTATAATTGTTTGCGACGACAGCTGAATTAAGCTGCTGGATTTCTGGTTCGAATTGGACACCAGATTACTGATAGTTTCTGTACTAAATTTCAAAGTTGTATCATTGACAGTTTCTGCAAAAAAGAACACAAAGGTACTATACCGACACAAACTTTAATGGCGAGTGGTAGGAGCAACTAACCACGATATCCAATTAGTGGCTTATGGCACTGTGTCTTACGGTGTTGTGTGGTTTTTGGAAAAAGTAGATAACAGAGAAGAATAACAGGGTTTTAGAAAAAATAGAGGAAATACAAATGAAATTCTTATAATCAGACAAATAGAAAAAGCGATCGAATTTACAGCATCTATATACTTTTGTTTTGTGGATTTAATCAAAGCTTTCGATCGAGTTAGACTGTGCCATATTTTAAACATTCTGAGAGAAAAAGTTCCTAAAGAAATCATAACTTTCTTAAGAGAAATGTTTCCACGGAAACAAAAACTAGAATAAATGTTATAATGGTATACTTATTGACTCAAGAAATGAATTGCACAGGTGGAATTAGACAAGGGGTTTCTCTTACCCCTCTACTATTTAATTTAGTAATGGATAACATTCTGAACGGACTAGGGTAAAAAAATGGGTAAATTTATTCAAGAATTAAATTAATCTTCAAGGTTACCGGATGTGTAATAGGAATACAAATACTGTATTATGGTGATGATACAGTGCTTATAGCACAAAAAGAAGATGACTTGCAGCGTTTATTGCCTCGGTTTCACATAATACCAATGTGCCATAATATGGAAATATCCACGGAGAAAACTAAATGTATGTTTATATCTAAAGGCCGTAAGCTATGATAAATGGAAACATAATTAATTGGACAAGTGATGCAATTTACATATCTGGGTGTTAAAGTTACGAGTGATCGGAAAATGCTTCTTTACTTTCTCTACTGGTAAGTAGAAGAAATACTCTATTGCACCCAAAAATCCGATGTCCAGATTTCACCGGAAATATATGTTTTAAGGCTCCCTGAATAAAAAGAGCATTTTTTTTAGAAAAAGATCCGTGTGTGTCTGTCAATCTTTGGACAGCATAACTCAAAAACGAAAATTCGCTTAAAAGCCAAAGTCGGTATTCAAGTTTAATATATTTCAAGCATGCGACAAGAAGAAAATAGCTCCACCCTAAAGTACCCTTTAAATGGAAACTTTTTCGAAAATTTTGATTTTCTTGAAAATGGCTCTAACGATTTTGATTAAAATACATTATGTTTAAGATATTTGTATGGCAAATGAAATATATATTTTGAATTTTCTGGCTATAGCCCCTATAGTCGCATTACTCTGAACTACTTTTGCATAACTAGTAAACCGTTAGAGATAGACCAAATCATACTATACAAAAAAATGAAGATCCTGATAAAATCACAATTTATGTCTCAATAAATTTTTTTGTACAGTGAACCATTTCGGAGACATTCGTTGTTATTTGTATCACTTTTGGAAAACTTAAAATTTTCGTGAAATGCAACATCGTTGTTCATTTTTTTATATACTAATGTGCAAAGAGAACGGAATATCAAAGCTTTAAAAGATTAAACTATCGCTCAAAGCCTACTGTATTCTAACATTCCCCTTGTACCTACAAGGAAATAAGGAATAAGATAATTTGTACAAATGCATATCTCAACTAACATGAAGACGATACAGGAATAAGAGTTTGTAAGAATGGTTAGTACAAGAGTAGAGAAGGTCATGTGAGTGCAACACATAAGATTGTTTTTTGATTCAGGGGGGGGGGCCTCAAAACATATATTTTCGATGAAATCTCGACATCCAATTTTTGGATGGAATGCAATAGTTCCTCTACTTCACTATCCGTAGTAGAGAAAGTAAAAAGAAGGGTTTTATTGAAAGGATACACTTTTGTTTATTTCGTTCAGTTATCCCACCTTAAGCAAATAGCCAATTAAAGGATACATAATTGGTGGTACATTCTTTAATGATTTCCTCGCTTACTAAAAATTCCCGTAATTCCACTTTTAGAAACCTAACTGGCTGGGGGAGTGTTATGGTCAATTAAAAGTCGTAATATGCATAACAGGCATTCTGGTGCATAAATAAATGATGCGGAGGTTGAGCAGGTGTGTTAAAAAGCGATGTTTTGTTGCCGACAAAATATTGTTAAAAGCTTTGCCTGCCTGCCCCTTTTGTGTGCCACGTGCAATACACACCCTCTCTCGCTGCTATCGAAAATTCGCATTGCTGCAACAGCAGCAGTTGTTGCGGGCCTAATCTACATATTACAACTTATACATCACATAGCGCACAGCTCGCTATTACCTCCCAATAAATCAGGAGCTCTAAGCCCCCTCACATAACATCATAATCTGACAAATGCAGCCCTAGACCCTCCTCCTCTGCAGCAATGCAACGCCGTGATGCAGTTGACGTAATGTGTGCATATAACTAGAAACAACAGCCGCTCGCACACTCGCTCGCTCGGTCGCTATGGTGATTGAGTGGATGGACGAGTTTCAACAACTGAGTGTCGCTGCCATAGCCAAAGTCTGTCCCGCTCTGTGATTAGTGTACTGTGATGTCGTGATTCAACACTCGATTATTATATTACCATCGAGTTGACCTCTGACCCGTGGGCTGGGATGTACCACTGTATGCCCTGTAGCCATGCCGGTTGGCTTTGCGTGGAATGTAACCGAATCATATAGCACCCCGAAGCCTAACTGGGTTTCTGAGCCCTCTAGCTGCATCATTTCATCGGAAAAAATCCTTTATCTCTTGCCTAACTAAGCTTATGACTGCCAAATGACCACAACTGGAATAAAACGAAAACAACAACATACAAAACACAGAGGGAGATTTACAAAAAAAAAGAGTTTTCCTGACTGTTAATAGCTAGAAGGCTTCTGTAAACCGCAGGAGAACAAATCCAACTCGGTGAGCACAAACAAATATCAGCCAGTCTCAGCCAGTTGGGAAAACATCATTTACGGTCCTGCAGCAGAATTAATAGAGAATCCACAGTATATAAGATATATTGTTAAAATTTGTGTCTCATATTACACACCAAGATAACAACGTTCTTGCCATGTTCCAAAATTCTAGCTTGATTTAAGAAGTAATAAACGTTTGCGTAATTACCGGCTCTGGAAAGTATGCCAGTAATGTAGTTGCATTAGTCTAGCTAACCTTCTTTCGTTTCTTCATCCACATTTTTTTCATATATTTTTTTTTTTTGGAATGAATAAACTTTCAGCACTCTTGGCTTCGTTCAAAATGTCAAGCGGATTACAATTCCATATTTTCAATAGTTTTATCTTTATCATTCCCTTATATTTTTCTCAGCAAGCGTTGAAATAAATAAAACATCTGCTTAGGAACCATATTACGTCATACATCTGTGATCTCTGATCATTGTAATTTTTCATTTAGCAAATGTATTAACTATCTCTATGTATTTTAATGTTAGAATTGCATAAAACATATGTAACACGTGTATTGTTTTCATTGAGACACTCTTAAATACATATATTCGTGTCAGAGTCAGTCAGATTATACAGTAGTTTAATAAATCTATTTTATATCGATTCCCCAATTATTGTGCAAAAATTACTTCCTGTAGATTGCATCAAAAGTCTTGATTTTTTTAAAAAAAATTATTTCTCAAATTAAAAAGATTATTTTAACTTTCTTTAAAGTCTTTTAAGAGAGGCGGCACAAAACTTTATTTTAAAAGTTATCAAAACAATGCGTTGTGTGGAGCGTTTTGAGTGTGGCAAAATGCTGAAAAAGGATTTGCGAGAAAACAATATATAAATTTGGACGTGGTTATTAATAACATGCACCTGTCCTTTAATAGCTTCAGTTAAATAGCAATTGAAATGCTCCAACAGGGAAAATGTGTTTACTTAAAGTTTAAAATTAATACTGTTTATTATGATTTCTTTAATTGTTGATAACTAATTTGTAATTCTGAACATCACCTTTGAATTACCTCGAGCAACCCTGCCCAGTAAGATACCTGGAGCACAATTCGTGAGGTTGCGAGTTCGATTCTTGGGGTGGTGTCTCCTACCACGGCTCTCTTCTCCCATTTCCTCTCATTTCGTGTCCCTCTTTCATCCTACAGGACGACTCTGGGCTATATATCAGTCGACGGCGCGCAAGTGGTGCAGAGGAATTGGAATTCCTGAGCTTTCCCTACTTCCTAAAGGGGAGCCTCTGAGCCACCCTCCGGTGGCTTGGGCAGGTCGCCGCAAGCACCTCTCAGTGGGTTGGTCAAGCTATAAGTAGCTGGCAGAGACAGTAAACAACAAATTCTCTAGAAATAGTTCGCAGAACTATGACGAAATTTGGTAGAAATTTATGTGAATGTAAAACTTTTTTTCACTTGTTCCCAATTTATTGATGACATTATTGATCTAAAATGTTTAAGACGGCCATATCAATAGAAGTATGTAAAGACATTCTAGATTTTTAAGAGACCAGTTCTTGAAAAACACAATTCAATGATATGTCAACACACAGATAAAATGTCATTGTGGCACCCTTGTCTCCACCAGAGTAAATGTGATCAAGAATTTGGGTGAGAAGGGTAATTTAGTCTTTCATCAGCCCAAAATAATTACATACAGAATGGAAGGTGCTACTTCGGCCAGAATAACCAAAGTGATAGATGCAGGTGTGGGAAATACGTAAGTTAATTCAATTTGTAAAAATGTTGATTTTTTCAGAGATGTAAATGGCATCACTGAGCTAATGGGATTATTCCTTGCATATGCCAGCGGCCTTGTTGTACCCGACCGATGTGTGCATTGAGGCAAGCGCTGCCCTCGGATGTAAACGAAAGATTCAGTGCGTTTACCGTACCGCTGAGGTGGTCACTATCTCCGGTAAATCCACATGAATCGGAATGTTAAACCTGGCAGGCATGAATGCTACAGAAATTATATAGGTATTCATTATAAATGAAAATTCGGTTTTGCATAGATAGGGAAACAGAAAAATGAAACAATCGAAACCACATATTTTAGGGATACAAAAGGATACAGATTTTCTCAATAATGCACATTATTACTGTTATCGATTACGAGCTAAACAATATTATTTGGTTTTAATACACAATTAAATAAAGGTCTTCAATTTTCTAAAACAACTAGTTCTTTTGCAGCTAACCGGGTTGAAGTGAAGTTGATCTTCACATAAATGACAGCTAAAGCTGTACCCCATCTGCCAAGCTTAAGCCTGGCGTATGAATTTGTCACCTGGCCTTCTTTTTCTCCTCACTTTTAGGGCAATACCTCACCTTCATCAAAATGTGCCCGCCGTTCAACCATCAAGGTGAGAACTCGCCAAGTGGCGTTGCCACATTTCTCTTAGAAATTAAACTTTGCATGACATTTTAACATTTAATTGTGGCTAAACTCATTCGGATTAAACTAAAATGACATTATAATATTGCTCATGCACTCATCATGTAGAATTCTGGTTAACGTATGACCGAAGCACTGCCTTCCACCCGGTATAATGAAAGGGAGCTTTATCATCTACCTTTGCTCTGTTTCACCGATTATAAATTAAAAAAAAAAAAAAAAAAAAAAAAATTAAGCAGTGTGAAAGTTAGGAAAATAATAAATATTTCCTAGGTAATAAATAAATTCTGATTAGTTTGGTATAAAGCCAGTGGAAGAACCAAAATAGATTGAAGTAACGATATACCAGAAGCTTTCAACAAATCGTTTCACATTTGTTACAGTTTGGTCCTTTCACAAATGATTTCATTCCTCGATTTCGTTCGCTGAATAAGAAGCAATGACCCAGTTTCTTCACAATCGAACTTCCTGCAATATTCAGTGGCCCAGTTTCTTTAGAAACTCCCAACTGTGAATAAGCAAAGCGTTCCAGGGATGAAAAACTCGAGCTGAGGATATCCTGAGAAGCGGAAATACGTATGCAGTACTTCAGGGTTCAGTTAAACCATAACAAATTACTGCTTCTCGGGTCTTCACATCAGTGTTGCCAACCGTAGCGGAATTCCACTGGTGTAGAAAAACTGAGTCTTCGGGAGACGTGGCGAGAGGCGAAAAAGTGGGAAAATTTGTGGCTTGTCAATTTTAATTAAAAGCTATCATTGTTACTAAAATAAATAGTAGAACGTTTCTATTAATTCTTATAAAATGTATTTAATCATCTTAAGTTTTGAAGGGAACTATGCCTCCTCAAATGTTTCAAAGTTGGCTTATCTATTTCATATTATATCGTCACATACTGAGGTGAAAAGGGTACTTTCTACAACGGCTGACATTTAGTAAAAAAGAAAATATTCTTATTTTTTGTTAAAGAAACATTCCTACCCTCAGCCTGGAATCGAACCCAGTACCACTGGGTTGAGAAGTCAGAACGTTGACCACTCGACCGCAGAGGTCGTCGTATGTATTTTAAATCCCTTAATAGACTATTCAAGTAAATCGCCACCACCACCACCACCGCCGCCACCGCCGCCGCCAGCACCACCGTCGCCACCACTGCCAACACCACCGCCGCCGCCACCACCAGCAGCACCACCACCACCGCCACCGCCACCGCTACCACCACCATTGTTAATCCGCAGTCTTTGTCTCCAGCATCTCATTGAGAAATCTATGTTATGTTTTATAATTATTATGTTTGTAGTACTTTTCTAGCGGAATTTTGTTTGACCTGTAGCGCGATTCAATGTTTTATGGTTAGCAACCCTGCTTCACATGCAATAATGGCAGACTTCATTGCCGGCAATTCACCTATACGGTCTACATCCTTTTGTTTTGCTTTCCTTATAGTCTAGCACAATTTATTCTGAACTAGCACAAGTTATCCAACGTGGTTCCATAAATGCGAAAGAATTTGTTTTCCCTTCTTTCTTTCTGTTTCTCTTTCGAATTGATACTTTTTCCACAGCTTAACCAAAGTGGATGCAGTATTGTACATATATGGGCATAAATTCAATATCGAGATTATTCTCGGAATGTGTGTTTTGAAACTTTGTGTGTGTGTGTGTGTGTGTGTGTGTGTGTGTGTGTGTGTGTGTGTGTGTGTGTGTGTGTGTGTGTGTGTGTGTGTATTGCGTATCAAATGATATATTTAGACGGAACGAAAAGCAGAATAGGTACCTGTATTACAGTATGCACCACATATTTGTTTTAAATTATTATACAATGAAATGTATTCAATTGTAATAATAGCACACCTTATTACTCTATTTAATAAGAACTATTAAATGCATTTTGAAGACCTGAACACGTTAATGACACTTCTGAACTTGATATTCTTTCAGTCAGTTTTCAATATAGGTATTAGGTATAGTTTTTAATATTCACAGAACAGTATATTGGTAATATGGTACATAGAATAGTTCAACATAATTTATTCGTAATAAAATTCATTGCAGAAAATAATTGCTAACAAATCTGTGTAAAGTCAAACCTGCACAAGAACCTTAGAGCAAAATCGTGGAGCTTAGGAAACGCTGCGAAGAAACATTTTTCAAAATTCAGACAAATTAGGTGTGTGATCTATATGCTCATTAAACTTAACAGTGGTTTCACATATAAGAGCACATACCTTTAATTTTCAAGGGTGGGGAGCATTTATGAATCTCAGACTCTGAAATGCAAAATGGATTTATGAATAGGTTACTTTTCTCAACTTCGAAAGGATGAGATTTTGGAAGGTTGGCCCCGTAGCCCAAGTTCGATTTCCAGCTAGGGGGTTGGCAATTTTTCTCTAGCCAAGATTTTCCCCTATCCTCCCCAGGGTGCATATGTGGGTGTGATCTAATGTATACAACCCAAAGAAAAACCACATTGCCAATAGGCAGGTCCAAAGTAAAAAGCCAGCGATTTGACCACTGTAGATGAAGGCGGGATATGAATTGAATAATCAAATTAAAAGAAAAAAAAAAAAAAAAAAACAATAATGGCCCTGGTGTTGGCCGACCCTACACTACAGGACAAAAAGAATCGCACATTTCCGTGCATAATTCACGTACGGAACGATTAAGGTAAGTCTGTGATGGAGGTCATCCCTTATACTCGTGCCCCACGTTGGGCGCCAGTTTAGTACAAAAGATTTGGAAGCTGGTTTGCTTGATATACTATCTGATGCACCATTCTCAGAAATCAACTAGATTCCCTGGTGTAAGCGCAGCAATGCATCTGGCAACCTGGTTCTACTCCGTTCATTACTTGCATCTAATTACTCGGCGAATTCTACGATCTGGCTCAGGAAATGCAGTCCTTCCCTAATGACCTACTTAACCATCTGGTGACCGCAAACTAATTCTCCTGTCTGACGAACTTTGTACATCACTTTATTGGTATTTAAAGTGATTATACTCGCAAGTTTTCTCTAGCACAATTATAATTACTTGAACTATTCATTCCATATTACATGGTTTGTATACCGAACCCATAATTTTGATATCAAGTTAATCACGCATGTTACCTCAGATGACAGTAAATCAGGCTTTCTAAATCAATAAGGGAGGAAGAGAACTGTAAAGTGGTTGTGGTGAAGATGATGAAGGCAGAAAAGCCCTGTAAATGCTTTATAAGGGCCGTTGGCCCTAATGGAGTGGCCAACGTAGCGTGGAGACGAGAAGGCGCCCGTACAGTTCGTGACGCTTGACGTAACGTGATGCTGCTACCGAAATAATTGGGTCAGCAGAGTCACTTAGCCTGGCTCACGTAAGATCATGTAAATCTGTTCTCTCCTGCGTCAGTTTTGCATTACCCGCTTCATATTATGTCAACACACATTCTGACGAGCAGCCTTGTCCTGTGCCTTGTCCTGCTTCAGTCCATCTATCCGATAAGAAAACATTCTGAGTTGCCGTGTGTCTCTAAAAACCTTCCCATCTCCAGAACTCAACAGTTTTATTTGTCTATTAGTTATTTTCTGTTTTCTCGGAATTGTTCCTAAGAATAGGTTTAGAAAACAAGGAAGTCAAGCAATGAAGGCAAGCCTTAAATAAATCTAGAGGAACACTCATATATATATTTGTGCCAAATACAAAGAAACAGGACTTGATGCAGTCAAATGAATGTCTCCAACTATTCTTCCATAAGCTATTCCTACAAACCTAATGCTTCTATTTCTATATCGTGATTAATATTTGCAGAAGTGGTTTCATTGCATGACCACAAAAGAAAAGAAGAAACGAAATTAGCTAATGTCTACTTATCACTTCAAAAACGCTTCAAACTAATAACGAATATATCGTAAATGTTTAATAGCACGAAAGCATTTAATATAAACTGTATGATTTAACAGAATTATGTTTTTGATTTGTAAGCTTTGATCTACTTCTTATAATTTTATAATACAATATTATACAAAGTTATGCAAATACTTTGAATTCAAGTATTTTTTTACAACTTTTCAACAGTTACCTTGCAGTCCCCTACCAGTTTTCCAATACCTATATTCGATCATTCCCATCTCCCTCATCCAATCTTCTTTTCTTCATGGCTTTATTCATGCCATCCTTCCAAGTAATACGGCCTTTCCGTGTTTATTTCGATCAGAAGCCGACCAGCTAATAACCTTCTTTAGTAACCTTTCTACGACCATTCTCTGGTCACATGATCATATCATTTGAGAGTCCTTGTTTCTAGTCTATCAACATCTGCATCTGTTTCATATAGGCACTCCTTGTATGCTTCACTCTTAATAATCTCATATTTCTCAATCACTTCACTTCATTTCCAACAATCTTCTCCTTGATCTTTCACTCACCATCCAACTTTCACTTCCACATGCTAAAATGTTCTCAACAATAATTTTTATTACATTCTAGTTTGTTCTTCTAGTTATATCCCCGCTCCATAGAACCCATTTAAGGAATTTATTGTCTTTCTAGTACTTTTTTTTTTTTTTTTTTTTTTTTTGTTTTCGCTTGCACCTGATTGGTCTATAAGGAACCAAGATATTTGAATTGTCGCTTTGCTTTATTACTTATTTACAGGTTGTGCCCTTCTCCTCCAACTACCATATATTCTGTCTTGTGAAAATTAATTTTTAATCCTCTTGCTTCAAATGCATCCACAAGCTTATGAATTTTATGTCTTCCCTGTCCTTTAATATGATTACCTGACCATAAGCAAATAATACACTGCAAATGGTCTCATGATTCACTTATATTCCAACTTTTTGACAGACGTTTTCCATTTTCTCGAGACATCATTCAAAATGTTTTAAAGAATTTTCAAGTATGATGTTTGGTGTTAATCCATTACTTCATTTATGTCACTCTGTTAATTCAATTCTGTTCTATTATAATATTTATTGCGTTTAATTCCAATAAAAATATAGCATTTTACTTTATGCATAAGGACTTCAAATATTTATGCTAATTCATTTTCTGACCCATTATGGGGCATGTAGTTAAATAGGGATATATTATTTTTGAATTTTGACTAAAGGTTCTGAGCTTACCATATTTTAAACTTTTGCCTTTTAGCCGCCTTAATGTGCTGTAAAAACCCAATGTCCTCAATTTCTATTTTAGCGATCAGAAACTTTTAACATAGCGTAGTAATGCAATGCAAAGATCACATGCAAAATTCCAATCAGATATCTGCTTTTGTTTCAGAGATATTGTCTTTGTTCTGAATTTAATTATTTTAACTGTGTTAAATTAAAAATGCCCTATGTGTAAACGGCTTTCTACATCCTACTAAGAATTATTTTCGCTTTTTACATACTATTTCAAAGAATCTCACATTGGAGTCTCTTAAAATTAAAATGAAACTATGCATTTTGACCTTTTTCGACTTTATGAGCAGGAGACTATGAATATTTTAGTACAATTTATGTAACTATGAACTTTAGAACATGGCAACCATCATAATTTTTTTGAAAATTAGAAGTAAATCGGCCAAAGGAGGATTTTAAACAATGAAAAATCGGTATTGAATACAAGTTTTGAGGAAAAGGGTATTTAACCCTAGCAATTCCAACCCTTATTACAGAACATACTACGAAAGGGGGGGGGGCTGCCTTATGATCACTACTGGAAACAAAATGTCTTAGCAATTTTTAAAACAAATTTATTTTAAAATTGGGTATTATATCTTGTTATAACATTGTTTAACTATTTCTTTTTTAGTTTTTTACACGAATCACTCTTTACCGACGGGGGTTACTTTGTCAAAAAAAGATCAACAATGAAAATGTTGAAACAATTATGGAATTCAATAATAGAAACAGTGATTGACAGTAACCTTAATTGCATGCCTTTAGTAAAAAAAATTGAAGACAGAATTTAAACACATTCAAAAGGTAGGCATAAGGTACCCATTTGTTGGTATTGCTAGATTAAAATTGGAACGTGGATTACAGAGTAATAAATACGTATTGCCGACATTAATGCATCAAAGGTGCCAAACGAAAGTGTGGATTATAAAATTTTTGCATTTTTGCAGAGTTATATCCAATTTCAGGCATTGTCTTAACCTCATTAGTCGTATGCACTATTTTGTGTCGTGAGGAAAGTTTAGGTTTCCGTTGCCAAGGTACAGAAATTGCTAGAACCAATTAATGGAGGGGTATAGGCGTTTTGACATTCCATTACCAAAATAAATCAATGTTTCCCACATCGGCGTGTTTCTGCTCCACCAAGGAAACTATTCCCCATATGACAGAAATTGATTTGGCACAAGGTAGATCCGGAGGCGTGGTGCAGAAATAAAGGAGAACTGATTATTACCCAATGAACGGCGGCCAGTTCACTGCCACCACCTTCCTTCTTACCATTATCAGAAATGACATTGCTCCATTGTTCGTGAGGTCAGCCGCATTAACCACTGTCACCTTTTATGCTTTAGTTTCGCGTCCAACAATTTGTTGCGGATGAAGCCGTATTGTGAGCTGGTTCCTTTGTCATTAGCTTGATTCATGCGTGCCACGCCAAACCGGTTCCTTAGAACCTTTTCTTTATTTGTACCTGAAATAAGGACATAATAAGGTATCATATATTTTGGTGGCCAGCAGGTGCGGTAAACAGCCCTTCAACTGTATACATAATGTTGCACTTAATACTCCTATTCAGATCTTCTTTCTAGTCATTGCGTTGTTTATAGTAAGCTTTGGCAAATCTTTAGTCCATATGAGCTGGGCCTTTGCTACTCAACAGTTATGAGGTATAGGCCATGACAGCAGACTCCTGGCTTCGCTGATTACAACGAAGGTCCATCTACTATCGCTTTCTAGTGATGAAACATGGCACTTTCGTACGGGAAGATGTGATTAGGCTCAAAGTTTGATGATCGATTGTTACATAATGAGAATACTAGTCCAACCCAATCCAAACAATTCTTCTCCTGGAGGGGTTGAATGTTCGTCCCGGTGTGCTTATAGTAGCGTCAGAAATACCACTGTTGCATCATACTGTTGAATCACGAAAAGTGATAAGTACCTACTTTGTAATCACCCTGTAACTCTATATGTATAAAGTTATTTTATTGGTTCAACACCGCACACTTATTTACTATTTTTAGCCGATGGCAATTATCTCTTAATACATAGTTTCAGATGGCAAGTAATTAAATTAAATGCAATTAAATTAAATACTCTGCGGGCGATTTGATTGCATCATCCACAAATAAAACTCTCATTATGTATTTTAGTAATAATGAATTTCACGTGATATTTATAATTCAGTGAAATATGAGTGCTTTAATAAATTAAAGAGGTAATGGCGCATATTCAGAAGTTGATGATTGTGACATGTTAGACGCAAAACAGATGTAGAGCTTCCAGTTTTTACTGCTGCCGTTGCAAACAATAGGATATTAACAAACAATGCATACATCTTGTGTGAATAACTCGGTGCAGACGATAGAGGTAAATAATGTCGTCATGATTATACAGTTTATTGTCTTTAATGTTTTCACTTCCGTTGTGTTGGTATTGCTTTTGTAATTGTTTCATGCTGAGCGAACTACTGCAATTCTGTTGTTAATTCATCATGATGAAAATCGCTTCATTGCGGTTACTGTTCGTCTCATTAGAAGCTAGTTTTATGTTATTCATAAAGGCTCGGTATCTCACTAAGATTCTACGTAACCAAACACACAGTCATGACTGCTAACGACTGTTAGAAATTAATTTAACAACCGATGTACTGCATTCAAAAGCTTTTCTCTTACCACAACCATGTATCTTTATTTACGTTGTACAAAATATCCTACGACAGGTGTATATAGTTATTTTTCAAAACCCTACTCACTCCTCTGCCAACAAGTGCGATTTAAAAGTATATAGGAAACAAAAGGCTGGCCCTGTTTATGAGGGTTGCCTTTGCTAATGCAAAGGGGGAGCGGTCCTCCGAGGCCATCATGCTTTGAAAAATACTGTTGCAGTTCAGGTTCGGGAACTCACATACGCAATAAACTCCTCTGGGATCGGTATCACAGAAATGGATTACTAAGTGTAGTATTCCTACCTTGCTATCTATATTTAGCGGGTTTCTCAACGCTGAGTTTGTGTTGGTAGCGCAAATAGGAAGTAACTTCAAAAAAGATTAGCACTTGTGTAATTTTATATTTAAAAATACAGATGTTTATCACGACGTGTAGGTACAAAAGCAACTAATTATTCAAATAACACAATATACCTGTATTAAGTTTCATTTGAGATGAATTAATTTTTATCTACAATACTTCGTAGTAAAATTATCAGTGCTTTTTAGTGATATTAAAAACTGTCATACTTACAATTTCTTTATTGCTTCACAAAGTAATTATAATTATATTTTATTGTATGAAGAAAGTTAACGCAGAATTTGTTAAATTACTTACTATTGCGTCTTTTTCATCTCATGAACGGAAAACAAACTCTTGTCTGAAACAATTCAATCTGCATTTTTGCTAACCAACTGTTGTGAAGAAACAAAATGTGTGTTTATTCGTTGTTTCTGAAATGGGTTATCTAAAAAGTTTGCCCTTCGTGAATTATAGAATAGCTGGCGGTTTATTAATATGAAATTACTTTTAATATCATATTAATATATCGAAACATTTATTTTATACCTGCAATCCATTGATAGATCAGACATTTGAGCACATGTTCCAAGCATATTTTGTTCCTTTTCCTCTTCTAAAATCATTTAACAATTTAAATACCTTGAGTGCAACTATACGATGCCAATTTTACAAATAAGCACAAAATACGTGTCCATTTGTGTGTGGCAAATTCATGTACTTAATTGCAAAATCAATGTTCAGAATCCTTTAAAATGTGAGTACAGTAATAGGCTTCAAAAACTTACAAGGTAGATATAACACTGGGTGCTTCTACATTCCCCGTTATCATCCAGTCACCAATTATTTAACGTGGTCCACCCCATCCTAATCGACAGGCGAGATTGAGAACCAAGCGTGTCCAGTCACACTCCACCAACAGGTATTTCCGGCCGTGAAACGAAGGCTATCTTAACAGTAGGGGGCAGTTCGATCGTACCAAATGACTGCAGTTTTCTGCAGCTGTGTACATGCTGGATGCACTCACATGGATCCCTCTACTCTTGTACAGCCGGCTCAAAATGTTTTCCGAGTCACATGTTCCCAACCGCGTTGGGAAAATAAAATACTTATCGGTAGGTTTTGCCACGTGCTCTCAAAGGTCGACTTGCCAGCTCATACATGTCTACAAGGATGAGGGGTGTAATGTAAAATATCATTGCAACATTTCTCTTACACTTGGTCGCAAGAAAATAATTTTATATAAATAAACCGCAAGAAAGTAACATCAGTGTAAATATAACAATATATCGAAACATTTATTTAACACATGCAATCCAGATTTTCTGAGAATATCTTCGGAAGTCCTCTACAGTCTCGGCGACTGTTGCGTAATTGGTAAGAGATAGACAATCTTACTGCACTGTGTGTGTGCGTGTGTGTGTGTGTGTGTGTGTCATGCGTGCGTGTGTGTGCGTGTGTGTAGCGCGCGTGTGTGTGCGTGCGTGTGTGTATGTGTGTGTGTGTGTGTGTGTGTGTGTGTGTGTGTGTGTGTGTGTGTGTGTGTGTGTGTGTGTGTGTGTGTGGAATGAACCATGACGTACATATTCCTTGTTGTTTGCTTGAATTTTGCAATACTAATTTTCTGAAATAGAAGGTCGTAATTTCATTTTTTTAAACTTGTAGTAAAGCAAAAGAACATAATTTCAAATCATCACATAGCGAACAGCTCTTGAGGATACCAAATTTAAAAACTTGTCAAAAATGGATTTTTGTTTAATCAAATAGTTTAAATCTTCTGCTTTATTTTGATATGCTTTTTATAGCCTTACGGCCTTTTTAACTATGTCACGTGGCCGCCTAACTGATTGCTTGTAAGTAGTCATGTCCATTTAAATCCATACAGTTCCATTATCCTTGCTATGACTTCAAATTTAGTTTTTCCATGTTTTTATTTTTAACACTATTTGCTCTTTAAAATGCTCCACACGATGCAATTTTCAGTACTTATGCATGAAATTTGGTGTATCTGCTTAGAAATAACATTAAAAAGAAATGATGAGATAATTTTTTCATAACGTGATTAAGTGCTGAGTAATTAAATATTAAAGTTTACATTTCGAAATTTAAATGAAAGAAATTATGAATTTAAACTTTAAAATTTATTTTTATCCAAACTAATAACAAGATTAAAAAATTATCTCATCAATTTGCTAACATTCTATTACAGGACATAACTGAAAATTATTAAGTTTTTCAAATTAAAATTGCATCATGGGGAACCATTTATACAAATATTTAAAAAATATATAATAAAATATTAATGCTAGCAACTAATCTGACTAAATGTATGAAATTTAGCACAGTTACTCCTCACTATACAGTGATTGTTGTGTTAACATTTCAAATCAATCCAATGAAAACTGTAGATTTTCAAAATTTCACAGATGGGTATCCTTAAAATATTTGCACTTTTATTTGCGCAATATATATATATATATATATATATATATATATATATATATTGCAGGTAGCCGAATGTTACAAAGTATTAACTCCTAAAACAACACCAGGGACATGTTATGGTTGCGTGACTGAGCTAAGCGGCCAGGATTCTTACTCAAGCACCAGATATGAAACTTGTGGGCAGGTAACGCAACGTTCAAAAGGAAAAACGACGTAGGAGAATCATCCTCCAACTGCCATGCCCACAGTCACGCCATTATAATTATATGACGGCAACTTGTGTGTATGTGTCAAGTCCACTTCCAAATAGTTCCAGCAACTTTAGTTATTCTATGGATTCTTGCTGCCTGGCTTTGATGCGCATTTTACAATGATCAGAAGACCATGAAGTAGAATAAGCTGCTCTTATAATCGTTGGTTGAAATGTTTGCAGAAAGTGATGGGACTGCAATAGTCAGATATTATTTGCTATCTTTTGGGAAATATGCGGTACGAGGGTAATTCGGAAAATAACGTCCGAATTGCCGTAGTTCTTCGAATATCGCGCCAACATTGAAACGCGCATGCGTACCGACTCCCGGCATGCCTTGCGTGGAAATGACGCCATTTGCATTGATAGTGTTGCAGCGTGCTGCTGACAGTGTCGGTTCAAACTGTTGAAAACAATAGGTGGGCCCACCAACTATGAAATACGGTCTGTGATTCGGTTTTTGACAGCAAGGAAGTTTCAGCAACGGACATTCATCGACAGATCAGTGAAGTGTATGTGATGAGTGACAATGTCTAAAATGAACTGTGATCAGGTCGATCATCACTGATCCCAGAAGATATGGCCTATACCGCGGATGAAAAGATCCGTGAAGATCGACCATTGACAGTTTCTATTAGTTATCAAACGATTGGTTACGCTCACAGGCGGCAGACTTCTATGACATCGACATACAAAAACTTGTAGAACGTTATGACAAATGTTTAAAGATATGTGGCAACTATGTAGAAAAATATCTATGATAACTTGATGTACATAAAACATCGGGCCTTACTTTACGACTTGCCCTATCAGACATATTGACCACGAATCAAGAGAAGTCGACAATGGCCACTGTATAACGCTTGGCCTTCATGTGGGTGGTTCAGAGCAGAGCTCGGCCATGGTTAATTTTAAGCTACACGTAGATATATGGAATTACCAACAGGAATATGTCTCAGGTAACAGATTTGTAATGCTTCCCAGAACGTTTCGAGATAACATCGGATTCGGATCCATAACACTCAAATTGTCTCCAATTAGCCATATTGTCCCTTCTACTGGAATCTGAGAACGTAATTACTTTGCTTTGTCAACTGCTAATGAATCATATTTGTGAACAACGTACCTATTGGGATTCCCAATTACCAAAAGAGAATTAGTTGATCCCAAGAATTCATTTGCCCTTTCTTCCATTAATTGCTTCTAAAGACTAAATATATGCTTCTTCTTCCTCTTCTCATTTACTTTCTATATCGTTCCCTCCAATTATCGTGTTACACTTAAATGCATTTTGGTAGGGGGATCTAATGTCTGCCTTCTATTTGCTGGAGCCATTTATCACTGTTTTATTTTTCCATTTATGCTAAAAATATGCTATTTCCTTCCAATTTCTTCATTTCGAAACAGATCAGAACTTGTACATCCGTTTACTCTTCTTAAAAATATAATTTCGGCATTGCGTACAGCTTACTTTCTCTACCACGGGGATGTATTGCGTTCTATCCAACATTTCGATGTGGAGAATTCACCGGGAATATACGATATGTTTTAAAGCATCCTGAACGCAGAAAAGCACTTTTAGAAAAAGGTCCGTGTGTCTGTCTGTGAGCAGCTTAACTCAAAAACGAAAAGTTGGTTAAAAACCAAAGTTGGTATTTAACTTTAATACCTTTAAGGTTGCGTCACGAAGGTTTTCAAGAACATTCCTCTACCATAAACGTTTTTGAAAAGTTTGATTTTCTGAAAAATGACTCTCATGAAATGCCATATGTTTAAGATATTTCATGGCAAATGAAATGTATATTTTTAACTTTCCGGCTATAGCTAATGTAGTCCTGTTTACCCTTGATGACTTTTGTATAACTGGTACACCATAAGAGATAGACCAAATCTTACTATACAAAAATGTAAATGTCGTTAAACACAATTTATGCACAAATGAATTCTTTTTGTGGAGTGAACGGTTGCAGAGATATTCCTTGTTATTTGTGTGATTTTTGGAATGCTTAAACTTTCGTCCAATGGAAAATCATTATTCATTTTTTATAGTTTAGCCGTGCAAAGGGAACGGAATCTCAAAGTTTTAAACGATTTGACTATCACTCAAAGTCTACTGTATTCCCATATTCCCCTTCTACCTACAAGGAAATAATACTTTTGTCAAATGGGAGGTCGTTATTCACTTGTTTATTTATTAATCGTGCAAAGAGAACGGCGCTTCAAAGCCTTCATATAGCGACTAGTTTTAAAAGATTTGACTATCTACTGCATTAACATATCCCCCTTGCAGCCACAAGGAAATAAGCATTAAGATAATTTCTGCAAAGGTTTATCTCAAGTAACATGAAGATAGAGAAATGCGAGTTTGTAAAATGGTTAGTACAAGAGCAGAAAAAGTCATCTGATTGCAACACAACAGATTTTTCTGAATCTTTTTTGTATTTAATCTCTAGTGAAATTTTGCTGTTTTTTATGAACAACTCCTTTATATTCATTATGGGAATGTGTTAATATCAGAATCCCGATAATTAAACTGTGTAAATAGGCTCCAGCGATTTTTTTTCTAAAGTGATATTAGAATGTATTGGGACTTTCCTTAGAATGTTGGTATGCTAATAATGTTCTCGTCAGAAATCTTAAAATTATACGAAAAAAGCTTCTCCAGGGGACTAAAGCCCCAAAATTACTCAAATGGGAATTCATTATTTACTAAATTTTATCTCCCTCCCCCCCCCCCCGGCATACAAAGAGAACGGAATATCAAAGCTATCTGTAGTTCCCAAAGTAATTTGACTATCGCTCAGAGCCCACTGTATTTCCCTACTCCCATTTTATCTATAAGGAAATATTTTAAAACTTTTCTACAAATCTTTATCTCGATTTACGTGAAGTATGTAGAAAAATCAGCCTTTCAATGAATAGATTGTTGAAGAAAAGAGCATCACATACTCCGCCATTCTTCTGTTTAAAGTAGTAAACATGCAAACATATCTTAAGTATACAAAAATGTACACAAAGTTACGAAGGCCGGACCAAACGTCATCTTGATGTCAACCAGACGTCCTTATCGATCTTTTTGACCATGGTGTAATGCAGATATTTCAGTTCTAATACAATACCTTGCTTTTTGTGCTGTGTCGCTTCCTTCAGAAAAGAGAGGTTTTCTTTTGTTTTATTTGACGACGTCAGAATAAGAGCTAATGGATGGCATTACACTCGCTCCTTTTCACGTCACGATTTTCTCCTTAATCCCATAGAGTCTAGTTCTTGAAACACTCTATTGTAAAACATCCTTCTTTCTTAGGTTTAAGATAATACAGTTGCCTTTAATTCTGTAAGCAATTACTCGTCAGTACATAAGTATGCTCGCTGGCTTTATGGATATTTGACTAGCGGTCTTAGTCGGCTTTGTTCGTAGTTTAACCTCTTCGCAATAAAGATGTTTACTCAAAGTTTTAGAATATCGTAACAGTGGTTTTGTTAATTTTATATTAAAGAATCACCTTGCTTCCTTTAAGGTGCTTGTGATAGGGATATCTTACCCTACACAAACAAATACACACACAATCAGAATTTCTCACTTTATTACATATATTAATGATTTAATTTTATTGATTTTTTATTTTAAAACTTGGAATCAAACACTCATACATACCTTTAGGCTCGAGGGAGGGCAGAGGAAAATCTTATTAGAGCAAAACTGCTAATTCTAGATGGGAATCAAACATGCCATCCTCTGATTTAAAAAAGTAGCGTGCTAAATGATATTGCGGAGAGCCATTTCATAACTACATTTTATTTTTGGTAGGAAACCAAATTATGCTCAGAGATAAAAGCTGTCATGGCTAATGCTGGAAATGGAACATGAATTTGCGATAAATAAATGTGCTATACGTAAAAAAAGTGAAAAGACATTACAAAAATCCATTATTTACACTTTAGAAATAAAAGAAACCTGTTAACGATTATGTTTTCAGGTACAGTAGGAATGAAATTTCGCCATTCAAACGATATTGGTGGACATAATGCTCAAAGTAGCCACTTCTATGCATTGTTGTGCAAAATACCTTAACGTTCAATCAAAGCAAGGATATCTGTCAGAGAGCAGGTCCTTGTGGGAATTATACCGCGAGCCTTGTACGCTACCTCGGAATCACCCTGCTCGAAGTAGACGATGATAAAGACCTTTGAAACATGGGTTTCAAACCAACCTGGCTAGAAGCTCGAGAAAATTAAGAGTTTGTTAGATATTTTTTCTTATAGAAACCTTAGGTATGGTTTCATTTAATAACGTTAACTACACGGCGGGTCTTATAAATAAATTATATCCTTCTAGATCTAGCCACATGTTGAGGCAACATTTGCAGCGGATCTTGAGCGGGTGCTTTTTGGACATAAGTTTTCAATACATCATCCAGGATATTTTGCGCATTTTTGTAAAATATTACGCAAAGATATTGTTTCTTCGAAGTTTTCCTGTATTTAAGTCTATTTGCTCACTTTTGATAGGTCCGATGATTTCCGATAACTGAATCTGGAGCATGAAAATCTTCTCAGGACGTGGAGAACGAAGAACCGTTCATGAGAAGTGTATCGTGTGCAATACCTCTGATTAATGCTGCACTAAACTTGTATCAGAGCTGTGTTTTATTATTTGTATTATTATAACACCACAATGTAATATCTTTTGCTTTAGATGACAGTAGAATAAGCCTTCTTGACTTGTTTTATTTTTAATTCAGCTAGCTTTATTGTACTGTATTTGTATTTTACAGTTTTGCTAATAAAATATAAAAAATTCAAACAATTACATCACCTGTATTGAGTGTACAATTCAACAATTTCCCTAAAAGTCTAAAGTAAGAATTAACCCTGATATGCACAAGAAATTGATAACATTTCAATACGTTATGAGCGGTGATTTGGTTGGCGTTTTCTTTTCAGTGTATGTGGGGGTCATTGTTTTGGCTGATTCTGGGGAATATCTTTCAGTAAACGGTTCTGGCGATTGACGAGGTGTGTGCATTCCAAGTCAATTTCGTCTAACGTTAGTCCTAAATATTTGAGAGACTCAAATTGAGGAATGGCTTCATTATTTAATTTGATTATGTGTTTGCTAATATTTGTTTTGTAGCTGAATGTAAATAAAATGCACTTTTTTGGATTCATCTTCACTCTCCACCTTTTGCATCATTCAGCTACTTTGAATACGCATTCTTGAGGACTATTAATTGCTGTCACAAACCTTCCTTTTTGTCTAAAAATTACATACCTTATTTATTTCAAAGATATGAAGATCAATCTCCAAAGCCTCTTCATTTTTCCATTAGGTTTTAGAATGGAAAGAGCTTCAACTGTTTGCTGAGTCTTATATCAGGATTCCATGTCTATGCCAGTCGCAGTGATGTGCAGTGCCCCCGAATACAATGATGAACAGTGTAATGAAGAATGAGTCTGAAGCACCGAGTTGTCAATGAGGTCCCCAAGAATGAGTGACGCCCACCAGTGTTATGTCATATAGTTTCTGGTGCTCTGCCAATACATTACTATTAATCACTGAATGTACCTAGGCTCAACCAAACAGAGGTGACAGCAGTTTGTGTTTTCCCTGACAATCCTCTGCTAGTTCAACACGCTGATGACCCACACGCACAAACACGACACGTTTTCCCACTCAAACACAATCGTGCAACGCTATATAAGGCAGTAAACACCACAACGATGTTGAAATATGGTTCACACGAGCACAGCGAGAATATCTTCAAACAAGAACAAAGGTTATCCCGGGTAATGAGATACGTTTATCCACACTAAAGTCGAAGTCTTGATTTGCTACCAAATCAACTTAAAAAACAAGACAAGCCAATTACTTTCAAATAACTACTGAATTTCTTCAGCTAAGACTACCTTGGAACCTTGCAAAGATTACTTTCTCTACCACGTAGATCTACTACGTTCGATCTCAAGATTTTACCGGAAATATATGTTTTGAGGCCTCCTGGATAAAAAAAGGATTTTAGAAAAAAAGGAAAAAGTGTGTGTGTCTCTCTCCCTCTTTCTCTCTGTGTGTGTGTATGTGTGTGTGTATGAACACCATAAATAAAACACCAAAAGTCGGTTAAAAACCCAAATTAGTATTTAAGTTCAATATCTTTCAAAGATGCAACACGAAAATTTTGAAGAAAATTCCTCCACCTTAAACTATTCTTTACAAGGAAATTTTTTACTGAAATTTTGATCTTTGTCAAAAATGACTAACCATTTTGATTAAATCCTTAAAATGCTTTTTTGGCAAATGAGATGTATATTTTGAATTTTCCAGCTATAGCTCATGTAGCCGTATTTATTATTGATGACCTTTGCATAACTGGTAAACCGCAAGAGATGAACCAGATCTTCGTGTACAAAAAATGTAGATCTTGCTAAAACACACAATTTATGTAATAGGATCCATTTTTGGAGATATTCCTTGTTATTTGTCAGAATTTTGCAACACTTATAGACCTTCTCATATGGGAGGTCGTTATTCATTCTTTATCTCTTCATTTTGTTTATCTCGATTAACATGAAGTAGATTGAGCAATAAGAAAGTCTTTCTAACAATAGTTTGTGAAAGAGCAGAGAAAGTCATGTGAGTGCAACACATCAGAATTTTTATTGTCTGTATCACTTATCTGCACTACAGTTAGTAGAGGAAAACTATGGCAGATAAAAGATTAAATGGAGGCTGATAATTGATCACTATTCTCTTTCGTTTTGTGCAATTTTATGCGCGCAAATATCTATATCATCCGCTTTACACCTTGATTTTACAGCGTGCTTAGCGATACAAGCATCCGATTGGATTATGTCCTAACCAGCTCTTCCTGCCACTCGTCATTAAATTGTGTGTCAGCCATAAATAAAATATTTTGTTTGTCAATGACGCTGCCAATTGTCAGGACCATATCAGCGGCGCCAGTGTGCCGTGGAAGTTCTTTTACATGATAGGAAATCTAGTGATATGCCTTTAAGCATATTTAAAAACCATCGGCCTGGGCCGGATTTGATCCCGTGACCTTGGGATCAGTAGACCAGCGTCTAACTCAGGGATGACCACGAGAGGAGTCGTAGCGATTGAACTTGTCTTACCTACCCCACATTCTGTTGCCAAGTGAAGGTTGTTTGATACAACACCTACAGTGGTGGGCTCGTTCCACCTTTCTACACTGTTACCAACTACTTTTGTTTATGTTAAGCATATTTTGCATACAATAATTGTTACTGTGGTTAGGCACGTAGTATCCTTAGGCTGCCTTATGATTAAAATAATAAATTGTTTCTCTTTCACAATAAATAAAGCAGTTACGTTCCATTGCTGTTTAGCCTGAAATAGAAACAGACCAGAGAGAGTTCGCTATACAGGATTTCCAACACCTCTCCTGGAGAACTGCATTCCAGAACAAGAGAGGAGCGACTCGTGGAAGCATGTTGTATACAAAAATGCAAAGAGAATTAGGAATTAACACACCAGCTTGTCACCGTAGCTGTAGGAAAGTAGATCTACATTCTCTTATTGTCTATAACGACATTCTTCTCGTAAAGTGGATATTCACATCCACAAAAAAGCGCTTTCCTCAAGTTTCATAACGTTCTTTTCCCTTGCAGCTTAATTTTAGATCTGTGCTAATGACGTGTTAAAGAACATGGTAAATATACAACACAATTTATGTGTCCCATTCAGATAACTTTCTCTACTATTGTACTAACTATTGTTACAAGCACTTTCTCTCTATTTTCGTCACGTTAATTGAGACAAATACTTGCAGAAATTATCTTATTGCCAATTTTCTTGTAGGCACAAGTGGAATATGGAAGCATTATAGGCTTTGAGCGATAGTCAAATCTTTTAAACCTGGTCACTATAAGCATTGCAAAATTGAGACACACAACAAGGAATATCTCTGAAATGGTTCACCAAAAATATGCAGCCGAAATGAAGGACATTCTGCTGAGGACATTCACAGAAAATTATATATATATTTCATTTGACATGAAAATATCTTAAGCTCACTTAAGCACACTTAAAAAGAATCGGTCTCGGCCGGATTTGAACCCGTAACCCTTGGATTAGTAGGCCAGCGTCTAACCAACTGAGCCTCTGATGGTGATATTTTCTTCAAACTCCATATTTTTTAAGGGGACAGGGTAGTGATTTGGGCTCAAAAAGTCAATTTTTTGTTTTTCATCTTTAAAAAAAGTAGAAATCTTCCTCTTCAAAATGATATATAAATTATAAGGGTACCGGCATATTTAGGGCTTTAAATTACCCCATTTAAATATGGTGGAGTGCTGGGCCACCCTGGGTAAAGAGGGCTTCAGAGATTACACACTTTTCTTTAAATGTAGTTTTCTGTAACTTGACTTTTTTAAACTCAGGTACACTTTTTTTTCAAAACCACTAAACCTATTTGAATGAAAATTTTATAGTAGTTTCAGAAGCATGTACTCCACAAATGTAACCCATTGTTATTGGAAAAGTCCAAAACAAAAAAATTTCAAAAAAAATATTTGTGCAAAGAAAGTTTACTTTTTTTTTTTTTTTTTACAAAAGTCAAATATTTTTTTCTTTTGAATATAGCCAGAGATATTCAAGTAAATTTAGGTTAACAGTCATGAATATACATTGCCTAGTGCACTACAAAAGTTTCAACACATAGGCTTGAATGTTGTAGAAGGAATTTGTACCGTTAGTACTATATATATTATATTTTTCAAAAACATGTTATCAGTTTTTGCCCTATTACATACCCATTTTGAATAATTGTTTTGATGTTCTCTATATCAATGTAATTGCAATGAATCACTAAATATTCATCCCAAATTAAATTTTGATCTGAGCAGTAGGAGCTTAGATATCCTCAACTAAAGTTATGTTTTGAAATACTGAAATCGTGTACGAATCACTACCTTGTCCCCTTAAAAAAATCTTTCGCTAACTAAAGGTTCTAATGATTTTTATATTAATATGGCGTACATATATTTAAGATACTAACCGACAAACCTTATACCTATCTTAACTTTTCTGGGATATGGCTTTAAAGTCCCTTTATTTTGTATAATCTTGTGTAACTGGTACACGTTAAGAGATAGATCAAAAACTAGTAGATAAAACATACTAGATAGATATCTTTGATTCATTGATTGATTACATACACGGGAGGATTCCGCACTGAGGACGCCGATTCGGATCTTGTACGTCAGACCCCGGGCGGAACGAATGAGATGACAATACACAACGGGTGGCCGGAGAGCCACAAGGAGACTCCCAACGAAGTCGAGTGTGAACCATGTAGGAGTTAGATGAATTTGGCGTTTCAGACATTATTCATTTTTTTTTTTTTTTTTTTTTTTTTTTTTTTTTTTTTTTTTTTTTTTTGTCCACGTGTGTGTACAATGGGAACCTGGGATACTATACACCTTAAGCCATAGTCAAAACTTTTAAAGCTGGAAGCTATGTGATACCCAATTCCATTTTTTTACATGTTCAAGATATTAAAAACAAATAGCAATTTCCCATTTGAAAAAAGCATAGGAGTTAAAAAATTCAAACAAATAATAAGTAATATATCGGAAAGAGTCACTGTAAAAAGCATTTCACACAAATTGTGAGTTTTAACGAGATTCATATTTTTTGTGTAATGCAGAGGACTTCTAAGGAAATTCTCAAAAAGTCCAAGATTTACATTTTAATTGTTATAGGAATATCTAAAATATATTCTGTACACAAGGAGTCTTAAAACGTGTATTTCCGGCGACCTCCCGGTATCAAATTTTTGGGCGGAATGCAATACTTCCTCGAATTACTATGAAAGGCGCAAAAGAAAATAAAAATGCGTCTTTTATTCAGGGGCCTCAAAACGTGATGTTACCACTCACGTGACTTTTTCTGTTCTTCTACTAACCATTCTTACCTCTTATTCTTATATCTTGTTCGTGTTAGTTGAGATAAACATTTGCAGAAATTATCTTATTGCTTATTTCCTTGTAGGTGCAAGTAGAATATGGGAATACAGTGGCCTTTGAGCGATAGTCAAATCTTTTAAAGCATTGAGATTTCATTCTCTTTGCACGGCTAAGATATAAAAACTGAATAATGATCTACTATTTGACGAAAGTTTAAGTATTCCAAAACGCACACTAATAACAAGGAATATCCCCGAAATTGGTTCACTCTACAAAAAAGAACGTATTTGGACGTATGTTTTAGCATGATCTACATTTTTGTACAGTAAGATTTAGTGTATCTCTTACGGTTTACCAGTTATGCAAAAGCCATCAAAGGTATACAGGCTACATAGGCTATTCAAAACATACATTTCATTTGCCTTAAAAATATCTCATATATATGGCATTTTAATCAAAATCGTGAGAGCCATTTTCGAGAAAATAAAAACCTTTTCGAAACATTTTCCTTGTTTAGGGTGGAGGAATTTTGTTCAAGATCTTCGTGTCGCATCCTTGAAAGATATTAAAGTTAAATACCAACTTTGGTTTTTAACCGATTTTTCGATTTTGAGTAATTCTGACCGCAATTCTTTTTTTCAGATGCGAAATAGTGTAAATACACCACAATATGTCTGTCAACGCAGAAGAGTAGCACTTTTCGTGTATCCCAGTTGTACATATGACTGAGCGAACTTCCTTTTATAATAGGTTTAGGAAGAAAAAGGTCTTGCAGATCACTTCTCCAGACCTTTATTAGGGCATTGTCCATGCACACATTATCCTCATACATTTTAGCTTATTTCCATAAAATTACTTTCACAAACTTAAAAAAAATAAGCATACCAGCTTTATAGGCATTTTCACAGGAATAAACAAAACGTGCTGCTATTGATTGAAGTGGTGAAGCTGAGAAACAAAAATTGGTGAGAATATTCTATACAGCATGGTGCTTGAAATACAACGATTTTCGGTACGGGTTTACAGATTTACAGGACTTCTTCTAGAAATATTCTACTTTATATAACATTCTAGAACTGAATTCAGAATACCTAACATACAACTTCAGATTACTCGCATATTTTAGGGAGCTTTTATTGAAAACTCTTGAATGTACATACCATACCAACTTTAGTATACTTAATATGTAAATTACTTATTCTTTTGCAATTAACACTGCTCCTAGGTTGCAAATGCATGCCATACTAGCGAGATCATCTACAACGCAAGACAAGGGCGTCCACTGCCACTCCTGTATTCCGATAGCGTTAAAATCACAGAGATCGGCTTATGATAAATGGCTTTATAGTTGACAACACGTTCTTAGGAGCTGAGAGAATGCATACTTGGCTTTGAAATTGCATCCCGTGAGTTATTATGTGGCTTTCTATGAGTAAAAGAACCCGCAGTCTTCCACTGAACCAGAAGGTGTGAGGATGGTCACTGATAAACTTGGGCAAATTATATTTTATCAGTTGCAACATTTTGGGATAGTAGTAACAATAGGGCTGTCTACATAAGTGTTGTAGTGGAAAAATTGCCTTGGACTCACAAATCCAGAATCATACACATTACTTTCTCTTTTCGTTATCGTTTATGTTTTCCAGAAAAAAAAATGAATAGCGACAATGGAAATTCACATTTTGAAGTCCCTTGAATAAAATATTTTTAGAAAAAGGTAGAGGGTCTGTGTGTGTTTGTGTGTGTAAGCTCACTTTCCAGGGATGTGACACGAAGATATTCAAGAAAATCTCCCAAACGCCCAATGTTTACATTGAACATTTTTCGAAAAACTCAATTTTTCTTAAGTTTAAGGTATTTTCATGACAAACAAAAAGTATGTCTTGAATTTTCTGGGAATGTCCTCAGAAGTCCTCTTCTTTCTTAGTGCCTTTAGCATAGCCGTAAACTGTAAGATATAGACAAAATCTTATTACGCAAAAACGTAGATCTTGCTAAAACACGCAATTTATGTCCAATGGATTTTCTACAGAGTATACCATTTCCAAGATATTCCTTGTTATTTGTTTACGTTTTCCAGTACTTAATAGCGACGAACTTTGTTCTTAAAAATTTGACTACCTTAAAGCATTTCCCTTGCATCTACAAGAAAATTATCAAATAAATAAAATTTGTAAATATTTATTTCGATTATCGCGAAGAAGATAGAGGAATAAGCTCTTGTACAAGAGTACAGAAAGTCATGTGAGTGCAACACATTGGACTATTTTATATTCGTGTAGTACCTTTGTAAAGTACGGGACTTAAACAACAAATTTTGCATTTATGCAGCACTTTGTAAGTTATGGTTTCCAAACAGAAAAGTCTGAAACGGATATTTTTATTAAAACAATATTATATTTAGGGGACATCAAAACATCCATTTAAAATAGTATCTCGATATCGGAGGGATCTGTAAGAGGAAGTAAAAACCTAGAGTTTAAGAGGTAATGATACAAAAAGCTTCTATCGTGATAAATATTTGCTGAAAAGAAAATTAATTACATAATATTAACAAAAGAATAGGCGGTTAACAAAAGAACTTCATTAAAATATACGCATTAAAATCAATAATCGATTGTACATAAATATTTTCCTGGTCAGTTCTTTCTGATATCGCTGCAAACGTTTCCGTGTTACAGTTTTACTCATTACAAATTAGTTAGCAAGCTTCAAAGAAATACAAAGCTGGCGGAACGCTTTCAGTGAATACATTTATATGTCTATTGTTCGCCACAGAAATCCCTTCTGTCCGCCTCCACAACACGGAAAGTTCTGTGAATTTACTTAAAGTGATGTACAATGGTCTCCAATTCAAAAGCATTTCTTTTAATTATTCTGATAGAAAACAATCCTATTCATTTAACGTCAATCACGATAAATGTAAACCCAGAAACGGGTTCAAATTAGGAAACACGGACTTGATTAAATACCTGCTGCGAAACCGACATTCATATTTTATATTATAAGCCGATTTTGATTTATCATAATGCTACACCAAAAATCTGATGTGTTGCTCTCTCATGATTTTCTCTTCTCTTGTACTAACCATTCTTATAAACTCCTATTCCTAGATCTTCTTTGTGTTAGTTGTAATAATCATTTGCAAAAATTACCGTATGGCTCGTTTTCTTGCACGTGCAACGGGAGTATGGGAATACAGTAGGCTTTGAGCGATAGTCAACTCTTTTAAAGCTTTCAAATTCCGTTCTCTTTGAACTGTTAGCATATAAAAATGAATAGCGGTGTTCCATTTGGCAGAAGTATAAATTCTCTAAAACTTACACAAATAACGAGGAATATCTCCGAAATGGTTGACTCTACAAAAAAATGTACCTAAACATAATGTACATAAACCGTGTGTTTTAGCAAGATCTACATTTTTGTATAGTACGATTTGGTCTATCTTTTACGGTTTACCAGTTATGCAAAAGCCATCAAGAGTAAAAGGACTTCATGGATATAGCCAGAAAATTCAAGATATACATTTAATTTGTCATAAAAATATCTCAAACATATGGCATTTTAATCAAAATTGTTAGTCATTTTCAAGAAAATCAAAATTTTCGAAAAATTGTCCATGTAAAGGGTAGTTTACGGTGAAGCAATTTTCTTCAAAATGTTCCTGTCACATCCTTGAAAGACATTAAACATAAAATAGCAACATTGGTTTTTAACCGACTTTTCGTTTTTTGAGTTACGCTATCCACAGACTGACAGACACAAACTCTCTCTCTCTCACTCACACACACACACACACACACACACACACACACACACACACACACACACACACTTGTGTTTTAAGATACATATTGCTGTTTTGGAACATTTAATGATATGATAGCTTTCAACAGACACATCAATAGTTTTTAATGCTTACTAAAGTTCCGGAAAGCAAAAAAGAAAGAAAAAGTAAAGAAACAGAAAACCAAACTACCTACTTGCCTAACACAATGATGTTACATCTGTCACAATATTGCGTCATAGTCCACTCTTTCTCTAGTGACGCAACAGTTCAATAACTGGGGCTCAATTCAACATCTTCCTTTCTGTTGGCTTGTTCATTACCCCATGCTTATCTCCAACCAAGCACATGTCAACCGGCGGCGAAACCACGCCCTGCCCAAGGTAGGACAAGCACCTAGAGTCAGTCACAATATGTGTATTGCTTTAAGTCGAAGCAACTTCTGAAAGACGCTATACAATTTGGTGTTCCCACTGCATGTGATAATGCGGAGCAAATCACAAATTTATAGCTATTGTAATTAAAAGTACTTCTACCAACGATTTCCTAAATTAAATTTTAAATATATCTAAATCATCACATGGCTGAAAAACAGGTAATAGTCTCTTAAACAAAATTATAGTAACATGGCAATTATTTCTGATGAAAAGAAGTTAGTTAAATCATACCTTAGAGGATGGATTTATTGGTATTAATTCGACCTTTTTGGGGAGCGGGTATCATTTTTAAAGTGCTTTCTTGGTTCATCAAATTTAAACATAAGTACTTCTGGTGAAACGGAGCAAATACAGTAATTGTTTCTAAGCAAAATGGTAACGGATTAGGAAAACAAGGTTAGTAGGTTGCAATCTCTCTCAGTGTTTCACTTAAAATTGGTTGCACAGACGGTGAAGAAGTGTTAAAAGGTGGTGCGTTATTCTGAACATCTGAAAGCTCATTCATCACTCATAATCACTGATCTGTCATTCTTGAGTTCAAACAGTATATTAAGATGTCAGTGATAAATAGCCAAATCAAATAAATAATACTTACGAAACATCATAGGGCAAAGTTTGTGCAAAGTGTGCCTTCACATCTCTATAGCGCCTCCCATGGATGAGGCCACAAATGTAAACTCAAGTGGAACGTAACAGGTGTCTACAATTTTCAAATGGGAGCGCACCCATAAAGGTTCAAGGTTAGAAAACTGTTTCCTGAGCATATCAGCTGAAGAGGAAATTAATGTTGGATCTACAGAGGTGGATGAGGATAAACGTGTTTCTTTATTTGGAAAGTTGCAGCAAAGCAAACCATTTGGTCTCTTAATTTCAATCCACACAGTCATGCTTGACTGCATATTCAGAGTTGTTTAGCACCTTTACTAACAAGGCTTTTCTTTGCTGACGTGAGTGATTAATACGAGGAACAAGCAAAAGGAAGATAGAGTGAACGGTGATTATTGCTTTCCTAGAACTTTGGGAAGTCAACGATGAAGTACTGTCAAATCAACACTCGTTGTTTTCGGTATTTGTTCCAAACAGAGTAAAACTCTGTGCGAAACATTTGGAATAACAGGCGCAAATCCACAGGGCACACATCAAACCATCATAGTTGCAAAGCGGTTGTTTTATTTAATTCCTTTTTATTAAATATTCCAGAATATTCCTTCATCCCAAAATGATCTTCTGCCTCCATAAGTCCTGCCCAGAGTATCTTCCCTCCTTTAACTCACTTCTCTCGATACTCTTTTTTACCCCATCCACTCAGCATTCCCTAGGTTTCCCTCTTCTTCTTTTCCCTTCTACTTTCCAATTTAAAATGTTATTGGGTATTCGGTCCTCTAACTGTTCCTTACATCTTTCTCTATGTTTATACACAGTTGCCATATTTGCTTAAACATTTGTCATAACGTTCTATAAACTTTGTATGCCAACATCACAGAAGTCTACCATCTGTGAGGATAACCAGCGGATAAGCTGGAAGTAGTCAATCTCCGATCTTTTCATACACAGTATTGTTCATTATGGATACTGTCCCATTCAGCCTTGAAAGCTCCTAACCACTTACCCACTTTGCTGTCACTCATCACATACACTTCACTGATCTGTCGATGAATGTCCGTTGTTAAAACATTCCTTGTCAAAAAAAAAAAAAATAAATAAATAAATAAATAAAAAAAAAATAAAATAAAAATAAATAAATAAAAATAAATAAATAAATAAACAAATAAATCACAGACCGTATTTCACAGTCGCTGGACCCGTCGATTGTTTTAAACATTTTGAACCGACACTGTGAACAGCACACTGCAAATGGTGTTTATGCCGGAAATCGGTTCGCATGCGCGTTTCAATGTTTGACTAGCTACGGCGATTCGGACCTTGCTTTTCGAATTACCTTCATAAATGAATCACCTAGGTGTTTGTCTTCACACTTTAGGACCATTTAATTATTTTGGAGGGTTAATTTCACATAATTGCGGAAAATGGTTAAGAAATTCCTATTGCTCTGAGGTAAGGTTCTTCAAAAACATAGGTATTTCACCAATTTATAGCTAATTTTTTTTTTTTTTTTTTTAATTTATTTAGAGTCGCTTTAACAATTAAGTCATATCGCGACTATTCTATGGAATACAGCGGTATACATAAATTTAGTACAATTATTTTACCAAAAACATGAGAATACAATCAAATCAGTACAACAAGTATGTTTCATATTATATTTTCGCATGCAAGCCCGTACCTTTGAGAAATGATAACACCCTTCTGCAGTTGGATGGCGTGTTCAGAGTGGTGGATAAGTCTCCAGTGATGTGATGAAGCTGTCGTTGTGTAGCGTATTGCTTACATTCTGTGAGGAGATGTTTTACTGTGAGGCGGGTGTTGCAGACTTCACATTGTGGTGGCTGGCCTTTGCTGAGGAGGTATGAGTGGGTTAACCTTGTATGACCAATGCGGAGACGTGAGATAATCTTTTATAAACTACTGCTATCCGTTAACTAGTTCTTACAACACCCTATTTTTCATATAGTTCATGTTACTCGATGTAAGGGTTTGTATTAAATTATTTGTTGTTTAACGGCGCTGTCAATTGCCAGTATCACATCATAAGCATCGCCGGGGTGCCGGAATAATAATAGACGATAACAGTATAAACAACCGAAAACATCTTTCCATTTATTTACGGAGCCTTTATTTACCAGGAAAGAAACTCACTCCTGCACATGCTGCTATTGTCGAACATCGTAACAAAATCCATGCAAACGTAAGAGCACATAATGTTTCATTGGCATTTGCTCATTTCTTCTTACTTGTATTATTATTATTATTATTATTATTATTATTATTATTATTATTATTATTATTATTATTATTATTATTATTATTATTATTATTATTATTATTATTATTATTATTATTATTATTATTATTATTATTATTATTATTATTATTATTATTATTATTATTATTATTATTATTATTATTATTATTATTATTATTATTATTATTATTATTATTATTATTATTATTATTATTATTATTATTATTATTATTATTATCATCATCATCACTTACGTCAAAGACGGGTGAGTTGGGTCACCTGGTATGTAGAGTTCTTTCCCGTATATTTCATTTATTGTGTGAAACAGTGGGAACGATATCAACTGGAGAGACGCATCTATCATCCCACAACGACTGTGTGGTTGTGCAGTCACGATGGAACAGATTTACATATCCTCTCCCTCTCTCATCTCCAGTACTTGAGTCCCTTGTAAGAGAAACCTTGTTAAAAAGCAAAGGGGGGCATTAGAGCAACATGAGATGAGATGCCAGTTCTTCGCGTTAAATAAAGACAGTGACTCAGCCGAAAGCGAGTGGAGCTATTAGGCACTTCAGAGTCAATTTCTCATGAATGCCGCTTAAGAGGTTTGAACCTCTGTTCACTAGTGCTGCGGATCAAAGAACATTGCAAGGGTGTAATTTTCTAAAGCCGTTGGCTGGAGTTCAGGTTTAACGACATCATAAGCCTTACTGTTCACGAGGTCATTAACGGTTTTTCATAATCCATACCAGGGTTCAAGCTAGAAAACAAATCAATGCCACAAACATGAACTAATCAAAATTAGCGTTTATGCAACATATTATACGTTTGTGCAAAATTCTGCTATACCTTCGCCGGCCTTACTCTAAACTGTAATGTAAACAAAGTGCAACAATGTATTCCTACGCGGGCCCTTATGTTTGACAGTAATATGGCGCGACTTAACATGTGTGTCATGCAAATACGTTTAAAACAATTAGCTTTTCACCAATTTGTACTGGTTTTGTTTGGCGATGCTTTACCTACTCCAAGACAGACGCCATTTTAAACAAACTTTGTGCTCCGTTCCATTACTTTCTTATATGGCTTGTTTTGTATCGCAGTTAATACTGAATTTCATATTAATGTATTCCACTTATTCTTATGTAAGATTTTCGAACTGTTTCTGCAAATAATTCTTGTGGTTATTTTAAATGTAATGTTAGTTAACGGATTATATTTTCATTCGCCCCTGCTGACATCGAAGTTGTGCGGTGAGATCAACCAATAGTGTTACTCAAACACGTGCAGTTGTTTATGTTGCAATTTAAAGTAAGACCAGCAAAGGCGTAGTAGAAATTAATTATGGCTTCACTGGCGTGGTAAGTTTAAAAATAATCAGGAACTGAATAAATAAATGGGTATCTCAAACTCATGGCTTTCATCAGGGTCTGAATAAGAAATAAACGGCCATCTCAAAATCCTGGCCTTCTTCGGGAAAACATTAAACCGAGCTTGCGTGACCTTTAGGAACTGAATTATAAAAATAAATGCTATCTTAAAATCCATGACCTTCTTCAGGAAATTCAAATTAAATTACACTCAGGGAACTTCAATAGTCACTGGGTACTTCTACTGAGTCGAGCTTCGATACCAGACATTAAATACATCTGCCAGAGAAGGGTGACGAACCGCACGGAACACATCTACCCAGATGGTTCATTCAGTTCCTGTATAAAGTTATTGTTTCATGAAAATGCTTTAAACGCAATCGTAAGACCAGGTTTTGAGAAATTTAAAAAGTTTCGAAAATTGTCTATATAAACATAGTTTGTAGTGAAAATCCTCAGAAGGGTTCTCTTGCCCTTCTCACAATGATCTGTCGACCTGTTGTCCTCAATCCCATCTTTTTACTGGCCGTCCTAAAGTCTCTATCTCCTTTAGGTTCGTATTGTAAGACCATTGTGGAATCCTTATTTCTTCCAGATGTTTCTTCCATTTTTCTTTGTGCTCTTCTATTTTATAATTTACTGCAAAAATATTCAGTTCTTGCCTAATTATTTGATAAGGAATCTTGTCCTTTTAACTGCTCGTAAAAATGTGATTTCCGCTGCCTAAATATGACCAAAATCTTTTGTCCTCATAACCTAGGATTCATTACCATACAGTAAAATAATTACAGTCATCAACGTATAGAATTTTACCTTTGTATATCTTCGTGTATCTTTTAATGTTCTGCTTATAGTACAACAGATACTTTGACATCTCTGTAATTTAATATCTATACCTCTATCCTCGTTAAAAATAATACGAGTCTATAGATTAGTTCATATATAACCCCATCGCACCACAGCCAATCCGGGCCAAGGGCTACCGCCCGACCAATAGAGGCGTTACACTATCATATACGAACTATCACTTGGTTATTCTTTTGTTTAGTCAGTGTTACCAACGCTTATAGCAGGATTGCGCACGAAAGATAAAATCCAGGTAAAAATTTGAAACACGATTGCGCGCAGAGACTGCAACATAACTGCGCATGTCCTTACATTATAACCGCTTCATAGACAACGAAGCTAACACTTTTAGATCTTCATTTCTGAATCGTGTCTATGTGGCCGTAGAACTATTTTATTTTGTCAATGCAAAAAAGTTACATACACTGTAATAACAGATTTTATTGGCAATGTAATCGAAGAATATTAACTTGAACATGTAAAATGAATATAGCGGCAAGATTTTTGGGAGACGAAGCAGCCAACCTTCACGTGGTGTCCCCCAGGGTAATGCTAATAGGCTGCGCAATCGTGCATTTTCTAGTAATTGTGCGCAATCGTGTTTATTTTTCATGCGCAATCGTTGTCATTTTAAGCCGCTTAAGCGCAACCCTGACTCCACTTTGCCAACTGTAACCCATAAATAGCTGAAAAACAATTTATTGCACATTTAGAATCGATTAACCATCAAAAGAGCACTGCATTTCAATTTGACAACTATGTTTATAACAATTGTTCTTCTAATCATTGATGTACTTTTCCAGAAGAACGGTTATTTGTTCTGCTAAAAATAAAACGAGATTTATTTGAGATTATAAACTGGTTTTCTGTTATAACACAATAACATGTAATTCTGAGTTTATTTTCCACAGTTGGCAGTGCCGAGTGTTGAAACTACACTAATCAAAGAAAAACTTTTAGATTATTTTTATAGGATTTAAGATCTTCTGGTCAACCTTTGCGATATAATATTTAAATTTATATTTTATTTACCAAATAGTCCAGACGTTCTCGCTCAGGATCTTATAGTATTACTTGTGATAACTGAAATACCAACTTGTTTTAAATTCGTATCTTCAGTTGCTTCGTACTGGGTATTTTCCGTGTTTCATGTGCTGACATTTTAAAACTAGAATTCTTTCCAATTAAGCTTAAATATGGATTTGTTCCTGTAATTCATTTTTACACTTTGTAGCTTTCCAGTAACTGACATTTTTATTGTTATAACATTTAATTTCTAAAGCAAGAAACAATATCAAATTGTACGTATGGAAAGTTAGGTGTTGACTGAGATAAGGAAGGAGCTGGGAAAGTTTTGAGTTGGGATTGGAACTAAAGTGAAACAGCTGCTCCCTGGTCAGGAAACATCCGAAGAAAGGGAGACCAGCAAAACCTGCAACTCCATTTAAAGTGTGTCCCTCAGGATTCCGTTTATGGAGCCGATTTTCGTGGGTGCCGTGACTTTTGCAGATGGCGTGGGAAGTATTGTCCCATTATTTACTCTGTCTAGCGGTTTAAGGTTTCTCGGTTGTGGCATGGCACGTATAATTCATGTCATATTTGGCCACTACCAGAAACGATATGCCTTAATTAAAATTCATTAAACGCTAACCTTGGCACGTGTAGTCAGCTTAAACTTGTAAATAGAGCTAAGAACCTAGGAAATTAACTTTTAAAAGACAAGGTGTGTGTGGAATTTGGTAACAAATTAATATGAAAAATTTTGATGTGTTTTTTGGAATATTATTAAGTATACTTATAACTTGCACTTTCAGACTACACCACTTTCTAAAACGTTTTTTAATGTCGACAGTTTCAAAGCAAGAAATGCCTATTTAATCGATCCCCATTACGTATAGTAAGTAGAAAAAGTTTTATCCCAACCAAAAATTCGATATCGAGATTTCACCGCAAATCCATGTTTTGGGACTCCCTCAATAAAAAAGGGGGGGGGGGAAGGAAAAAAAAAACATTTTTAGAAAATGTGTGTATGTGTGTGTATGTATGTATGTGTGGATGTGTGTGTGAACGTGACGTCGGGCTCGGCGCTCACCAAAGGATGAACGGGGCCAAACTACTTCACACCACATGGCGTGACAGCAGGTGAACAAAGATATTACAATGGAAGCGGCAGAAACAAAAGGAGTCGAGAATGTTAGCGAGATTTTTAGCTGCGTCATTTCCGGTGCGTGTGTGCAACTCGAGAAAGATCCGTGTGACGTCATCCCCAGTATATAAGGAGGCCAGAGAACAGCTGTGAATTTTAGAGTGACCTTGAGTTACGGACATGAGTGGGTTAGTGTGTCAGTGAGTGTGAGACAGATGTGCGCGTGTCGTCGTGAGAAGATTCAACCAGCGTCACCAGTGATTGTAACGTTGTAATTAGGATATGAGAAACAGAGGAAGTGAAAAAAGACGCTAAAAGGACTGAGCAAGGCTATGAGAAGTAAAAAATTGTAAGTTGTGATAACCCAAAAACTGTAGATGCTTTAAGATGCTCACTTAATGTCCGTCGTTCAACCCCGCGAGACTACATCCTCGTTGTTCGTTTTCTCTATATATGTATTTATTATATGCTTAATTTTTTAATGATTATTCTTTTATAAGTATCTATAATTTCGATGTTAGTGTCTACTGTAATTTTCATTGTCAGAGGCAGCTAAGTTACACTAAGTAGTAATTACGTCATTTGTTTAAACTGGCTCACGGTTACCTCTTGAAAGCACATGCAGCACGAAGAACAAAAGGAGATGCAAATCTAATCCTTGGGGATTATTTTGCGATGCGTATTTAGTCACGGAGTGGGAGTGATGCCACTTATCATGCACAGAGGGAAGACGGGCACAGCTTATGTATATGGTATTTGCAAGTGTCCAAACATGAAGTGGGTAAGCGTGATTTTCATGTTTCAAGATATCCCCCCCCCCCTCCCCTTCTCTCATTTAACCCACTCTGGTCGTGACAGCTAAATGACTTTAAGGCGTGTACCACTTGATACAACTCAAACACACACCTTCTATTCAGCACCAAACACGCGCGTCGAATACATTCGTCCACCCAGAGGGTACCAAACATTCACTTATACCAATTCTTTCTTCTTCTGATCTTGCTCACTCTTTATCTATGTATTTCATAAATTTTATAGCCTCTTATCCCCTCAAACTGAACTTAAATACCCTAAACTGGATTTCTATTACATAAGTGAAGAATTACAAATCTGATGTGCTGCACTCACATGACTTTCTCTACTCTTGTACTAACCATTATTACGAACTCATTCCTATTGCAAGAAAATCGAAATTTTCCATGTAAAAGCTAGTTTAGGGTGGAGGAATTTTCTTCAAAATCTTTGTGTCGCATCCCTGAAAGACATTAAACTTATATACCAACTTTGATTTTTAAGTGATTTTTCGTTTTTGAGTTATGCTGTCCAGACAGTTGCACAATTTCACAAACACACACACACACACACACACACACACACACACACACACACACACACACACACACACACACACACACGGACATTTTTTTAAAAATCTGATGTGTTGCACTCACATGACTTTCTCTACTGTTGTACTAACCATTCTTACAAACTGTACTTCCTATATCTTCTTCGTATTAGTTGAGATAAACATTTGCAGGAATTATCTTATTGCTTACTTCCTTGTAGGTGCAAGGAGAGTATGAGAATATTTTGAATATTTACAGTAGGCTTTGAGTGATAAATCTTTTAGAGCTTTGAGATTCTGTTCTCTTTGCACGGTTAACATATAAAAAAATGACTAACGATATTATATTTCACAGAAGTGGAGGTTTTCTAAAGCTCACACAAATAACAAGGCATATCTCCGAAATGGCTCACTCTACAACAAAATTATTCAGAGATAAATTGTCTGTTTCAGTAAGATCTACCTTTTTTCTATAGTAAGATTTGGTCTATCTCTTACGGTTTACCAGTTATGCAAAAGTCATCCAGAGCAAATACGACTACAGGGGCTATAGCCAGAAAATTCAAGATATACACTTCATTTTTCATTAAAATATATCAAACATTCCATATAAAGGGTAGTTTAGGGTGAAGCCATTTTCTTCAAAATCTTCGTGTCGCATCCTTGAAAGACATTAAACTTAAATACCAACTTTGGTTTTTAAGCGATTTTTCGTTTTTGCCTAATACTGTCCACAGACTGTCACACACACATGGACCTTTTCTAAAAATGCTTTCTTTGATATAGGGGGCCTCAAAATATATATTTCTGGTGAAATCACGACAACGAATTTTTGAGCGGAATACAATACTTTCTCTATTTACTATACATCGTAGAGAACGTAATAAGATGAAGTAGAACTTTCGAAAAATTCAATAAAGTACTTTGGCCTTTGAAAATTTCACAGATCGGTTCCCGTAAAGGTATTATCTAAATAGATATCAACGATTGCTGTAAGTGGAAGCATTTCCAGGAGGCAGGCAGTGTTGAAAGACTTCATGCACGTAACCAGAAGCAACTTCTATCTCACTTTTTCTCCTCTGCTCTACAAGAACCGGAGTCTTCTAAGTGGAAAGCAATTATCCTCTAAAATAGCTCCTATCCGTTTTAAATCAGAGGAAGCACAGCAAATGCATAGTCGTAAACGACAGGCTTAGCAGTACAAGACGGTTCATCCACAAAGTTTAGTTCTTTTTAATAGTCAAGCAAATTAAAACGCTTCTCGGCAAGAAAAAACTCTCCTTGTGGCAGAAATGCCGTCGTCACAGGCACAGTGGAATGCCAGACTCCCTAATTAGCTATGATACTTATAGCTGTCCGCAGAGTCAGACGCCGTTTCGTTCATCATTTCCTACTTATTGCTCATTAGGGTTTGCCCAAGCTTCACCTTTTCAACACTGCGTTCTTGTCGTACTTTTTTTAGCAACTACGTAAAGGTCACATGGAGTAATGTATTCACAATTCGACATGGAGTTTTCACTGAGGTTGGCTCCATAGTTCAGTGATGGCCCAGGCCACGTATGTGCCCCGCACTCGGGAGGTCGAGGGTTCGTTTCCCGCCGATCTTCTTGACCTTGGGTTTTTACAAGTCACTCAGGCGAATGCTTCTTTCTATCCGGTCTTTTCAGGTTGTAAGCTTCAGCAGTGTCGATGGTAGGAGGTGCTGCAGTGGAGCTGGAAATGCGGTGTTCGGCTGAGGGGAGGCTCTATGATCGGCTGGTCACTAGCGGGGACTGATTGATCTGCCGTACGTGGTTGGTGGCGCACTCTCTATAGTAACCTGTAACTCCTCACGGCGGAAGAACCATCTGCACCTGTTAGTGACCCACCGTAGTAGTTCTGCCTGTGAGGCGCTCTGGCCGCCTCTAGAGTACTTTCATATCACCCTTCCTCCGGAGTCTGACGCACAATAAGCCATCGGATGACACCTGCCTATTGTGCGAAGGGTGCCGGGTTTGAGTTTTCCAGGTGAGAAGTGGGAATTTTTATGTATTCAGGACTATTTCTTATCCTCCCGAGAGTAGGTACGAAAGTATTCAATGAGAGTTTGGGTGCAAAATTTAAAGACCCAAAACCCACCGTGGACGAGTTAACACCATTGCTTATACGTAAGCAACATGCTCCAAAGCTGAAAGTCGCCGTAATGACCATTGGAGTTGAAAGCAAGTTATAAATGGAACAATAAAAAATACAAATAAAATAAGCAAAAGGTCAGTGTGTCTATGACTAGCATCACTCAAAAACAGAGTCGTGGTCTATTCGTGATTTTGTGGCACGTCAAGTCTAATAAAAAGGCTTCTGAACAAAATTAAGTGGTATTTCACTACCAATATAGGACGCTGAGAAACATATCAGCTAAGCAGCGTCCGGATTAAAAAAATTAAATCAAGGATATTTTTTCGAAAAATAGCTATAACAGATTTGTTTAAGACTGACTCTGTAGTCAAGTGGTTAGTATCCTGGCTTCTCAACTAGAGATCTAGAGTTCGCTTCCAGAAAAGGTTGTGAATTTTTCCTTAGCTAGAATAATTCCCTATCCTGCACAGTTTGGAAGAGTGAACGTAAGAGCGAGTGTGTGTTAAAATCAACGTTGAGAAACCGTATAGTTCAGCGTGCAATAACACCATCAGTTGTTCTGCAAGTCAAAGGCCTCTATGTGACCAAATAAGTTAAAAGGGACTATACAAATGAAACAATTAAAAAAAATCTAATGCGATGCACTCACATGACTTTCTCTTCTCTTTTACTAGCCATTCTTACAAACTCATTCCTATATCTTCTTCCTGACTTCAGATAAACATTTGCAGAAATTATCTTATTGCTTATTTCTTTGTAAGTACAAGGGGAATATGGGTATACAGTAGGCTTTGAGCGATAGTCAAATCTTTTACAGCTTTCAAATTCCATTCTCCTTGCATGGCTATGCTACAAAAAATGAAAATTTAAGTATTCCAAAACTCGCACGACTAACAAGGAATGTTACCGAAATAGTTCACTACACAAAAAAAAAAAAAAAAAAAAAAAAAAAAATTCATTTAGACATAAATTCTGTGTTTTAACGAGATCTACATTTTTATGTATAATAAGATTTGGTCTGTCTGTTACGGTTTACGAGTTATTCAAAAGTCATCAAGAATAAACAGGACTACATAGGCTATAGCCAGAAAATTCAATATATTTTAATCCAAATCGTGAGAGCCATTTTGGAGAAAATCAGAAAGTTCGAAAAATGTTTTATGTAAAGAGTAGTTTAGGGTAGAGGATTTCCTTCAAAATCTTCGTGTCACATCCTTAAAATACATTAAACTTAAATACCAACTTTGGTTTTTAATGACTTTTCGTTTTTGAGTTATGCTATCCACAAACATACAGGGACCTTTTTCTAAAAATGCTTTTTTAAAATTCAGGAGGCCTCAAAACGTATATTTCCCGTGAAATCTTGACATCGAATTTTTGGGCGGAGTACAATATTTCCTCTACTTAGTATAAATAGTGGAGAAATTAGAAATGCGAGGCAGTTGGGGAATTTAATGTCGTACTGGCATGCATAGTAACTTAGTTGGTTAGAGTAGCCGGACGGAAATCGGAAGATCCGTGGTTCAAATGGCATTAAAATGTTCACTTTGATTATACCTTTCCAAGATTCCCCAAGAATACCTTGTAGATGAGTGGGTAGAGAAAATCATATGAGTGTAACTTTATTTACATTTATGTGTGCATAAATATTTTCATAACATATTTTGTTATAGTTACAAGGAGCATACAGGAAGTTATCTTAAAATCTTTGGCATATATTTAGTGCAGATTTGGAATGTTACCATATACTTGCATAACTAGCAAAAATATGTATAATGTCTTTGAGAGAAAGTGCAATCATTTCCACGATATTACAGAGGGCTTTAGAATTTTGCGTGGTAAAAGAAAATTAGAACGGAATCGATAATAAACTGCCTGCGTTTCAAAATATCTATTACGTCATTTTTGCTAAGCAATCATTATGGCACTCGTGCTAGAAAGAGGCAATTCTGCACGATTTGATCATAATAACATGTTTATAATGGCATGATTGCATAAACGAAATTGACAAAAGAGGTTAATTTCATTGTTCTGTTGCACACCAGAAGAAGGGCTGTACTTGGCGCAGAGAACGCATTTGGAAGGGGGAATAAAATAAATTCCGGCTAAACCTGTCTCTGTTGCGTGATCACTTGGGGCACTTACGGAAATGTTCTTTCTTCAAGACACGCTCCGGGTTTTTGACAATGACGTGACCACAGCGGTTTCCAGGATGTACACTGATTGCCCGTTTCTTCATGCTTATAACCCTCACTCACAGCGTTTTGTACAGCCCTGCCTGGTGGGGATTATAAACGGAATGCCAGATATTTTAATGAAACACTTTACAGCGATCTTGCCGATGATTGGAGGGTTGGATGACGCATTCCTACAAGGGGTCGGCCTACGGACCCTTGCTTTTGCCTTTCACAACCCCAGGTATAATAAAAGTACTTTAAAAACTGATGAATTTGGCTTTCGAAGATATTTAATGGATGTACTTGGTTCTTCTTTGTGGTTTTGCGTGAAAACTTCACATCAAAACAAGAACGCGCTTTATGGCAGCGGGAGGAACTGTCAGACTTTTTCAACATGAAAATCTAAACATCAATATATGCCTCTATCCTGTTCTGTTGAGAAAATTAAAACGTATTGATTAATTATTCAACTATTGAGTTCAAATCTATGGACCCCGGGCTCATTTGAACCTCATTTTTACCCACTTCATACATTGTTCGGCATGACCTACATGGTTAAAGCACATTTAATTTAAAAATCTGATGTTTCACTCACATGACTTTCCCTACTCTTGTACAATTTATTCTTACAAACGCTTTTCTGTCTATTTACTTCATGTTTATCCGGATAAACATCTCTCCATGGCGAGATATAGGCGTTGGGGTTAGGATATAATACCTGGACGTGTTAAACACCCCCATGTGTCCAAGGTTGTCGCCCAGCACCTAGACATTCGTTTTTCTTCGATTCGGAGTTTCCATAAACACAAAGGGCAACTATGGGTTTGAATGTCGAAATTTTCCACTTTTAGAAAACCTATCCATAGAAGTACCAAAATACTTGTGTAATTCCATTATGAGCATATTATCCAAGATATAACAGATCTGACTATAAATTTTTCAGGAGCTGGAGTTAAAATGCCTTCATTTAGCTGTTATGCATTAGAGTGGACGTCAAACAGAAGTTGTGACGGTTGGGACAGCCTGTCACATTGATTTTTCAATACAATTTACTGAAAATGTGTATTTAATTACTCATCATCACACATTTACACATAACCTAATAACTTACAAGTTGTAACACTTGTTAATCAATCAACTGATAACGAGAGGCAAGCTGCCTTGTCATATTTTAGTAGATGACATATTTGTTTGTTTCCTCTTCAAATATTAGCTCAAATGATGAATATGCGAATGCTTTGGGACATATTCTTTTTTTTCTTGACGGCGTCCTTTTGTTTTAGCAAGGAAGGTACAAACAATAAACAAAGAGAGAAAATATTTTTTAATTTAATTATACATGTTTTCCCTCTTTTAATCTTATTTTGCAGATATCTTATTTTATGAAACAACATTGGCTGAATTTTCTAAGGAATGGTGCGAGAGAAAGACGCTCTTTTGAATATTTCAATAATTACAGGGAATAAACCTGATGTGGTGCTTCGTTTTTGCAAGTTTACTGGAACTCCAGATGTGGAAACCATAGATACATGTATGTTTTCGTTAAATGTTTTCTGGATAGAGTTGTTGCTTTTTGTATTTATGCATAACTTACGTAATAATAAATATTGGCATAGAAGCTTATTGGTTGCTTCTGTTACTCAGAGAACAACAATCCTTATTGCACTGCTTTGGTATGATTAAAACAGCATTGATATAAATATTTGGTTGTCTAATTAGATAAGGATATTAGATATTTCCACTTTAAACTTAATAAATGACATATCCGTACATCATAAGAAACTTGTTTATAAGATGATTTTCAAAGGTGGAGACTCGTGCATTGGGTGAAAAATTTCGTATGAAATTAATTTTTGCAGTAAATTACAGGAGTAAATGTAAAAATGCATCTAAAATAAACAAAGATAATAAAATTATTTGGGCTTATAATGAGAACACATCCAAACATTACCCAAGCAATAGATATTCCAGAAAAGAAGAAAATGTAGAAAATATGATGAAACATAATATTCTACCTTAGTACATATATACGGTGAGTAGAACATGATGTGTTTTATACCTCTCTCTTTCTTTCTGTGTCTTCTGTAGCCCCTGTAACTACTGTGTGCATTAAATATTTAACTGAAACATTCTCTTTATTATTTTTTAGGTTATGTTACTGTAGTTTTTTGTCGTATTAAATATATTTTCTCACGTATATTCACTCTCACATTCACCCTGCTAGACATCATGACACAAAGGGAATAATCCTAATTAAAGAAACATCCCCCCCCCCCGGGAGCCTAACCTGGGACCTCTTGGTTGAGAGGCAGTTATATGACAACTCACCAGATAAAATAGCATTTACAAATATTTTTTTCTCGTATATTTCTGAATTTCCTGTAGATTCACACGATTCACTCTGTATGCAACAGCTGGGCTTAGTTGCGTAGTTTTCTCCCTGTGTCTTATATTTTGTCGACATTATTTTAATCGAACGGTGGACTACTGTGATTGTTTGATTGCTGTTTTCTGTGCGTAGTCAACAATGTACAATCGCTTTTGCTGTGTCATCTTCTTGGATAATTTGTTGATAGATGTCCTTAGTTGCGCATTCGCATTTCGTGCCACATTATTTGAGCACAATTTTGGATCGTGTATTTAACTTACCACTGAGGGCAGCACGATCTTCTAAATGCTATCTACAGAGATCGTGAAAATGAGACTTTCGTAAATGTATTCGGCTGAGGAAGGTTGAATCCTTAGTGACACCGCCAACAAACCAGGACTAACAGTGAACAACGAAAGTGTTTGTACATCCCTGAAACAGAAGAGCGTGCCAGGACTACATCCTTTCATTCTTCCTCCCACATCATCCCGATCTCTTCTTTCCCTGATTATCAAAGAGAGGGACGTGTATAAAAAATATTACAAGTCATTTAGTGGATGGTAATGGTTGGCCTTCTTTGTCCGGCTCGGCAAGTCGAGTTTAGTTGATACCTGGGCTTCTTTATGCTGCAAGTTGTTCTCCTTAGGCAAGTTTGTGCCACGGTTAATTAAGTCATTTCCAGCCGTACCCGCAGAAAACTACAAAAATACTCCATAGCTGTGTGATGATGAGGTCATGCATACCTACGTACGTAAACATGTTTACTCCTTTAGTATCTTAGCGTATGACACATAATTGCCATCCTTACTTCCTATAATACGCTCTTACAATAATTTGGGGATATATTATATTCTACACAAACATTTGATTTCACAGAGAATACATGTTTGAAGCTGCCTGAAACCAATGACCTTCTCTATACTCCTCTCGAAATAAAAAGCACACTTGAGGTAAACAAAGAGCAGAAAATAGATCTTATATCTTCTTCATCGTATCACTTTTAAAATGCACTAATGAATACGTTTAATGAGTTTATTGTAATGCACTACATGTTTCACTGTGATTTGAAAATATAAAATAATGAAATAATCAGTCAACAGAAACTGAGCAGTTACTGCATATCAACTGCTTATGCTAAATGTATTGCGCGGAGTAATACCAAAGTGTGTTTCTCAGAGCGGATCTAGTATAGTCTCGTACAAAATATTCTTGAAGAGCCCTACTCTTATTTTGTAGAAATAGCCTTAAATATTACACATTTCCTTGTATGTACAATGGGAATAAGGGCTTTGATATACCTTTCTCTTTGCATGCTTAGGACATAAAGAAGCGAATAATTACTTTCTATTTGAGAATAGTGTAGGTGTTGAAAAATTGAAACAAATAAGTAATATCCGGAGAATTTTCCAGTCCACAAAAAACTGGACATAAGTTGTGTGTTTTAATGAGATTTATACCTTTTGTGTATTAAGATTATCTATCTCTTACTGCTTACAAGTTAAGAAAAAGCTGTTGAGAATGGAAAGAACTTTTTAGAATATTATCAGATAATTCTGAATAAGCAATAATTTTGGTGTAAAAATATGTAAAATGTATAGTAATTTAACCAGATTTGTTATTCATTTTTGAGATCAAAATGTTTGGAAAATGTTCCATATAAAGGGTGGTCCGAAGTGGGGAAATTTGGCCGGAAATCTTCGTGTCTCCGGGTTGATTTCTGTTGGGCCCGCCAGTCTGATAATGAATTTTTTCGTAGTTTCTCCGAGTCGGTAGGTGAATGCTATGGAGGTTCCCTTTTTACCACGAATTTCCTCATTACATCATTTATTATTTCAAACAACTGCTTTTTAAATATTTTATTGTTTGCCGATGATTCGGTTGTCATACAAAATAGCGAGTCTGCCCTGCAAAAATCTATTTTTAAACTTAACGAACTATGTGAACAATATACTATGAAAATTTCTTCTACAAAAACAAAGGTAATGGCATTCATTGGGAAAGAGGCCATTAGAACAAAGATAGTTATAAATAACCGTTGTGTAGAACAGGTGAACCATTTTAACTATTTGGGGAAGTGACGTTAGTTATGACAAGGAGTATGACGTGGACAATAAAGTATTCAAATTTCAAAGAGTGTGCGAAATAAATAATAAATAGGACATTCAGAAACAAAGTACGCAAAGAAACAAAATTGAAGTTTTACAAAGTTATGGCTGCACCTATACTAGCATATGGAAGTGAGGCTTGGACATTAACTAAAAAGCAACAGAGTAAAATACAGGCCTCATAAATGAAATTCTTAAGAAGTGTGAAGGGATGTACCAGAAGAGACCTAATAACGAATGAAAGTATAAGAGAAGAGTTACGAATTTATAATATAAGTGACAGGCTAAAAGATTACAAACAAAAGTGGAAGGAACATGTCGAAAGAATGCCAGATACCAGATTTCCTAAGCAAATAATACATTATCATCCTAAAGGTAGGAGATCGGTGGGCAGAGCCAGGAAACGATGACTGGATTGCTTTGAAGGCGGAACAGGCACTTGACTGCCTACGCCATGAAGTGGAGAAGAAGAAATCATTTATTGCTTGTACCTGTTTCATCTGTTTCAGGTTTATAGAACCAGGCGATGGCGGTTGGTGCGTTGCGACGGGGCGGTGGTGAGGATTTCTTCCTGGCGCTTGCCTGAAGTGTTGGGACGCCTTCCTAGAATTTGATGGTTTCATTGGGGGACCCCGGATTGAGGATGGCTAAGGCAGGATTGTCGATGTTATGATTGGTGTTATTCTGGAATCATTAGGGGCATCTACCATGATAGCCCACGCTTTCGGACCTCTCCTTCATTCCTTTCTTCTAGGGGTCACGTTAGTATGATTCTCATCGTTGCAACAACTTTGAATTGCGTCGACCGCCAACTGCTGCAGTGGTATAGCTCAGAGACCCTTTGCCTCAGTGTGAAAGCACAACACCAGTTTAGTTAGTTCATATAGTTTAATGTTGGCTAACAAATTATTTTTAATGTTTATTAAAGAATTAAATCACTTCCATAATAATGTTGCTAAGCGCGAGTACGCTAAGTCGCAGAAGTTTTATTGGGAAAGTTCCGTGCATTTGCCACTAAGTCCTTCTAAACCAAGCGCGCACTTGAGCACTAATTCTGCAGTAAACATAACACACACGAACGATCCAAGAGTCACTCAGCAAGTAAGTAATGGCATCAAGCAAAGCATCGCCTACATTTCACTAGCCCTACCAAATTCATACATACGAGGACCTATATAAATCGCAGCATCACATATGAAACAACTTCTACGCTGCGCCTAGCTACTTATAAACTCTAAGAACACTCGTAGTCCTAAGAATTTCTGTCTACATGACTTCGCAAGTGTACTAAACCACTATAACTGCATTCCAGAACCTTTAAACTAAGCGCTTGCTAGCTCCCTGTTACTAAAGACTTTCTTTAACTTCAATTGTCCTATTTTTCTGTGCAAATCTTTTAACTCAGGCTGATACACTGATGTAACCTATGGAAATAAACATATTGCAATTACTTCTCTATTTTATCATCATTCCTTTAAGTACTTGTTTATATCCTACGATATAATTTATCTGACTAATCTTAGAGGTATAAACATTTCGAGGGTCCTAAAATAAGTGGTGTATTTTTACCTGTTCTCACATTGTACAAACAGATTAAAGTTAACTCATTTACTGCAGAGTGATTTTTGATTTTACCTAGCTGGAATGTAAATAACGTTCGTTCAGTTATTGATATCGAGAGTCAACAGCTATCGATGTTTTATTTGCCTCGTATTCAAAATACCTGTCAACAACAGCACCGTGATGCGGGCACGCGCTAGTTTACATTCAAAATAACAATAGTTACAACGCTAATAATCGACCTATGATTGATAGCTGAGTATTATATAATATTAGCATGGCTCATTAGTGCTGCATTAATGGCACAGTTTATCTGATTACAGTTCATCCATATTTACAACACTTTAACCATGAAGAGAGATTGATGCGCTAGCCATGTGCTTCCGCCAGCGAATGGTTGGTTGGGGCAGGCAGGCAGTGTTTTTGTAACCCATCTCATTTTATGTACATCGGTAATTATAATACTGTGTATCATTCCACAACTTTGCACGCTCACAGCCGGTTTAATACCAACAGGGAACAAACTTCATGTTTTCATTTTGATGCAGGCTTTTACAAACTTTCTCGTTTCAGATCCCTAAGAGTTAATCTAGTCTAGTACATTTTAACACAGAAATAACTGAATGCTAACATTTATAATTTTACAAAGAAGTGACAGGGAGATAGCTAAATAATTTCAATAGATAATTTAAAAACAATGTAACCGAGCGAGATGGGTCAGGCATTCTCGTATTCCAGCATTCGAGAACAGGTCGTACAGGTTCTTCCGTACGGTATGTTTATCTGCACAGCACCTAGCCGCTAATGCGATTGCGCAGTTTGAAAGGTGTGCTTGTATTTTCAAGCTTTTGTGTCTTGGGCAATGATGTCTTCCTGTACACCTAATTTTGGATACAGGAAGAGGGCAGGAATGGGTGTTGGGCGGTAACGTCTGAGGCTCACATTTTGAAAGTGCTGGGTTCAAATCCCCTGGGCTCCACAATTTGTCCATTTTTTGTGGTTTCCATGACTCGCCAAGATAAGTGCCGGATTGGATGTTTAATTGCATGACCCAAAGCTCCACCTTAGGCCTAAAACAATAGTATTCATGAGTAAATATGCTATCTATCCGCATATAATGAAAGCAGATAGACTGGATGGCACACTAATGCCATCTGCCGGTCACAGAGGCGGAGGTATAGTTGCCCTATGTAGACTCGTGACGAAGAAAGGTGGTACAGGGCTATAACTTAAGGCTAACTGTTAAAGCAGATAGCTTGGAAGACACCTTAATAACAGTAGCTCTGGAAATTAGAAAGGAGAAAGAAGTCTTAGAATTTAGCAAGTCACAGAGCTCAGCCGGTAGTGTCTGTGGTCCACATTCGGGAGTATGCACACTGTCGATGGGTTTGGCATACGCCAATGTCTTTAAATTTCCCCATAACCGGAAACCCAATGGGTTGAAGTCCGGCGAACGGGGAATCTATGTTACTGGACCTCCTCGACCAACCCATCGCCCATTAAATGCTTGGTTTAAGTATTGTCGCACGATGTGTAGAAAATGAGGTGGTGCCCCGTCATGCTTAAGTCACATGCGTTGTCTTTGTATAAGCACAAGTCCTCCAAAAGAACGTCTTACTCTACTCGTCTTACACTGCACCTGTTAATCTGTTCGGTAAATGTATGGTTCTAGGAGTTGTCACCCACAATTCCTGCCCACATATTGAGACTAAAGCGATTGTGATGCCTCGACTATACGACTGCTCCACGAACTCAACTGTCACTCAACACAAATAAAATAGCTTATATCTCAAAAGCAATTTGTTTCCGGATATACCTGTGTTTGTAGGGGGATTTATTCTAGTTTTGACCAATCCAAACTCCTGTTGCAATATCACACACTTCTTTTAAACACCCCGTATATACGTGCAATATAAAGGCGGTGAAAGTGGACACCCTTGTCTTACTTCTTGATTTATTATTGCTGTTATATTCTTTATTTTCATTATTATAATTTTATTCTCTACTACTTAACCATAGTAAATTGATAAAATACTGTATTCCAGCCAAGAATTCGACATCGATATTTTGCTGGAAATAGGTACATTATTTGGAATAACAGTATTAATTACACGCTTCGCTCTGTCGTGGGTACGCATATGCTGTTGTAAATGTTTAGGAACGTTTTACAATAATCACTCCTTGACTGCAGCAAATAACTCAAGTCTGCATAAAATGAAATGGGAAATGTCGCTGAGCTAGACTCCCCAGGGAATCCCCTAAGCGGTACAGATTTAAGTGCTGTCGTCCCAAACGTCCATCAGAGCAGTTCCTCAGAGAACAGTCCGTTAATTTGCCTGATTCGCCAAGGGACAAGTCAGTATTTGTTTAGACTTACACGTCGCTAATTTGACTACCTAAAACTAGATCGTATTCGTGCTTGTATGTACGCCTGAGACATTCATTTTCATATGCAATCATTTTGCAGTGGAAATATTGCGTATAAAGTAATAATTATGGGAAACTATAGTAGCTTTTCAACATAAACTGTTCCTGGGAGCAGAAAAGTGGTATATATTGGATAGGGAGTATTTAAATTGGTGCTGGCAGGTGTAGATTCCCTCTCAAAGCCTCCCCTGCATCATTCCAGCAACTCGTTTAACAACTTGTTCACTTTATTCCAAAATATGGTGCTGAGGTGCCTCTGTTCTGGCTAATTTGGGTACCCTTAAGTTAATGTTAATCACGAGAATATTAATAAAGGTGATAATCATCTGTTTAATTATTTTATCTACTACTATAATAATAAGTTATGCTTTAGTTTGTAGTTACTAGGTAACAAAAACCAAACTTTATGTTCTCAAAAACACAAAAAAACGTTACCAAACATAAAATACAGGTTCAAGAAAACGTAAAATACACTTTAATGATGATCATGTATATCTTTTTTTTTCTACATAATAATATTCATTAACACAAAACTTCCTTCCCTAATTCATAGTTATTGTGTGTCACACTGGTGTCTGATGTGGGATTTGATAAATTGTGAGTTTGTCACAATATTTAAATCTTATGTGCTTTATGCTTTATCCCTCGTTAACAAAACATCACATTTTGTTAGATATTATCAAAAGGTAACATGGAATTTAATTACGCCGAGAGAAGGGAGAGACAGAGAGAGAGCGAAGGAGATGGGGAGAGTGACAGTGAGAAAGAGAGAGGGGGGATTCTCTGCATTTAAGGCAATTGCAAATAATGTCTAAAGACCACAGAGGCACAAAAACACTACCTTTTGATACACAAAGAAACAATTTAATAACCTTTAGAACCTCAAGGACTACTGAATGCCATGTAATATATGGAAAAACATTAGCAGCATTCCTTATTCAGACATAGCTTGCGCATAAGATAGAAGCTTTTCAGAACTTGAAAGAATGGCTGCAAAGAAAGAAAAGCAAATGAAGAAGAGGTACGCATTTCTACTTTCCCTAAATGCCATAAACTCCTATGCAAGCGTAATATTAAAAACAGGCAGTAAACAAGCCTTTTATTAATTGTTTTACAGTAAACAAAGAGCTCTGAAATTCCCCTTTGAGCGCAGGAACAATTAAGGAAATAAAAAAGTAGAGAAAAGAAACAAAAACAAGGCACTAGAAAGCTTACAGTCTCCTTCCACAAAGCTGACAACTTAAAACGCATTAGACGGTTGCGTGCGCAGTGGAAACCTGTGTACATTTTCCTCACTTGTTCCAATTTGTGTCAAGCTGGCGTCATTAAGAAGCGACCCAACAAATTCTTTTCAGCTGCTGCCAATGTCTAGCCCGTTAGGTAAAATTCCCACGAGACAGGTCGCTATGTCTACTTCATGACCCTTCGGGGATGCGAAAGTGGCAGAACATGACTCTGACGGAAGTTACTTATTATCTCCCGTTCAGATCCAAATAAAAGGCGGCGGAAGTTACTGATGAGAAAGCCGGGATTTCTTGCGCAAGACCAAAGATCGAACATGCAATGCACCAAGTAATCGTCTAGGTTCGCAGAATTCTGTCATTGCTTCAGGACTTCCTCACTTGGGTTTGGAACACTGACATTAGCAGGGCGTGTGAAAACATCTTCAGCTGTTATTCCTGACCGGTTCTATCAACCTGCGTTACTGCCCTTACGCAACCTTAACGAATTAAAGAATCAACTCATACTCTGTGTTTCACCAAACACCGTTACTGGGGTTGTGACAAGCAGTTGTTTTCGGTTAACGTTTATGTCAGTCGCATTAACAGTTACACATACAAGATTCACTTAGTTATTATGGTTATTCTATTCGCAGTTATATTACAGTTACTTGCATTGACAGCTTATCTGGTTGAGTCTATAACAATTACTTCATCCACCAGAAAGATAATACAATTTACTCTTAAAACATGTGACATCGTGTATTTTTCCTCTGAAACTACTTGCATACATAATCACACATTTGCATGCATGTTCTTGGTATAATTAGCTATCTTCTGAACCTCAATTATTTAGGTATCTATTTGAGTTAAATAGAAATTAAACAATCTGATGTATTGCACTCACATGACATTCTACCCTTGTACTGACCATTCTTACAAACTCTTTTTCCTACACTGTCCTCGTGTTAGTCGAGGTAAACATTTGTAGAAATTATCTTATTATTTCCTTGTAGGTGAAAGGGAATACAGTCGACTTTGAGCGATAGCCAAATGTTTTAAGGCTTTGAGATTCCATTCTCTTTGCAAGGTTAAGATATAAAAAATGAACAACGATGTTGTATTTGACGACAGTTTATTTTTTGAAACTGACACAAATAACAAGGAATATCCCCGAAAAATATTATTTGGACATAAATTGTGTTTTAGTAATATCTACACTTTTTGTATAGTAAGATTTGGTCTATCTCTTACGTTCCTTTAGGAGTTACTCAAAAGTCATCCACAATAAACGGGACCAGATAGGCTATATCCAGAAAATTCAAAATATAGATTTCATGTCACAAAAATGTCTTTAATATATCTAATTTTAATCAAAATCATTAGAGCCATTTTCAAAAACAATAAAAATTTTCGAAAAATTTTCTATGCAAAGGGTGAAGGAGTTTTCTTGAAAATCTTCGTGAAGAATCCATGAAAGACATTAAGCTTAAATACTAACTTTGGTTTTTAACCGACTTTTCGTTTTTGAGTTATGCTGTCCACAGACTGATACACACAGACACACACACACACACACACACACACACACACACACACACACACACACACACACACACACACACACACACACACACGGACCTATCTAAACATGTTTTTATTTTATTTAGGGGACCTCAAAACATATATTTCTGGTGACATCTCGAGATCGAATTTTTGGGTGGAACACCATAGTTCCTCTACTTACTAGTAGAGGAAGTAAAAAATCAGTAAAGTCAAACAATTAAAAACGTGGAAAATTTGCAATAGCATTGCTTTCTTAATATCACTAATATATATTATTGTGGCTCAGAAATGTCAACTATGTTGTATATATGTAATGAAAGCACTCTGTCATAGTTTCTGAGAACAAAGCGTTTCCAGATAGTTCTAGAAAATGTTCACGTGCCAGGCTTGTATATGAAAAAGGTGGATTTCGAGAAAAATTCGTGCTACGATATTCTCTGCTATATATGCAAACGCAGTTTTGAGAGGAGCCAGGCTTTAAGTGCTGAACGAGACAGTTGTAAGTAGTTTTTAGTTAAGTCTCTTTAAGTGAGTGAGTGTGGGTGTATCGTCGCAAGCAGTTTGTTAGACAAAGAATGTTAGTGAAGTGTGTGTGTTAAGGTTACGACGGGACAGAACAGCTGTCAATTGCAAGGTCACGTGAATGTAGACTGTGTTTTTTATTAAATTTTAAAGGAAATAAAGTGACAGAAAAAGTAACAACGTGTCATTTGTCATAATATGAAATTTTTAGACGTAAATGAAATTTTTACTCTGTAAAAAAGGAATACATGTGTCTCAGAATGATTGGCTATTACAGTTCAGAAACTCGTACGTTGAAAAAAGTCTGAATGTTCTGGAAGGCCCTTAAAGACTAGCGTTTCAGTTAAGTGCACAGAGAAGATAAACGTGTTCTCTAATGTATGTGCAACTTTAGTAAGTGATTCTAGGTTCACATTACTTTGCATAATGCTACATAACAAAACGAAGTTGGTTAGAGATGAAAGTCATTGGCCGATAACGACTTAGCCGTAACCACGCCCCCCCATGCCCTGTTTTTATGGCCTCTTATATTTCGCTTTACTGTCGATAATGGCCATTTAATTCTACCTGTATGCCATTTGAATCGTTAACAGCAGCGTTCTCGCACACTGATGAACAGTGACATATGTTAATACATCTCTCTGGCGAGGCAACAACCTCCAACTGGAACAGCTTGATCGTAGGAAGAAACCTGGAGTAAATTACACATTTGTAGCTACTGCAACAGCCGGTACTGGCAACAAAAAGTGGAAAATATTAACTTCTTAGCGTTAAATTATCTGTATTTGGCTACCGTAATAATTCTGTAGGTGGTCCTCCTTGGAATACTGCCTGTAATTCCCACGGTCGTAGGTTCAAACACTATGCTGGCACGGTTTTTTCAGTGTAAATGGCTTAAACCCTAAGGGCTTCGGTCCTGTGTAAGTATAATCGCATGAAAGAAAGCGTGCATCAGTGATATTCAACCTGGGGTACGCGAAGATTTCTTATGGGATATGTAAAATTTAATTTATTTGACTTAATCCTTCTTTGTGTAGCATTAAAGAAGTTATAAGTATTATAATCTATTTTAGATATGATTTTGTATAATTTGAACTAAGGATAACTTTAGCGCTAGGCATAGGCAGAAATGTAACATTGTCTTTGGGGGTATATCATAACCACGACTCCCAAAAGAGCACTGCAGGTTACAATCACACGGACATCAGGACAAGGTCAGGCAGGCACTGGCTGTCTTACGTACAAATGTACGAGTGGGTGTATGGGAAAGAGGCGAAACATTTTCTTATGAATTAGTTGCGGCTGGTGCGCCTGGCCCAGCGTCGGCTTTAGCAGATTTATTTACTTTTGTGTGTGTTCCTCTGATGTGTGATCAGCGGAGAGCAAACAAGAAGCTAAATAATCAAATTTATTCCACCCAAACAAAGGTCAGCACATTCTTTTCTGCACATATTTAAATAAGTAACATTGCTTTTTGTGCTAGCTTTAATGGCGTTTAAGAAATACATGTTTAGACATTCCTTAAACAATGACAATACGTATGATATATTTCTCGTTAATAATAATTAATCATTGATAATAATAACAACAATAACAAATAGATAAAGCGGTTCACATTTAAAGGGTAATAGGCAAGAAAGCCGAGGGGGAGAAACCACGTTGTAACCTATTGTGGTTGATGCCTCATAGTTTTTTTGAAACATGCTCTTTTGCGATTTGCAGTAGTTCTATTACTTGTGTTACGCTAAACTTTCATTTTCCTTTGAAGTTCTGTTTTCCTGCTATTTCCCACAAACAGCCATTCAATGTTTTAAACTTCGATGTGAAATTTGACGTCAAATACACGATTTCAGTTCACCGAATAAAAACAATTTGGAAATTTTACAGCGAGCATGCTTGTGTCTCCATGAATGGCTTAAATAAAAAACGTGGCATATTAAAATAATTTAAACACTTTTAACTTTAATTTCATTATACAGTGATAATGCCCAATATTTAGTTTCCAACCTCCCTGCGAGTTCGTTCAGGATTTATAGTGTTAAAGTTGTGTTTTTTACTCTGAGATTACTTTCTAAGGCCACGTCTAAGAGAAATGTTGGAATGATATTCTCTTTGGACCTACAAACACATTACGCCCCACACTCTTGTAGAAAGGTAGAGTTGGCAAGTTGACCTTTTAGACCACCTGCATAACCTACCGATAAGCTACCCTGCTTCCCCAGCGCGTCTAGGAACACGTGGCTCCGAAAAAATTTAGAGCCGGCTGTACAACCGCATAACTTTAGTTGTAAATTGATGTAGCTACACAATTGCGGAGGAGTTAGATTCAAAGTATTTCTCTACAGATTGAGAAAACATTATATGCGGGGTGTGTCATATTTCAAAGTTTTGTTTTAGAGAGAGTGACAGCGGTTATTATTATGCTGTTTCAACATAAACCATTACATTTGTGTGATTCCTTAAGGCTATTGTTTTGATTGAGTGTTTAAATATATGTGCGCTTCCCTAAATTTTACTCTATGTGCTGCGATGGTAATTACACCCGATCTGCACGCACTGAAGTCAAAACTTGAAGTAACTGTGATTCAGGCTTTCATTCTTAACACACACACAACTTTAAACTTTTTCGAGATTGGCTCTCTTCTCCTAACCATGAAATTTCAAAGATTCCAAAACACTCCTAATTCGTCCCTTCAAAAGTCACATGATATTACCGCTGTTGCTTAAGTTGTAACTGGTTTATGTCAAGGGAGATGGACCCCTAACTTCTGAATTCCTTTGCACCCTTCGATTGACTTTTTTGTCCTGTTGTCTTCAGACAAAAGATAATAATGAAATATTCAGGCTAGTGCAGATCCGAAGTTCTTGAGCTTAACCCAAAACCTTTTAGGGGTAAAAATTCGCATAATATAACGAATTACTGCTCGCTGATTTATAAAAGACACAAATAGTCTTTAAGCAGCGTCTCTAACGCTCCCCTTATGGTCTATGTCCTTCGAGGGCAAGCGATGGCAAGACCCACTTCCTAGGACACCCAGAGGGCAGAGTCCGTTGCCTTGCAAATATAGGCTGATGATGAGGATAGCTGTGAAATGAGAGGTCCTACCACGTTGGACCATTGGGATACTTCACATGGGCCAGTCAGAGGTGAAGGTTTGGATAGAGCTACCACCCCAAAGCCGGGAATCGAAGCTGGGACCCTCGGCATGAACACTGAGCTACCCCGGCACCCACCATTAAATATAAAATGTTAGTTTATACGGCTTCACAAAGGCAGTAGGCGCAGCGGACGCTCGTCATACAAGTATGTACTTGGGTCAAACATCTGAGCACCTGGTGCACTATTCGGATTGGGTTAGGCTCGATGGCGCAATTTGTGTGGACCCCCACTGGAGACTGGGTATGTCTGTACAGTAATGGTTGGAAGTGTTGTACAACACTGGTTCTAACCAGAATAGCTGGAAAACTGTCCTGGTAGTCTTCCATGTGCGTAAGTGGTAAATCCACTTCCATCCCCATCTAAGTCGGGGGATGGGGTGACTTTTAAAGGCACTGGCATTGAGGGAAACCCACATAGGGAATGCCAGTTGGCGCCTTCATTGGACTTTCAGGGGGAGCTCCACTTCTTTTTGTTTGTATGGCTGTCCTTACAAGCCAACGGTTTCTTTCATTTGCTAATTGCTTGGAGTTTTATGCCCCTAACTTTCTGGCTTACCCCCCGCTGATACACCTCATACATCTCATCTATCACTGCACAGCTTTGTTCCTCCACAAACGCATCGCTATTTTCAGCTACGCTTGTTTCACAGCAACACCTGCTTTCATTGGTAGGCAGTTTAATCACAACTGCGTTCGACAAATGTTACCATGAAAGTATGAAAGGAACAGAGAGGGATATAGTGTGGCTAAGAACAGGAACATGGAGGAAATGGGCACCCTCAAGGCTAATATCCATTTTGTGGGGGAAAAGAGGAATGTGTAACATATAGTATTTGAATGCAAGGAAACTGAAGAAAGTGAGTAGTCAAGAATTAATAGGGAATCTGATATCGCTATCACTATTCTATTGTTTCTAACGACATCACGAAAAGAGTATGACATTTCAAGATCTGAGTACAACGGCCAGTTTTAAAACATTTGACTTATCACTACTCCTGTGTTTTTTTGGCTATTTTACAAACGTTTATTTCTCTATCAATTCAAGTAGGTAAAACTACAAAACCTTTGTAGCAATAGATAAGATAAATATGAATAAGGGATGAGGGGTTGAAAAGGCCATATGAACGTAGCACAAGCATTTTTCACTTTCTCTATAGGGGAAGTCTTGTGTTCGACCAAAACTTTCGACTTCGAGATTTCACCGTAGATAATGTTTTGAGGTCCCCTGAATCCAAAAGAAGTATTTTAGAAAAAAGTCCGTCTCTGCGCGCGCGTATGTATGTGCGTCTGTGAACAGACTCATAAACGGAAAGTAAATTAGAAACCAAGGTTGGTATTTACGTTTAATATCCCTACAGGATAGACACGAACATTTTGAAGAAAACTCCTGCACACTAAATTACACATATGGAAAATTTTTCAAAAATTTTGATGTTCTCAAAATGGCTAAAACGATTTTAATTAAAATGCTATATGTTTAAGATATTTATAATTATATTACATATACTAAGTATGACATATAATACATAATTATAAATTTTTTTTTAATTTTCTGGCTATAGCCCATGTAGTCCTGTTTACTCTTGATGACTTTTGCATAACCGGTAAATCGTAAGAGATAAACCAAATCTTACTACACAAAAAATTAGATCTCGTTATGCACAAATGAATTTTTGTGGAGTGAACCATTTCGGAGATTTTCCTTATCTGTGTGCTTTGCAATAGTTAAACTTTTCTCAAGTGGAAGGTCGTTATTCACTTTATCACTTGGCCGTGCAAAGGGAAGGGAATTTCAAAGCATTCATATAGCGACCAGCTTCCAATGCTTTGACTATCGTTCAAAGCCTGCTGTATTCCCATATTCCCCTTGCAGCTACAAGAAAATTTGCAGGAAGATAATTTCTACAAATGTTTATCTAGATTAACATTAGGCAGATAGAGGAATAAACGCTTGTAAGAATTGTTTGTGCAAGGGTAGAGAAAGTAATATATTTTTATTCTTATGTACTACTTTAATTTGATTTTTAGATAATTTTAATTTTCAGAGTGACAAATATTCTCACATTTGTGTGAAAATATTTATTTTATTATGTGTTTAATTATGTAGATTGCTAAACACGCAACAAAACGGCTAGCAGTAAATTAAACCAGTTTCTTTTCTTAGTGAATTGCATGTTTGGAGCTACGATTTGTAAAAATGTATGTGAACATATGGTGATTTAGCATGCCGTGAAATGATGAAGTCTGAAATCTTAAGCACGCTAGCAAGTTATTACACGGTACATAATATTTGATTATAACTGGGAAGAACTGAATTTGAGATAGCCCATTAGTGCTACGAATGACATCACCTTAGAAATGAACTAATCTATTTACTAACAATACACTGAGCACATGAAAGCAAATTGCAGCAAATGGAAAGATCATGTAAATTTGGAGTGCTTGCTTAAAATAACATTGCGGTACATAACTGCTGAAAGGAGAATGCTGGTTCATTAGTGTTAATTTCTGCTACATCAAAGCTGTAGGCAAAGCCACCACTTAGCGAAATACGCGTCCTTGAACGATCATCGCGTTTTTGAGAATAAAGCCTTAGAAACAACATATTTAGTGCATGCAGTTAAAGATGCACTACATTCGAGATATTACGTCATACGTGACGTCATTTTTACCTTGTCTACTGCCTATTGTACTAAGAGTAGGAAATATTGCATCCCACCAAAAAGTTACATAGTGTTCATAGAAAATATGTTTTGAAAGCCTCTAAATAAAAATAAATATAATTACAACATTCATTTTTACTTTTTCGGCCTAGATAAGAGGATATTGTATTTCAACTGCTGAATTAAAAAGAAAAAACAACAAAAACAAAACAAAAAGCCTGATATGTTGCACTCACGGGACTTTCTCTACTCTGGTACTAACCATTTTTACAAACTCTTATTCCTATATCTTCTTCATGTTAGTCGAGATAAACAGTTGCAGGAATTATCTTATTGCTTATTTCCTTGTAGATACAAGGGAAATATGGGAATACAGTAGCCTTTGAGCGATAGTCAAATCTTTTAAAGCTTTCAAATTCCATTGTCTTTGCACAGTAAACATAAAGAATGGATAACGATGTTCCATTTAATAAGAAGGCATATTTATTTAGTCATAAATTGTGTGTTTTAGCAAGATCTAAATTTTTTGTGTAGTACGATTTGGTGTATCTCTTACGGTTTACCAATCATGCCAGTCATCCAGAATAAATAGGACTACTTGGGTTATAGCCAGAAAATTCAAGATATACATTTCATTTGTCATAAAAATCTCTCAAACATGACATTTTAATCAAAATCATTAAAGGCATTTTCAAAACATTCGAAGCACTTTCCATGTGAAGGATGGTTCAGGATGGAGGAATTTTCTTTAAAATCTTCGTGTCACATCCTTGAAAGACATTAAGCTGAAATACCAATTTTGACACAGACACACAAACACAAACACACACACACACACACACACACACACACACACACACACACACACACACACACACACACATACAAAACTCGCGCGCGGACCTTTTTCTAAAACTGCTCTTTTGGATTCAGAGGGCCTCAAAACAGACATTTCCGGTGAAATCTCAACTTCAAAATTTTGGTTCGAATGCAATACTTCCCCTATTTACTAGAGAAAGTAAATTGCAAGAAAACTGAAGTAATCTGCGGGTGTGGCCCAAGTGAAATTACGGCATAAGAGACTTAAACATCACTTGATTCAGAAAAAGCTGTAGTTTTTTATAAGAGACAAAAAAGATAGATTTTTGAGCTCTTTACACGCCCCAGTACTCTTGTAGGAGCTATTTTAACACCCTTGAAGACGCAAACAAATGAAAGCAGCGTAGCTCACCTTACTGACACTGCAAGGGGCTAATTAAAGAAGAGAAATTGGTTGAAAGAATGCCTGGATCATTCATAAAGCTACCTCAGGAGCATTTAGCTGTTTCACTTGAAGCCAGTGATTAGGATTCACATGCGCTGTTGATGGAATCATGGCCCCCACTGTTTTTGCTGCCGCCACCGTGACATGGAAAAGGAGGGTAGACAGTCTGAGAAGATGGATCCCTTTTAAGTGGCGAAGGGCAAGCAAGAAGGAACGAGTGCGTGTTTCGGGCAATAAGGGAACGGCTAGTGGCCTCTTAACTAACTTCATCTTAACAGAGAACCAACCGCCAACAGCTGGTGAACATATCCTCCGGAACAAACTTGGATCGAATTGGTTGGGCTGTTGTCGCCGGAAACGCACCTCTACACTTGAAATGTGGCAGCTTTTCTACAAGTGAAAACAACCTTTTAGGAGACAAGTTGGGGTCACATGTTCAGATGAAATAACGACTTACAGCTGGTGGACCGAGCGAGATGATGCCTACGCATTAACGTGTGAGGCTCGCATTTGGGAGGTCCAAAGTTCGATTGCCGTCGACCGTCCACTATTGATTTGGGTTTTTCGTGCTTTTCCCTGGTCAGTAGGCAAATACTGCGGTGGTTTCTCCTCTACTACGATTTTATTTACATAATTTCCCTTTCATTCCGCTCCCTTCTCATCTTTGAGAGGGTTTCCATCCGAAGTCCTGATATCCAAATGTGAAATTTACAGGCTTTGGAGACCGATGTTTGACTTAATAAATAGCAACGCTTCGCATGAAGCCCGTGAACGATTTTGTCTCAATGTAATTTTAATTGAATTGCAAGCTAAACTGTGATATAGAGTCAATAGAATAAAGTATGTGAGAGTGTTATTTCTAAAACAGGTATGGACACTACGCCTCACTCCACCGACCATCCCTGCCCTGCAGTGTTGAGCTTCCGACACGCCTCATTCAGTGGCGAGTATGACTTTCTCGGGACGTCTATTTCATGAAGAGCGGTAGAAAGACATTGTAAGTTACAAAACCACAAAAGTTTGCTATTTAATATGCGATGTTAATTTGCAAACATTAAAATATCAAACGCCACTTTGAACACAAGGATAAATAAAACTTTTGTGATCTTACATGTATCGTATTTATTTACAATTTCAAAGTGCACTTTCTGAATACTCTATATGATTCCAATTTTTAGGGATTTACTTTATAATATCGAGTTTAGAGTTAAGCAATTTATTATGTAGATCAAAGAGCTGTAAAATATCTTTAAGGCTACACAGCAATTGAACTTTATTTATTGTGAAAGAGAAACAATTTAGTATGTTAATAATAAGGCAGCATAAGAATATCGCGTAAGATAAAGGAAGGTTGTGGACTTGATTATTGAATTTGCCTAAGCACAGTAGGTGGCTGTTATAATTATTGCATGCAACATATGTTTAATATAAACATCGCTAATAACAGCGTAGAAATTATTACTACTGCGCAGGTGGAACGAAGCCACCACTGCATTTGTATCAAAACAACCTTCGCCACTCGACAAGAGAATCTCTTGTGCCCATGCCTGGAATAAAGCATGTATTATCTGTAATTAGACACCTACAACGATTATTCCGAGAGTGCGATCTGCAGAAGGAAAATGTTTTATAGGCCTACGACTACAGCGAGATTGAGTCACGGACGGAAGAAACCGTAAAACATCATGCAGTATCCAAAGCTGACAACCTTACACAAAATAGTTCAGCTATACACTTCACGTAACCTAACACACAAATATAGCGTATCGCTGGTTTGAATAAAATATAAATCTCAAACATTTGGAGAACATTAATTTAAAATCGCCACATCTTTCAGGGTATTTCTAGGTTTCGATGTATAGCACTGCCGGACAGATGGTGTGGATGCTTGCCCAATGGAAAGGAAAGAGGAAGAAAGAGGATTCTTGGTCGACCGGTTGTTCATCGTCTCTTTTCGGCAGCTCCAGGGGTTCTAAACTGGAACTGTTAGGGACTTCCGCACGTCTCCTTATGACCTGTAGCGGTTTGAAAGCGTCGGTGTAGCTACAGTCGTCCAGCTGTATGACTCCTTTCTACTATATCTCCAAAGTGCTAGATGGATATGAAGTTTATAAAAAATTTTCGTCTTCTAAATCACTCGAGTTTTAGTTTTCTTAATAATCTTATACACTCGAATACTAAGACACAATATTACAATTTTTCTGTATATTTTTATCCTTTTATCCTTTGTTGCTTTATATAAATAAATAGTTAATACCTATACTTTTGGCGAATTTATTGTTCATCTTTAAACTAGTTGCTAGTCTTACTTAATAATTAAAGAAATATTCAAAAATAAGAAATGCATTTTAACATACCTGTTTGATAGTAAAATTATACTAAAAATTCAATGTCGTAGACGGGATATTAACCAGAATCTTCCAGCTTCTCCCCGATTCCTCTAAATACGAGTTAACATGGTAACGTGATAATATTAAATTCTCCAACTAACTCACATTTTGTCCAGTAAACCACAAGGAGATCTCAAATTCATATGAGAATGAAATATGAGATGCTATCACATCACCCGGGTTCGATTCCCAGCTGTATGATGGGAATTTTTCTTTAGCCAGGATTATGCCCCGTCCTGCCAAGAGTCTGGAAGTATGAGTGAGAATGCAAATAAGTGTGTGAATTTAGTTTATAACGTAAGGAAACCCAAACTTACAGAAACAGTAAAGCTCATCTCCGATGAGCAACTACTCCAAAGGAAAAGCTGCTGACTTGGCTTTAAGATGTTGAGATGGCATAGAAATGGAGCACAAAAATAAAATTAAAAAAAAAAAAAAAAAAAAAAAAAGCAAAGAATCAGTAACGGTAGGTGCCATTTTTTAGAGAAAAACAAATAATGAAACATGTTGCGCGCGCGCGCGCACACACACACACACACACACACACACACACACACACACACACACACACACACGCACGCACGCACACACACAATTTTTGTACTAGAATGCTTATTTTGATTTCAGTGGATATCAAAATATGTATATTGGGTGGAATCTCGATATGGAATTTCCTAGTGGGACATAATACTCCTGTAAAGACCACTGGATACATTAAAAAATTTTAATAAGTTACGTTCACGAAACTTTCTTTATCCACTATCGTATATTTTGACGTAGTTTATATAAAAAAGACTAAACATTTTGGATTCACTTCCCGTTAATCGAGATAAAAGATTCCAGAAAGAATTTCGCGACACAGTTTGTTGAAGTTAAATGGAAATAAAGGAAGCTTAGAAGATTCTAAAACTCAACCTTTTAGCTCTTTCTTATTAGTCTTATGCAATTTTATTATACCTTCACTATTCAAGTTATTTCTGCAAAAGAAGTACTAGTGTAAGTTGCCGGGAAGGAAATTTCTAGAAGAGATAAGTCAAGAGATGATTTACTAGAACATTCCAGTAGCAATATTAAGATCTGTTTCTCATGTGGTAAATTTCCGAGTGTTGGAACGTAGGAATATTCTTGTTAAGTACCGAGGAATACAAAAATACCTTTCTGGGTTATTTCAGGTTTATAGCTCATTGAAACGTTCTTCTAGGAACTCATATTTGCAGTGCTTTGAACAGTTTGACTGCCTCGTTTCACCGAATGGATAACCGCATAAAATGTGGGAAATGATTCCAGAGGTAATATCTATAGGGAAGTAATTTACTACGAGCGTCATTCACTTCCAAAAACTTTGAGAATTCGTAGAAGCGAGCGATACGGCTGTAAAAGTGTGCGGAGGGCTATTGTTGAGTGAAAATTGACTTGGTATTGCATGCCTGTGGTTATCGGTGCCGAATCTCCTCCATCTGAAGATACCGCTACTCTTCTGTGTCAACCTTTACATAAATGTGATGGGATTTGTACGCAGCCAAGCGTTCAATAACCAGCTCCCTCCGATTAAGTACTTTCATCTATTTTTTGTTTATCATTCTAAAATAAAATCACGTTTTTTACCTATCCGTGAAGATAGCAGTGTCAGATGAGATGGGTCGTTTACGATATAGCGATTAAGGCGATTAGCGAAACCTGAAACCGGATAATAACAGTTTCTTCTCTCTGTTTTTTATCTACCTTGCGCCTTCCTTTGATGGTAGTTATCGTGTTTTATTCACTTGCGTGTTTTATTGCATTGTCCTTCATATAGAGCACGCGGCTCTGCTCGCGTTTTCTTTCTTACTTTCCATTTATTAGTTTAACGCCCTTTAATAGTGTGGTTCATTAAAAAAGTGAATGAACGAAATCAGTAAAATGATCTAATGAGGCCGGAGTTCATAGGGCCAAGTTTCTCTGACATTCCCTTGCTGAGAATAAGGAAAAACTTGGGAACCGAGATTCCAACCCGGGACATCATGAATGGAGGCGGATATACTCCTTCACACCATATTTACTTTCTTTACCACGTATAGTAAAGTAGAGGAAGTATTGTATTCCACCCAAAAATTCTATGTTGATATTTCACCGGAAATATATCTTTGAGGCCCCCTGAATCCAAAATATGCAGTATTAGAAAAACGTCCGTGTGTGTGTCTATTAGTCCGTGTGTCTGTCGATCTGCAGACAGCATAACTCAAAAACGAAAAGTTGGTTAAAAACCAAAGTTGGTATTTAAGGTTAATGTCTTTCAAGGATGCAACACGAAGAATTTTAAGAAAATTGCTTCACTCTAAACTACCCTTTAGGTGGAAACTTTTTTCGAAAATGTTTATTTTCTTGAAAATGATAACACTTTTGATTAAAATGCCATATGTTTGAGATAGTTTTATGACAAATGAAAGGCATGTCTTTGAGTTTTGGCTATAGCCCTATTTGGTCCTATTTACTCTGGATGACTTTTGCATAACTGGTAAGCCGTAAGAGATCGAGCAAATCATACTATACAAAATATGTAGATCTTGTTAAGACACATAATTTATACCCAAATAAATTTTTTGTAGAGTGAAATATTTCGGAAATACTCCTTGTTATTTGTGTGGGTTTTCTTATACTTCTGTCAAATGGAGCATCGTTATTCATTTTTTCTATCTTAACAGTGCAAAGAGAACGTAATTTAAAAGCTTTAAAAGATTTGACTATCGCTCAAAGGCTACTGTATTCCCATATTCCCCTTGCACCTACAAGGAAATAAGCAATAATATAATTTCTGCAATTTTTTATCTCAACTAATACGAATAAGGTATAGGAATAAGAGTTTGCAAGAATGGTTAGTAGGAGAGTAGAGAAAGTCATGTGAGTGCAACACATCAGATTTTGCTCTTACGGTCTCTCATTTTCTCTGAATCTCTTCATACTGTTATGGTTTGCTCTACCCTTTCTCTTTCACCTTTATCGCTTTCTCTGCTTTGCGTATAACACCCAACTTTCCTTTGCTCTCACCTCTCTCTCTCTCTCTCTCTCTCTCTCTGCTCTCCGTGCATCATAAGTGTAAGTAATGTTTTGGAAACCGGTAATAAAATTGTTACTTCTATGTATTAAAAAACAGGAATTAGTGCTGGTTTTTAATTCAGGGGACTTCAAATCCTGTATTTGCAGTGAAATCTCGGTATCGAAATTGGAATGGGAGAAACGATCCTCAACATTTATCTACGTCTTTGGATACTTACAATAAAATTAAGGTGAAGTTATTTAGGAGCAATTGCTCACATACTCAATTGCTTCTACTTTGACTTAACATATATAAGTGATGAATATTTATATCGTTTTTCTCAGTAATGTCCTGTTACAAGGCATAGAGGTAAAAGGTAAACACACACGTAGGGCCTCAAGAACGGCCCTTTTTACCTCTATCGTGACCACTGGGACCACGGCAAAACAGTCCGGAAGATATTTCATTTCATAATTTCGACGTCGGTCGTGAAAGTCTACTCTAGGAATCTTGTTTTAAAGTTTTCCTGGAGACCACATTTAGAAATCTGGAGTGAGACAACCAATCAGGTAATTGGCAGCACAACCATCGCCTTTCTCCTGGTTAGTTGCCGAAAAACAAGAATATTCAGCACTCAAAAGCGTCACTTCGAATTCTAAATATTTTAAAACAAATTCATGCCGATCCTTTCCTCACTGATTACAGTTTGGAATAGGACCAGTAGTATACAAGGTGATATTTACCTAGAGGGTGGTAGTAAAACAAGCATTCAGTTTAGTTATGTTGCAAGTTATATCAGATATAAATTTAAATTTGCTTCTTTTTCTTTCCTCATTATTTATGTAAAACTCATTTGTGTTCAACGAAATATTCAATATTCAAGCAAAGCATCGATTCTGAGGCTTCATACTCTAAGTCGCAAGTTATTTGCACCTTAAATAGGAGATAAATGTTGCTGATAAGAACTTCATTTCCATTTTCTTCCCATAAAATTAAGTAGACGCTTGTCTAAAGGCAAATGTTAAAACATCTGCTGGCGGCCAATTTACTTGGATACATAAAAACAAAATCCGAATACATCTAGCAGCATAAACCAGATCTTTCCGGTGAAACTTTACGATATTAAAGCGATTATTGAGTCGATACTGTTAAGAGCACTGGCATTGAAAGGAAAGTTTCTCACTTTAGAATATGAAGACAGGTTTTCAGGAAGTTCTTCACCACATCTTGTATAGCTGCGAGCTAAAGGCAATTAAATTAGTCTCTCGGAACAGCCAACCCACATCCATAAACATTGTGAAGCTTGCAACAATTTTATGATTTCTGATACTAACGGTTAATCGCCCTTCCTCGCTATACTTCCTTCCACTTGCACTTCTCCAGGCAATGGACTACTTTATATTATTAAGTCTTGTCTATGCTTAGCGTGCCTCTAATCGCTTAATGTTTTGCTCTGCAACAAAAACAACGTGGTTTTAATGGAGGCTGGATTTTCGATTGAACTGGCATTCAAACACCAGAAGCAGCAGGAAATGCTTTTGAAAGGATTGGATTCCATAGCTCTTCTCACAAAGAACCAATTCATTACATTAATGTCGTAATAATTATGTGGCATAATGATGCAGAATAATAGTACATTATGCAACGAGAGCATAATGGCAGCAAATATTTTATGAAACAAGCGAGTTTTGTAATATCCACACGAGCACCTTAATTTCCATTATATTCAAGCTTCATACGACCATTTATGCTCGACGAATCAAGTTTAAAACATTTGTAAAATGTTTTTAATATTCTACACGGTGTCCGATACTTTATCATACAGTTGTTATTGAATTGGACATACAACAACCGAAATTATTAATTTTATTGCTATGTTGGCCTTGACACAATGATTAACGTATATATACCTTTAAAATAGTAGACTTTCAAAAACGAGAAGACAAACATATTTAACCGTTATTTACAATATTAACACTAATTATTAACAGTGTCTGAAACTTTTTCCTTATACTGGAATCGAGAGTTTTGTTCTCACCTGTGTGGATATGTGCGAATTTAATTGGTGGTTAGCACTGCCGTTATGAACACGTGCAATTTTCATTGCTTGATAGCAGTATCGTTATTAACAGATGCTCTTTTGATTGATGAATAGTAGTGTCGTTGTGAACGGTGCATCTTTGATTATTGTATAGCAGTATCCTTATGGATAGGTGCACCTTTGATTGGTGGATAGCAGTGCCGTTATAAACACGTGCACTGTTCGCGAGACTTCTAACTGAGCAATTCCTTGTCCATGTGTGGGTGTGTGTGTGTGTGTGTGTGTGTGTGTGTGTGTGTGTGTGTGTGTGTGTGTGTGTGTGTGTGTGTGTGTGCATGCGTGCGTGTGTGTGTGCGGTATCGGGAAAGGTCCATACGACGTCATTCTCAGTATATAAGTGGACCAGGAAAGAACAGAAAAAACTTAAGAAAAAAGAGCAGTTAATTTTAGAACTGAGTTACGAAGATAAGTCGGTAAGTGTGTCAGAAAGGCAGCCATCGTGAAGAAGATTCCAGAAGCGTCCAGTGATTACATCGTCATACTCTAGTGTATGAGAGACAATGAAAATGAAGAAAGACATTAAAAAGACTGAGCAAGGTAAGTAAAAGAATAGTTGTAATTGTGATAGCAGAAAATGCGGTAGGCTGTTAATAAGAGCTCGTATTAATAATCATCGCCGTGAACGCTTCATATCCTACGGTAGACTGTATTAACAACGAGAAGAGAATTCGTATTTGTGGTAACATTTTAGACGACAATAAAGTGATAGAAAAGTCACAGGACTTGATTTTGTGGAATTTGTTACAATTTAAAGTATATAGACAGAATGTACCTAAACTTTTGTAAAAACAGAATGTGGGAAGAGGTAAAATAAACGATAGTGGGTAGAGAAAGTCATATGGATGTAACTCACGGTTAATAAAATAATATTATGAAACCAAATGGTGCTACAACTATTAATGTGAGTTGTTCAGCATAGTTCTCTGATTTCACAACACTGAGCAGCTGGGAGATGTATAGCCTGATGGAAAGCAAATGCATAGGCCATTTCGATTTGCGCAACAGTCTTCCGAACGTTTTATTCTAGGAAGAGTGCCAGCAGAAACCGAGGTAGAAACCACTTTGTCTGCCATAAATTTTACCTCGAGCTTGAAAACGAGTGGTTTCCCTAAGTGCAAAGAGAAGGAATTGTAGCCGATTGTGAACTCTCCATTTTATGTGAGAAAATGGATATATATGACATCAGACTGAACTTACGTAAAATATTTAGTTATTATTTTGTGTTACTATGGTTTATCATCTGTGGCCGATTGTAACACCCTTACAGTTGGTTGACCTGCGTTTGACTATGATTAAAGTTGGAAAGATAGAATCAAACTGAAAAATAAAATACTCTCTAATTCTACAAAATCTTGTTCTTCTATCTTCTTCATGTTAGTCGAGATAAACATTTGCAGAATTATGTTATCGCTGATTTTCTTGTAGCTAAAAAGTGAATATGGGAATACAGTAGACTTTGAGCGCAAGTCAAATGTTTTAAAACTGGTCACTATATGAAGGCTTTGAAATTCCATTCTCTTTACTCTTCCATATGAGAGAAGCATTAGTATTGTAAAACTCAAGTAAATAACAAGGAATATCACCGAAATGATTCATGTCAAAAAAAAAAAATGAATTTGAAAATAAGTTGTGTGTGTTTACAGTTTTTGTACAGGAAGATTTGGTCTACTTCTTGTGGCTTGCCAGTTATGCAGAAGTCATCAAGAGTGAACAAGTAAACAAGACTACATGAGTTAAAGCCAAAAAGCACAAAATATAGTTTAATTTGTCATAAAGAATCTTAAAATTAAGGCATTTTAATCAAAATCGTTTGAGCCATTTTCCAGAAAATTATTCGAAAAATTTTCCATGCAAAAGGTATTTAGTGTGGCGGAAATTTCATTTTTTCATTTGGTTTCTAACCGACTTTTCGTTTTTGAGTTAAGGTGTTCACAGGCAGACACACACAGACACTCCCCCCCCCCCCACACACACACACACGGATCTTTTTCTAATTTTTTTTTATGCAAGGGGTCTCAAAACATATTTCTGCTGAAATATCGACATCGAATTTTTGGGTCGAATGCAATATACATACCAGAGAAAGTAATAGTGGCATAGGCAGGGTTTGAATCACGGTTCTGCCGGTTCAACGAACTATCAAGACAACATGCCAGCACGACATTAAATTTCCCAACTGACCCGCATTTTCCCGACGAACCACAAGGAGAGCTCAAATTCATTTTAAGATGGTATACTCCAATGGCGACTTAGAATATCGCAACTAATTTAAGTCGTAAAAAATACAATACCTACCGCCCCACAGCTGTGTCCCCCACCTGTGCCTTCAATGGGCGTCATGAGTGGGGTATAATACAGGAGTATGGGACGTGGTTAGCGCTCCCGCTCCCTCTCGGCTGTTGAATATGGTCTTCGCAACTTGGAGCCGCAAGTTTTGAGCTCTAGTAGTGCCTCAATAAGCCCCCTGCCCCTAGGGGAATCACTAGGCTGAGTAAACCCTAGACCAGGTCTCCCAGCGGGAGGAAATACCCACGCTGGGACTGGGAATCGCACCCGGCCCATCCGTTTGGGAAGCTCCGTGTCAAGACTTCCATGTTCCACATTCGTGGGGTGCTTTATCAAACTATCCATCTACATGAAAACGTTTTGATTGTCAAAGTTTCTCGTAGAATCAAAATATGCTTTTTGAAGCAATATGATCTAAGATACAAAATCGAATTGATTTTACGTATGGTTACCTTCTTAACCGAGACGCTGCTCCTCTTTGTCTGCCACGACAACTCTTTTCGGGCCGTCACATGCTGCTACAGTGTATTTTCCTAGCCCATCTTCCAAACTCTGTAAGTGCCTGTCAGTCTTGCAGAGGTCCTGGCGGACGATTAACAAGCGGTCGAAAATTTTGAAGCTTCTGACAATGGTAAACATGCACCTAAGAATTTAGAACTTTAGATATCCAATTTTCATACTAGTTCGACCTTTTTATAGCTTTGTTTTAATTCTGGCTTTTGCCTCTTTGTTTGGTATATTTAGGTGTATTTTCTTTTTACTGGGATTTACATATTATAGTGTTATTATATTGTTATACGTATGCTACATATATTTAAAAGTTATCGTCCATTTTATTATTCTTAAGGAAAAGTTCAGTGGACTGGCCTAACCTAAATAGTCTTCTCCAGAATGAGTAATAAGATCATAGATATCAATGACAGTCTACAAGGAGACGAAAGCACATTATTTTGGTTACGCCATTCGAGAACAAGCTGTCACTGAATTTATTACTTAATAATAGGTTCAACTAGATTATATGACCATCTCTAATATAACTGTAACCGTGCTCTTGAAATTACAAAGCTATTCCCCTTATAGCGCACGCTTAGTTAATAGATTCTGGTAAGATAGTTGCCCAGGAATTTAATCTTTACTAAGAAATGATAAATGCTTTTAAAACGTGACTTACTCTATCAATTTTATTTGCTGATGACAAGACAATCACTGGCGGGACTAAGATAATCTGCAGATAGGTATCTATGTATATTTTACAAATAGCATGACATAGATATATACTCAGAAAATATGTAAACTCACAAAGTGATCGGCTGCTATAGCAAAGAAAATAAGTGAAGAGATTTTAGAACAGGTTACGTTTTTTGTTTTTACTTCAATATAATATCCGTGATAGAAGATTTAATGATTTCTAAAATAAACTAATCCATCTAAAAAGATTAAAGAATTGACAAGGAAGATTTCTCCGCTAGAATAACAAGAGATACCATCATACAATTTTACATAATAATGTATGTTTACTTGTTAATTGCGTGACAGTGTTCAGCCAGAATAACTTTACTTCTAATCCTCAATGAAACATTGGTTTAAGAAAAGACGTTTATAGAATAAATTTCATACATGGAGGCGTTAAATTATCATATACGAATTATCACCTGGTTATTCTTTTGTTTTCTAGAAACTATGATTGAGTTTTACTCTTTTGTTTAGTCCATCTGTATCCCATAAATCGCTCACCAACAATTTATTACATATTACAACCGATTAACAATCAAAATAGCATTCCATTTAATTTAGACGACCGCGTTTTTAATAATTTTTCTTTTAATAATAAATGTATTTTTCCAGAAGAAAGGTTGTTAATTTTATAATAAGGTGAGATTTACTTGAGACTATAAATTGGTTTTCTGTTATAACAAGAAAAAATCTGATGTGTTACACTCACATGATTTTCTCTACTCTTGTACCAACTATTCTTACAAACTCTTATTCCTATATTTCCGTGTTAATTGACACAAACATTTGCAGAAATTATCTCATTGCTTATTTCCTTGTAGGTACAAGGGCAATATTAGAATACAGTAGGCTTTGAGCGATAGTCAAATCTTCTAAAGCTTTGAGATTCTGTTCTCTTTGCACGGTTAGGATATAAATATGAATAACGATCTTCCATTTGACGAAAGTTTATTCCAAAACTCACACAAATAACAAGGAATATCTCATAAACGGTTCACCATACAAAAAAATAGAACAAGAAATTCGGGACATAAATCGTGCGATTTAGCAAGATCTACATTTTTTATAGTAAGATTTGATCTATCTCTTAGGGCTTACTAGTTATGCACAAGTCATCAAGCAACCAGAGCTACATAGCCTTTGGCCAAAAAATTCAAAATATACATTTTATTTGTAATAAAAATATCTTCAAATGTGGCATTTTAATCAAAATCGTAAGAGGCATTTTCGAGAAAATCAAAATTTTCGAAAAATTTTCCATGTAAAGGATAGGTTAGGATGGGCAAACTTTCTTCAAAATCTCAAATATTAAACTTAAATGCCAACTTTTGTTTTTAACCGACCTTTCCTTTTGATTTATGCTGTTGACACACACACACACACACACACACACACACACACACACACACACACACACACACACACACACACACACACAGGCCGTGGACCTTTTTCTAAAAATGCTTTTTCTGGATTCAGGGGGTCTCAAAACATATATTCCCGGTGAAATCTCGACATCGAATTTTTGGGTGGAATAGAACACTTCCTGTAGTTTACTAAACGTAGTAGAGGAAGTAAAATGAAATACCTACACGTAATTCCCGAATTTCATTATCCTCAGTTGGCAGTACTGAATAACTCGAACTGCACTAATCGAAAAGAGTACATTTGAGGTTCTATTTTATAGAATTTAACATTTTCTGGTCAAATCTTTGCGATAAAGTATTTAAGTTCATGTTTTATTATTGAAATAGTCTAGCTAAAAATCATTCAATGGTCTAACCTTCCCAGATAAATTCTTTCGCTTTGCTCAGAATTTATAGGTTAGGTTAGAGGTTTTATATTACTTCTGAGCATTAATATGGAGTGGGCGAAAATTGACTACCTAAGAAAGCACGTAATTATAAACTAGGAGGAAAAAGAAATATAGGATAGGATGGAACGTGCCTGAGGCTCAAATGTGTGTATAATGATGATTCTTACCCGTTACACTAAGTGACAGAGAGAGTAATAGAAGAAGAGCTATGAGTCCCAACTGGGAGAAGATTTGCTGGTGTTTCGCAATAGCTTGGCCCAGGCTGTACCAAACCATCTGGGGACTTTGCCGACCCCGTGCAGACGCCGTCACCGAGGAAGACAGCGACGCCCCTAGCCTAACCTTTAAAAAGTTTTCGTAGCCCATTAGCAGCTTGAGATGGGCGGGCGGGCGGGCGGGGAATGGGCGGGAGGGAGGAAGTTGTATGTGGCCGGTCGTTAACGGGGCGGCTGCTTTGCGTGGGTGAGTACAGGAGATGGGGCTTTGTTCCCCAGCGCCATTAGTTAGTTATGTTTCTACAAGCACCCAAACTGATATTATTCCTTTTGCTTAACCTTAGGCACCAAAAACATTAAATGAACTTAATGTCTCTATGCTATATCTTGGTACAGTCGCGATTAATGTTTATGTATGCCTTTCAGGATGCATGTCATTAATGTATATCCTTGGGGACGAGAAGGCCGCCTTTACAAAGGGAATAAAACTTCCACTTAAGCGATTAAACGTAACAAACTTTATCGCTTTTAATTAATCGTCCCATAACACAAATACATTTATAGGTTATAGAACCAACAGATAGTGTTTTATGTCTTAAATACATCTGTTTTTTATTTTTTCTATTACGTATAGTAAACTAGAGGAAGTATTCTATTCCACGCCGAGATTTCACCAAAAATGTATGTTTTGAGGCCCCCTGAGTCAAAAAAAAAACATTTTTTGAAAAAGGTCCCTGTGGTGTGTGTCTGTGTGTGGACAACATAACTCAAAAACGTAAAGTTGGTATTTAAGTTTAATGTCTTTCAAGGATGCGACACGAAGATTTTAAAGCAAATTCCTCCACCCTAAACTATCCTTTACATGGAAAATTTTGATTTTCTTGAAAATGGCTCCAACGATTTTGATTAAAATGCCATATGTTTCAGATATTTTTATGACAATTGAAATGTATATGTTGAATTTTCTGGCTACGGCCCATGTAGTTCAATTTACTCTGGAAGCCTTTTGCATAACTGGTAAATCGTTAGAGATAGACCAAATCATACTATACAAAAAATGTAGATCTTGCTAAAATACACAATTTATGGCGAAATAAATTTTCTTGTATGGTGAACCATTTCGGAGATATTCCTTATTATGTGTGTGAGTTTTGGAAATCATAAGTTTCGTGAAATGGATCATCGTTGTTCATTTTTTATATGTTAAGTGTGCAAAGACAACAGAGCCTCAAAGCTTTAAAAGATTAGACTATCGCTCAAAGCCTACTGTATTTTAACACTCCCCTTGCACCTACAAGGAAATAAGCAATAAGATAATTTGTACAAATGTTTATCTTAACTAACACGAAGAAGATATAGGAATAAGAGTTTGTAAGAATGGTTAGTACAAGAGTAGAGAAAAACATGTGAGTGCAACACATCAGATTTTTTCACATAAATTGCTCACATGAAGATGAAGCCGAATGATGCGTTTTGGAAGCCACACGTTGGGAAGACAGTTTGAAGCAATAATGTGCAATAACGCTTCACGCCGCCTGACAGTGTCTCGAATTCCTTTGATTCAGCTCCCTGCCGCCGAGCGAACACTGAGATTCCTCTAACAGGGTATGCGTGGATTTTGTGTTAAGAACGGATAAAACTAATTGTGGCTATATGTAACGTCTTTTTAATGTTTCTAATATTTCCAATGAGACGATTTCCATTGTCCCAAGTTTGAATCTCGATTAGAGTGAGTTATACGGATGAGTTTTTTCCGAGGTTTTCCCTTATGACTGTCGGGTAACTTTAAGCTCTAGAACCTCGGGTTCATTTGATTTTCTGAATCTATAATTTAGGTATCAAAGAGAAAGAGGCACTCACCTGAGTTTCGGTGACGTTGAGGAGTTTGGCCATTTCGGCGCGTTCCGATGACGACAGGTACTTCTTCAATTCGAACTGCTTCTCCAGTTCGAATATCTGGCGGCCCGTGAAGGTTGTCCGTGCTTTCTTCCTCTTCCGTTCGCCGTCCGAGCCCTGTCCTCCGTCGCTAAGTGCACCACTCTGAGATTCCGATCCGGGTGCACCGGGAGACGTCGCCGATGGTTGTTGTGTTTGCTGACCCGGTGTTTTTGTTCCAGCTGGCTCTTTCTTTCTCTTGGCGGGGGGTTTCGTTACGGGCGTCCCGTCTGAAACATTCAATTACATTGAGCTATTAATCCTAGTAAACAGAAATCAACTTTCTCAACAAAAAGGATACTCCAAGCATCTAATAAAACTATTGCAAAATATGTATGAAGAAACAAAATCGTCCATTTCCTACATACATCTACTATAGAGAACAGTGGAAAACTTAATGCATTAGATATTTCAATGTCATACCAAATCCCTTAACCTGAGTGCTGCTTTAACCGATGAAAGTAATAGTGAAAGAAAATAATTTGCTGTACATGCTATTTATATCTTGAAATGTTACCCTTTTCTTCTAAGCGAGAATACAACCCTAGTAGGGAAGAAAATGTCCCCTAACGAGCGGAAATAACACTTGACAGAGGGAAAATCCCCTTTATTCTTCCACCGTGAATTCAAACCCAGATTTGTACTGATGTGCTTGCAATGTAAAACGAGATAATTTCATGACTTATTCCCAGTGAATCCATAAAATTATGAAATATCTACTAGCAGAACTTGTAGCTACATTGACATTTTAAAGTTACTACACATATGTTGTAATGTATTTATACAAGAGTGCGCAGACTTTAAAGGTGACTTTTTGACATTAAGCTGAAACATAACTTCCTCTATCATTATTCTCTATAGTGCATAGTTGCATAAATAAAACATAAAAACTGTCCAATGGTTTGAGTGCCAATATGTCACATATCGTTTATCGTTTACTTCTGCAATTAGCATAGACAGAGGTTAAAAGATGACTGATTCATGTCTTTTCCATTTGTTGCTAAAATGAATCGTTTAGTGACAAAATTTTATATAATTCAATTCCAGCGTGTCTAATCCGTGAACATACGCTTAGCAATTGCGCAATTTTGGCAGGTGTGTTGAGCGGAAGGTCAGGAATCTTGACAGTAAAAACTACCTACTCAGGTCTCGTGAAAACCATCCCTCCCTTCGTTACGTGCAGTAGATAATAGCAATACAAACGCGTGGTGAAACCAGGTTCAAGCCAAGGCCTACTTTGCACTTTCAGATTCGCCTCTTCAGTCCCATTCTGTTCCCAGAACGTACAATAATGTTCAATGATTTACTTTATCTTTCACGATTGATGAATTTATTACTGGAATTTTTTATTCGTCATATTTACGTTTACTGTCACAGGAAATCTGCCCCCTTATCCCTCTAAAGCCCTATTCTCTCTCCTTCTCTCTCTCTCTCTGTGTATGTGTGAAACTGCGTAATACAGTGTTTTTAAACAGATAATATGGACGAAACAATTTAATGCCAATGCCCAAACATTTAAAAGGGCGGCATTACACTTAACTGAAGTATTGCCAATTTTATAATACAAGTTACTATAGTTTAAACGGATAATCAAAATATCACTCTATTTCAATTTAACAACTGGATTTATAACGTTGCTCTTTTAATAGTTAATGTATTTTAATAGGTAATTTGTTAATGCTAAAAATAAAGTTAGCTTTATTTGAAATTTTAATCTGATTTTCAGAGAAGATCAAAATACATGTAATTCTTGGATTTTGTTTTCCTTAGTTGGCGATGCTGAGTAAGGCGAACTACACTATCGAAATTAACATATTTTAGTTCTTTTTTATAGAATTTAGCAATTTATGGTCAAGTCTTGGCGATATAATAATTAAATTCATATTCTATTTATAAAATAGTCCAGATAAATATAATTCGACGTCTGATCACACGTTTTATAACATTACTTGAGGTAATATAGACAACAATATAACAATATAAGTCAACCTAAGGGGACCTAGGACAGATGTTTAAGCCAAAGTGGCCAATATTTTCGATGTTTGGATTTCTGCAAAAATGAACTCTTTATAAGGATAGCAAAACATTTAAGTGCATTGTATGGCACTCCAGTCCTTCTTAAGGGTTGGACAATTTTACCCCTTTACACCAGGTACAGTAGACTGTGTTAATGTTTTCAATACAAAATTTAAGTTTTCTCATAGCGACATTTTTTGATATGACAAATAACCCGTACAGTATACCTTTCTTTACTTTTTCCTGAAACTTGGCACAATTGCTCTATATCACTATCTAAAGAAATTGTAGAAACCATTTTGCACTACAGTATCCGCATTACTGATTAATTTATTATAAATAATATTCTGTAATTCAAAGCAGAAAATGAAAAAAGGGCATTCTAGAATCAGTTCTTAGGAGTTCAAATATTACTATTACAAAGGACGGAAAAACACATGTTTACTGCAAGGAGTATTTCATATTTTTCAAATATCGCGATATGAAAAACAGAAAATAACTCACAGTTCATCAATTTTATTGAAATTTACACAGTATGGTATTTAGAATGAGGGTAACCAACATAGAATTGTAACGATTTTTATGTGAGACAAACACAGAGATGCTATTTAGCTTCGTTGGAATGAAAGTCTTTGCAACATATTTTTACCCGTGGCCTAGCATCAATCGGAGAGCTATAAGATTCAATTACTGTTACCACAAGGAGTAGTAAGGATTTATTTTATAGATGAAACAATCAATATTGTTTTAATAAATGTTTTGAACAATTTATTAACAATTAAAAATCGTTATCCTTCTTGTGAAACACTTTTGCAATTTTCTCGCTAAATATGGCGGACTTCTTTGGTAATAAACAATACAGCCACACTCAGTTCATCTCACTCATCTGGGTGGCTCAGTTGGTTAGATGCTGGCCTACTGATCCCAAGGTCGCGGGTTCAAACCCGGCCCAGGCCGATGGTTTTTAAGTGTGCTTAAAAACGACAGCTCCATGTCAGTAGATTTACTGGCATGTAAAAGAACTCCTGCGTTTCAAAATTCCGGCACACCGGCGACGCTGATGTGATCCTGGCAATTGACAGCGTCGTTAAACAACAAAATAATTTAATTTTTTCAATGAACTATTGACGATATAGTTCCTTTTTATGAATATCACAAAATTTCGCAATCAATTATTCAGTTTTCGATGTATGATTATTATTTCTCGTCGTTAAATGTCGATCAAAATCACTTCTTCCTTCGTTGTATCACAGTGAACAGATGAGCTCAGCCTACGCCATCTATAATTTAACATAGTTATTTCAGAGGGTTTTTTGTTGCCTCTATATCTATAAGTTGAATCATTTCAGAAGGCTTACACAAAAATATTGCCTTAGAATAATTAAAAAATTGAAGAAAATTGTATAAAATCATATAGTCTGTCCTAGATCACCATAATGGCAGTTGCCAAGAATTGAAAATTGGTGACTTACACTAAATTGATGCATTGCCAACTTTGTAATCCGAAGTACTGGTTTGAAGCGATCGTAAATAGTGTTGCGATATGTAGTACTGGGAAGTGATTTAATACAGAAGGTTGCAAATAACTGAAGTGGCGTTTGTTACACTAAAGTAGCAAAGCTTTGAGTGATGCTGGGATCGTAGGGCTGACTTTGTGTGAGATACGCGGCGGTCCTCCTTACGCCACTTCCCTCCGGTCCACACCGAACCTGCGCCCTGCACTAATTGCGTCCTCGAACCTCATTACATTAGCGAGATTACGTTTGGTTTCGGACATCCACCCGGTCTTTACGGCTTCAAGCCTGCCAATTATCGAGACTGAGTGTAAATTTACAGTCGGCACGTTAATCGATTCCTGCGACTAATCGATAATAGGCTTCTAATAGAGCCTTCAAACGGTTTGTTCCATCAAACTCTCTGTATGTGAAATAACACGAGCTATTAAATATCAATAATGCATGAGAGGGAACGAGTAGTTGAATGAAAATGAAGGGGAAATGTGGCAAGTTTGTGCTCAAAACAGCAACGGAAGTATGGTAAACAAAACAACGGTTTTCCTCATAAGGGAAATGGACGAACGACAGAGTGCAATAGTGGACTAACAGGAAAGAGATACCGTTATTTTAATGGATGGACAATTCACCCAATATCAGTGATAGAAACAACAGCTGCTAACACAAAGGTATCCAGGCTGAACCACTCAAACTGTTTTTTCCACTACCTTATACGTATATCACTCTAGAGAAGATTTGAGTTAGGAATGTTTGTCATTTTTGTAAACTATTTATGAAATAAACTAAAATTGCAAATATTTTGTTTAACTAATTGTAAACTTTCAATTTTTCAGCTAGATACGACAAAGGATCTGTGTAAGATATCTTCGATTTCTTTTCTTCCCCACACTTTGCAAATTCATAATATTTTTACTTTCTATACTACGTATAGTAAAGTATTATTATTGTACCCAAAATTTGATATCGAGATTTCGCTGGAAATATTATGTTTTGAGGCCCCTTGAATAAAAAAGAGCATTCTTATAAAAAGGTCCGCGTGTGTTTGTGTGTCTGTCTGTCAAGCTGTGGACAGCATAAATTAAAAATTAAAAATCAAAGTTACCATTTAAGTTTAATGCCTTTCAAGGATGCGACAGGAAAACTTTGAAGAAAATGTCCTCACCCTACAATACCCTTTAAAGGAAAATGTTTGGAAAATTGTGATTTTCTTGAAAATGGCTCTAACGATTTTGATTAAAATGACATATATTTAAGATATTTTTATGACAAATGAAATATATATTTTGAATTTTTTGACTATAGCTTATGTAGCCCCGCTTTACTCTGGATGACTTTTGAATAACTCGTAAACTGTAAGAGATAGACAAAATCTTACTGTACAAAAATGTAGATCTTGCTAAAACACAATTTGTTTATTCTTTTAATTTTTTTTATTTTTATTTATTATTTTTTTTGAGTGAACCATTTCGGAGATATTCCTTTTATTTGTGTCAGTTTTGGAAAACTAAGCTTTTTTGAAATAGAAAATTTAGTGTTCATTTTTTTATATGCGTGCAAAGAGAACGGGATTTCAAAGCTTTAAAAGATTTGACTATCGCTATTGCTAATATTCCCCTTGCACCTACAAGAAAATAAGCAATAAGATAATTTGTACTAATGTTTATCTTAATTAACACGAAGAAGATAGAGGTATAAGAGTTTGTAAGAATGGTTAGTACAAGAGTAGAGAAAGTCATGTGAGTGCAACACATAAGATTTCTACGGTTCCATTTGTATCCTGTGGAACATATTGCCTATTGGCAATAGTGGTACTCGTTTAACATTGGGTTTTGTATCTAAGAAGGGTAAGGAATTTTCTTCGCTGGGGAAAAATTCCTACCCCACAGCCGGGAATCGAACCTGGACCCTTTGCACAGCAGGCAGGTGCTCTACCGACTGAGCTACGGGACCAGCTACATGCTCTTGTATAACTGGTAAACGTTACAAGATACAGAAAACGTACTACGAAAAAAAAAATGTATATCCGTTTAGACACGATTTATTTCAAATAGGTGCCATTTGTGACATGAGCTATTTCCGAGGTGCTCAATGGCTGCAGTTGTTTAAAACTTTGACATTGTTTTGAAATCCTATCTCTTTTTAGTTTGTCGCAATTGCATGGAAACAGTATGGAATTTTAAGGCTAGTATACAGGGTGTTGGGAATAAGAATGCGCAGATTTCACGCGATGTAGATTCAAGTATGGTGAATAAAAAGGTCCAAAAATAAATGCATGTGTCGTGAAGGATAAAGCAGCTAAATGAAAATTATTGAATACATTATCCATTTAGTCTGGTAAGGACTGAAAAGGTGAATGTTTTGATTACTAAAGCGACTTCCGCTATCACGCACGCGTTCATACCTACGGAAGTGAACGTACAAGCTAGACCGGCTTCGAAAACCGGTTTTGTCACGTAGCTGTGTGTTTTTAACAGCTCAGAGACAACTAACGAAGGGAGGGATAGTTTACTTTCAAGCTTTCCGAGCAGTACTCAGGTAGGTAGTCTTTACTGTGAACATCCCTGACCTTACATTCTACACACACGCCAATGTTGCCCAGCGTATGTTCAAGAATTTATTCGAATAGCCAAGGCTAAATGACTAATTTTAGCAACAAATAGAGAGGTCATGAAGCTCCACCTGTCTATGCCAATTGCAGAAGTAAGCGATAAAATAGTGGTGACATTGACAACCGAACATTCGACGAATTTTATTTTTTATTTACGGAACCGTGCAGTGTAGAGGAAAATAGTAGAAGTTGTTTGAGCTTAACATCAAGAAGTCGCCATTAAAGTCTGCGCATTCATACCCCTAACAGTCATTAAATATAACACGTGATATTTTTGTTTTAGTAATTAAGCTGTAAATATTTTCTTCCTACTGTACTTTACTCACAATAAACCCAGCGCCAGTTTTATTAGCATTTTGAGTTAAATGCTTTAAATAATTTCCTAGAGGTATTACTGCGATAAATTTTCGCTCATGCTATGTCACTGAATAATGAATATATAATATCAGAGCGCATTTGCATATACAGAATTCCAGAATTATAAATCAACTATCTGTTTACTTTTTAATGGAGTTTGCATTTCATGGCTCCCTGGGGCGTTTATTAATAAAGGAAGAATTATTTATATTATATATCAATAAATTCTTCATATTAACACTTTGCATTATCCGTCGACCACAGTGTACCAGTCTGGAAATATTGTATTGTATTCAGTAAATGCATTGTGATAATCCATGCAGATAAACGCAAAATTAAAATATCTGTTAATTGAATTGAAGTGTGGAAATAAAAAAATATCTTATGTGTTATCATCCCATGATTTTCTCACCCGCTCTTCTACAATAAATTCTTAAAAAAGCTAAGGTCCCATTCACAGTGAAAGAGTGACTTAAGGGCACTTGGTACGACAGAGTAGCAATAAAGTATACTTGAAAAATATAAAAGCTAACATAATGAAACTTTTTCCACTTATAAAACAACTTCTTCTGATTCAAAAACCATAATCAATTGTAGCATAGGTTAATTATTGCTAACTTAATATTTCCACAAAGAAGGAAGTTTGTGAATTTTTTTTACATATTTTATTCTTTAGGTTCACTTTTTCGGCTAAACAATTAAATTGAGACGTGTTGTTTGACATACTGATGAAAGATTAAGACATTTTAATAAAAAACACCACATATTGTTAAAAATGTATAATTATGTGTACTTTATTTTTAATTCTTTTTAGGTATTAATAAATCTTTTTTAAGAATTTCATACAAAGATAATATAAAAGGCTATTTAGAGCAATGCATTTTGCGTCTGCCCAAAAATCACAGCTGTATGTCAGCTTTTTTTTCTCCGGAGTAGTGCGCCTAAAGTTTTAAAAATGCAAGTTTGGGTTAGTGGGAAAAGAAGATACCCAGGGATGCTGGCCGCCATATTTAAATCTCAGAAGTTGCTTTACTGCATATTTTCTTGTAGGTAGTAGGGGAATAAAACGCTTAAAGTGATAGTCAAACCTTTAAAGAGCGGTCTGCTATGTAATGGCTTTGAAATTTGTTCTCTTTGCATGGCCGAAAACTATAATTATTTTAAAATGTAAACCAGTAACATGGAATATCTCAAAAATGGTTAACTAAGAAACATAATTCACTTCAGATACATTTAGTGCCTTAACGAATCTACGTCTTTTTGTGTAGTAAGATTTTGCCTATCTCTTACGGTTTACCAGTTATACAAATGTCATAAAAGATGAAGATAACTTCAGAAGATGTTCTGGAAACTTCAATGTATGAAATTTCAGGTTTCATCTTAAAGATATGCTATTTTAACCAAAAGGGATAGAGGTATTTTCGAGAAGAATAAAATTTTAAGACAAAAAATGGCCCCTAAATGGCAGTTTGGGGGGGGGGGAGGGGTGCGTTCCTTGAAAATAAGATTTTATCTGTTTTTTAGCGAAAGCTCATCAAGTTATGATACAGGGAAATGAGGTTGTAACAGTCATCAACGTAGCACACGCACGCGCACGCACACACACACACACACACACACACACACACACACACACACACATACACACGCACACACGAAAGTGCATAAACTGCTTTTCTTTAGAATCACTAAGTCTAAAAACATTTGAATTGAAAACTCGATATCGAAATGTTGGGTGAAATACAATGCTTCCTTCATTTAAAGTACACAGTATAGAAAATAAATAAAAAGACAAAGCAATTATAAGAAACCGCAGATACCCTTATTGAATTATTTATATTCTTACTCTTAAGATGCCCAGCAAGGAAAGAATAAGTAGGAAAAACTCTGATGTGTTGCAGTCACATGAGTTTCTCTGCTCTTGTACTAACCATTCTCGCAAACTCTTATTCCTATATGTTCTTCGTGTTAGTTGAGATAAACATTTGTACAAATTATCTTATTGTTTATTTCCTTGTAGTTGTAAGGGGAATATGGGAATAGAGTACGCTTTGAGCAATAGTGAAATCTTCTAAAGCTTTCAAATTCCGTTCGCTTTGCACGATTAACATATAAAAAATGAATAACGGTATATATTTTGACGTAAATTGTTTTAGGAAAATCTATATTTTTTGTACAGTAATATTTGGTCTATCTCTTACGCTTTAAGCTATGCAAAGGTCATCCAGAGTAAACATGATTACATAGGCTAGAGCCAGAAAGTTCAAGATATACATTTCATTTGCCATTAAAATATCTCAAAACATATGGCATTTTAATTAAAATCGTTAGAGCCATTTTGAAGAAAATAAAATTTTCGAAAAATTTTCCATGTAAAGGGTAGTTTAGGATGGAAGAATTTTCTTGAAAATCTTTTTTTTTATTCAGGGGCCTCAAAACATATATTTGCTTTGATATCTCGTTATCGAATTTTTGGGTGGCATACAATACTTCCGCTACTTCACTATACGTAGTAGAGAAAGTAAAAAGGGATGCACATTGTTGTTAGATTCACAGCCGTCGTACGTTACGAATTATTGAGACTTGGTGTTCTAACGCCGAAACGGCGTCACCTCTCGGAGTTCCAACTTCGGCACTACAATATCAAAGAAATGGACTTCGTTCAGAAACTTACCGGAAATGAAGGCATCAAGCGGCTCATTTGCCTTATTCACTGGTAAATCAAGCCAAGCTTAGCCGGAAATGCTCGGCAGGCGTTAAATGATTGCATACATTTTTAAATAGCCGAGCCATCGGAAAATTATATCTAGCACTTATCAACATTTCATACAAACACCTGCTTGACTCATTGATGATGTCGTCCATAGCAAGCAAATCCGAAGAGGGCACGTCCAATTTTGTCTACCTAGATAATCTGGATTAAACATTTCAACTCATATGAAAATTATATGGCAGTGAGGGCTATTTTAATCCAGATTAATTCAAATCGGACACACTCAATGTAATCCAATTGCAACAATAGAGTTAATTTGGCGAATTGACTTATTTGACCTATATGTAATCCCCTTTGCTTCTCATCCCATTCCGCTCCAATATTCATTTCAATGGCGCTTGGCCATTTTGAAACGTGATAATAAACAGAGGCACGCGGCGCATTTCAAGCATGAAACATATAAATTACATGCGGCGATCAAAACAGGAGATAATCCTTTTCTGGCCCAGTGTTTATACAATTAAATGAACCGGTAGGGATCAGAATCTGATGAAAAGATGTTTACCGGTAGAAAGATACCGCACGACGATTCGGAAATGTACAGATTATGTTTATTGGTGTTGATTACTCTATTATATCATAAATTGATCGCAATGATTAAGAACTGTAATTAATTTTAAAGATAGAAGAGATTAAACATGGTTTGTTATGTAACAGTCCTGACCCATGACGCTCTGGCACAGAAAAATCTAGGCTTTCACAACTGAAGTACTGATTGCAATAAAGTCTGCTTACGATATTTATTACAAATTATAGGAAAGCATATACACACATGACTCAATGACAACTTGCGGAGGCAACTTAGCACCTCGACAAAAGGAGATCTTTTGTGCCTGTTTCCCTGACAGGGCATCCTCCGGGAGGATGGATGAGGCGAATGGGTCCGAAGAGCGGCCAGAAAGTCGCCATGACAGAGCAGCGTTCCTTTATTTTCTCAGTTAGAAGCATCCCGGCGTAGGCTGGCTCAGCTCGATTCCTCTCCCATCTCTTCGGGTTCGTACTCCCAAGGTAGGGGGGCGAAACTCGAAAAACAGGCTCCCCTCTCCGGGGGCCCCGAAATAAGTAGGCTCACCATCCAACCAGAAGGACGATATTTCCAGAACGCACTTGTTTCCCCTTTCTTGCTCCTCTCGCGACACTCGCCGACTTTCTAACCCTGAAAGAAACCTAACGGGATGAAGGGTGGAGTGAAATTATTAATGTAGCGAAGTTGATAGACAGGAAATTTGGAGGATATGGAAATCCTTCCCAGCATTCGCCTGGCAATCCAGGGAAATCTCAAACCCGCATCGAACTCGCGACCTCCCGAATGCGAGCTACAGACACCGCCTGAGTCAACCGCTCTGTATACCTATATACACGTAGAGGCTCACAGATGAATAGATAAAGATTAGGCATTAGGAATTAGGTATCAGATAGGTATTAATATAGATTTGTTTTAGACAGCCATTTTTAACTACATAGTTTCATAAATACAGACATTGGTAAACTCAGCCTAGCATCTCTTAAGAAGATCAAAGCTAAAACTGAGCCAATTTCTTCTTCCTCTTCTGTTCCTTTCAGTTTAGGTGAATTCCAATCTCTAACGCCACGCCTTCTCTAACATTGTGTAGCGAAATTCATTCTTCCAACCGTCTAATAGTTCAGTTTCTCTCTCGCTCTCTCTTTCTCTGTGTTACGTTGCTTTAACTACCTGTTATACGGCGATGGATCTGTTAGGAGAAATCTCGAGGATCGGTGTGTGGCGGGCAGTTGGCCTTCTAGGCGTCATCGTGCACCATGTATCGTACTTCCTCACGTGTGCACAGATGCATATGCCTGGTAACTGCGCTTCTGTGACGAGTACATGGCAGTTTCTACACGTGTCCACGGATACCTTAGTGCATAACTGTTCCTATACTTGCTACACAGTCGACAGAGTACTCGTTAGAACCATTCATTTTACTTTTTAGATTTAAGGCAGAACTTTGGGTTTTGGTATTAAATGACCAAATGTTTAAGGCAGTTTTACTACAAGTTAGATATACACCTTGCATTTTTGTAAATAGCCTCTGAAATTGTCTTTATCCTCAATTAGTAAGTCGTAAGAGATAGGCAAATTCTTACTACATAAAAATGTATATCTCGTTAAAGGCAGACAATAAATATTTTGTAGAGTAAACCATTTCTGAGGTATTCCTTGTTATTGCCCATAGATGGAGGGGATTGCACACTGAGCCACTGTTGAGGCTATTGTGTGTCAGATCCCGGGAGGAAGGGATGAAATGAGAGCACTCTACGGGCGTGTTGGAACCCGAGCGAGTAGCACGAGCCAGCGTGCGGGCCCCTAACGTATCGACACAAGGGTTCGCCAAGCAGTCAGAGCCAGGCGACTACAACGCCACCCGTCGGTCGAACAGTTCGTAAAGTCCCCACACAGCAGCGTGAAACTCGTTTATCGCCAGCACTTCCGCCCTTGAAACTCCCGAAAAAATTTCAGGAAGGTCAACCACAGAAATCAAACCCACGACCTCCCGAATGGAAGCCTCACACATTACTGCGGAGCCAACTCCCTCGGTGTGAAAGAGAATGCAATTTTAAAGCCATCACGTTGCGACCAGCTCTTAAACCAGTGAGTGAGTGAGTGGGGTTTAAGGGCCCATCTACAACAAGGTTATTTGGGCTCCTTGAAAGATTTGAGTGTCACTTAAGTGTATTGTATTCGCTTATTCCATTGTTCTCGCAAGGAAATATGTGATTAAACAATTTCTACAAATGTGTCTCTCGATTAACGTTAAGTAGATAGGAGAACAGACATGCATTAGAATACTTTGTACAAGAGTGAATATAGAAAACTGTGTGAGTGCAGAATATAGGAAGTTTTAAACAAACGTTGAAGGAATACTTAGGCGTATTGACATGCCCGCTTGTTGCACTAAGGGTATGGCACAAGGTTGAGTCTATACTTTTTGTTGCAAGTAATCATATCTTGGCAACACAATGAATGGGCCAGAAAACAATGGTGTCGGATCTTTTCTAATTAGTGGGACCACCTGCCATCTTTCCATCTGCCTATTGTTTAGGCTAACTAGATGAAAACAAGATCCATGGTGTGTATGTATGGCAGTCTCCTCATCAACAAGCTCTAAAAACACAGTGAGAGCAGGAGGGGGAGGGGGAGAGAAAATATCTTCCTTCGCTCTCGCTAATTAGGATCATTAAAATGTCATTAATTCATGAGCCAATTCATTAAAAAGTTAAGGCTTTTAAATTGCACGCTCCTGGCTAACTTCTGGAGGGGGGGGGGGGATGAGAAAAAGAACCTTGTTAAATACCGCCATAAACACAGGCATTTCTATTCGAGAAGGAACGAGGATTTTCCACCTCTTCATTCAAATAATGATCATTAGCAGCGTTTTCTTTAGTGGGGTTTCTTGTTAAGAATTTTGGCAATGACAAGGGTGAACTTTTTTCTGGAAGCTATAAGACAAGAAGGAATAGTCACTTATATTAAGCACAAGCGAACCATTATTATGATTCAAGATACCGGTTAGTTCAATTGTTTCACTTCATGAGCCATCTGGGAAGGTTTCCGAGATAAGCAAAAGCAGCAAATTTGATCTGTAAACGATCAGAAAGACCAATACTACATACACACTGAATATTGCGTACCACAGGTGTGTATATATTTATCGGTATTTACAGCTTATACACGCTAAGGGGAATTGAAAGTAAAGTAGAAATTAAACTCCCTTCAAAAATAATAAAACGAAACGATACTCAACCTATAAAAGGTGCAACATAATATTAATAACATTAAAACTGAGTTTTATCCACTGCTATAATAACTTACTAGGCAACAAACCCACTTTATATTCTAACAAAGCACGCTATCAAATAAATGGCATTATTTCCAATAACTTGACGAAATGCATTACAGGGGTAATTTCTGGGAATTGTTCAGCAAATGGCACCTCAACAAGAGAATTACGTTGCTCAATTGAAAGCATTGTAATTTTAAACTAAATTGAACATATAAACACTGCCGTATTATTTTGATTATATTTAATCAAATTATGATTACAGTACACAATTAAATGTTGTGCAGTTATGGAAGGAAGTAAAATATTGTTATGCATCTATGAAAAATAAATTATGCCAGCTAATAAATGAAAAACAAAATCATAAAAGGCTAAAGTTTTTTATTAAGCCTATGAAAAAGATTTAAATTAGTTGTTACAATTAAATAAACGATATTTTATTTATTGTGTCGATTACCTTTTTCTTTACATTTCTTCATAATTGACTTTTTTAAACTTTTGACGCAAAGATTGTAGTTATTCTACTTGTAACCACACTAATTTACTTCTTAATTAATAAAGGCTGTTAATTCAATCAACTTGAGCTAATATTCTACAATAGGACACAGCGACTTTCTGAACGCACTGTATAATCTTGTACAACCGGAGCACCTTAAGCGATTGAAGAAAGTGTACTGCGAAAGAAACACATAGATCTGTATAAAAGACGCCATGAAATAAAATAAAACGAGGTATCTATTATTAATAGCTCGAATTGTTCAATACGCAGTCTGCCGATTTTCAGTTATTTCTCACGATTGCATTGGTGAAGTATGTGATTTTAAGGCCAACATGTAGCGTTCAATTCTTAAACATTTTTATTGCTTGTTCCCTTTGTATTATAACGACCGACTTCTGCAAAAGTTATGAAGTAAATAAGATAATACGTTTTTGTAAGAATAGTTTATGTACAGAACGATAGCGAATGGAGAAAATCATATGATCAAATCATAACCTCAGGTTTCTTCTCAATATGCTTATATTAATATCTCCTTGGGGTTAAATTATAGGTACTATATTCTGAAAAACACTGGCTTCAAAGTGTAGTTTTTAGTAAGTTCACTAAAGTTGCAACTACTCCGGCAAAGAAGCATTTCCCGCTGCCAAGCAAATTTCCCCCAGGCCGGCCACGCATCCAAACAATAGCACTGTACAAGAGGAAAGATAAGCGGGTGACGTGGGAAGGACAAAGCTACATACATCAGTACCAATTTAAATCCTCTCGTTTATTGTATGAGCCATTTTTTCCACTCTAAAGTGTAGTTTTATTTGCGAGGCATCCCCCTCGGGGCAAGATTTTTTCTCGTTCTGTATGATGCTAGAAATTAGCTATTATATACAATGTGGTGTTTCTATAGTAAAATAAATAAAAACATAATACTTATTTGCAGGAGATATAAACACCTCATAAACTGTCAAACAATCAGCTGTTAATTCCTAACTAAAGGGCTTATAAAATATAAATGTATACATCAGATTTACTTTTACTTCAACGCTTAATTACCGATTAGAAAACGCTATTGGGATAGTCTCTCCCAATATACGCTGTCATAATTTGTCCCTCTGGTTCTACGTAGCTGGCTGGCATTGCACCAAATTTCGATTCATTTCACTCCAATATCAAATCGTTGCCGGGGAAGGAGGGCAAGAGGGCACTTGGAAAGAAGCCAAAAATAGCGCAAACTGACAGGAGAAATCCTATAACCGGGTTTAACAGATTTTATTTTGACCAATCCTTTTCGTATGCGGTACCGGCCCGGCAAGAAGCATTCTGACTTTATATTTTTTGTTTCCGTCGCAGGTATGTTGATGAAGAGATAAGGTTTGGATAAAAAAGGAGAGGCAAGAGTTATAAAATTAGCATTTACATGGACACAGCTAAAGAGAAACATGCAACCAAATGACCATTTTACCGCTCTTAATATCCTCGCTTTTATACTATGTTATGCGAGCTATTCTGGGCAACGCTCCCACCATATTTCTTGTCCTACTTAAGGCTCATCTGCTTGTTTCTATATTGCTACAGTCATATGACCTTCTCTGTCCATTACAAACTGTAGACGCGCTTTAGGTGCAAGATTTTAGCGCACTCATTTACTAATGTTAAATTCCTGAATTAAAGTAGCTGCTTTAAGTCGAATATTATGAAATTGTGGATACTGTCAAATCGCACAAAGTTTGACCTTCATGTCTCCGATTTCATTAATATTAAATGTACGTGTTCTGTGAATGAAAAAATGATACACCTATTCTTTTGTTTGTCTCCAAATTCATTATTTTGGTAAATATAAAACATTAAATATTCGGATATTTTACACACACTGTTCTACATAAATATATCTGGTAGTATTTTTCAGATAAATATGATCTGTAGCTCATTTTGAACACTGAAATGTATAATTTATTTATACGTTAAACAAAAAACAATTAGTTTGATATTTCTTATTTTTACAACGCCATTAGCATTACAAACATCATTAACAATACTAACTGTGTACTAAAAAATTCCGGGAAAATTTTTAAAACGTAGCTTGATGATGCCTTGTAATCCTAGAAAAAAATCAGATTGGGATTCCAAATACATACAGAGAAATTAAATAACTTACCGAGCCGTGCAGACTGGAGTAACGCTGCTTTCACGGTCAAGAGGTATACACACCGCGTGCAGCTGATTGCCTATCATGAAATCGGAAACATGGAGGTCAAATTTTGTGCGATTTGATATGGAATGACTGTGAGAAATTTAACACGGAATTTTAAAAATAATTCAGCAGTATACTAATTAATATATTATTTTCTCTTTCGGTTGCATATGAACTACATTTTCAATTTTACTTTTAGCTACAACTCATGTAAACATTGAATGTTAAAAAATGTCTGATAAATTACCGGCATATTTATAAGTAAAACCTGAAAATTTCAACTCGTTCTGACTAGTAGAAGCTGAAAAAAGATACAGTTTACAGGAGTGAGTGAGTGAGTGTATTGGGTTTAAGGGCCCGTCGACAACTTGGTCATTAGGGCCCCCAGTTTACAGGAAAAACACGGGAAATGGCCTCTAAAGTTTTTCATTACTCTCCTAGTATACAAACTATACTTACATATAATTATTCCTTATTCTGGTATTTTAGTTTTTTGTACTTTCTGCAACTTATAATGTTCTAGATGTAGGCATCACTTTCTCCAAAACGATTACATCTGGAAGGCTCAAATTTTTTAAGCTGCTTAGACATCATATGAACTTTAAAATTACTAGAGCACTTTTGCCATATTTTACATGATTTATATGGTATATTATGTATTACAAAAAAGAGCCTATATTTAAACAACAATTTTCTGTATAAAATTAGATTTCTGAAAAATTTAATCCACTGTTTGTTACAAGCATTGTTTTTTACGTTCACCATAGGTTTAAACTCATTAGAACAGATGGTTTTTCAAATAAATGTACCTAAGTGAACATCAGCATACCAAAATGATGTTTCTGTGTATTGCGCATGCCTAGGTTTGGACCTACAAACTTGATTTTCACATGTATTCTACCTCAGGTACCCTATAATGTGTAGGGCAAAAATAGTTTGTCACATTATACTATTTAGAATTTCTGATTTTTATACCGTCTGCCCAAATGAACTGTTTAAAATTAATCAAGCTGAGCTACATCTTCAAAGTACTTTGTAATACACTCAGGTTATGAAAGTGCACTACTTGTAATGAACAGTCTATCGTAAACTTGGCGGCGCCGTGGCCGAGCGGCTAGCGCGCTCGCCTACCACCTAGGCGGCCCGGGTTCGATCCCAGGGACCCGCATGTGGTATTCGTGGTGGACGAAGCGGCGTCAGGGCGGGTTTTCTCCGGGTACCCCGGTTTCCCCCGCCATCTCATTCCACCGGTGCTCCATCTTCATTCCATGTATCATCAGTGTCACCGCCTGCGGTGCCGTAGTAGTAAAAGCGGGCGTTAAACACTACAACAACAACTATCGTAAACTTGTCTATATTCTCACACATCACTAACCCAATAACCTGTGTCTTTAATATGGATTCCATCCCACAGTGGAATATTAGGCAACGAAATGGCCCTCCAATTAGCAAAAGAAGCCATTAAACGTCCACCAAGTGATCCAACTCCGTGAAGATCAGGTTTAAGTATCCTGTCTGAGAATAGGCCATGCCAACATCACACAGTGATGTTCTAGCAAAAGCCCAACTAGTTGTGTCGACGTATCGGTGATTATCTCAAAGGATAGAATCTAGCAACAGAAACAAAGCATGTAAGAAACATCTTTCATTTCTCGTAGTTACTTGATCTGTAAGATTCCATCCGTTATGCATAAGGTTCTGTGGAACACGAAGGCGTAAGACAATCTCGGGTGGGACAAAGAATAACATTTCTCATCTCGCAGTTAAGCCGGTACAGCCTTTAAAACATTTACAGCGCTGAATCATCTCTAAATATTGATATGTATAATATTTTCAAGTTAAATTCAGTTCTATGTTTATTTTCACATGAATAGAGAACACTGTTGAAAATGAGATTCATGAATCTCAGAATCAAGCTCCCTTGGAGAATCTTTAGGAAGCAATCCCAAATAATTGGAACAATACAATAACACAAGAAGGTCAAACCCACGTCTCCACAGCCTCCACCAGCTTCGAACGGCTAAGTCCTTCTCCAACAGCCTCCCTGGATATTAAAAGTAGTCCAGGAATCGAAACAAAACAGAAAAATCTGATGTTCTAACAAGCCCACAATTTATAAACAATCTAAAAGCTAAGAAAACTGCCCGCACTGAACTTAAAAAGAAGCATCAGCAGCAAAAGCCCGGAAAGTTAGGATTGCCAACAGTGTTACTAGGAAGGGGCAAACTCGTGTGTAGAGACCGAAAATGATCCATATTTCGTCTGTCATAATAGCGTGAGTGATGATAGTGACCTAGTGTTCATTTTTCCTAAACAGTGTCCATTTATCCCAGTGGATGGAGCAAATGCTCATGCTTGAACAAATTATTTTTTCAGTTCTTCTAACTGCGGATTCCAAAAGAGTTTCAAATTTTTTACTCTTCCACGATAAATATATATAGATATATTTTTTTTTTTTTTTTTTTTTTTTTGCCCCTGGCTTCTAGGCTGGCTTTACAGAAATATTTCTCCATATGATCTGGTTGGTCAGGCAGCTGTGAGTTTGTTCTTCAAATTTATTTTCCAGTTCAGTTTTATATTTATTCCAATCTGCTTCTTTGAAGTTCCAATGCAGATTCATGTGATGTTGACTGACATTTGTATTATCTAGTTTTATATCCACAAGTACTGCTCTGCAACCAGAATTTGCGTCTTCTATAACTACAAAATTTTTTGTATAGAATTTCACATTTTCATCAAGCAGTTATTCTTTCAGATTCAGGGTGGCAATTGTAGCCATTACTTTCAAGTTGTTGCCAAAAATCCAAACAATTATAGAATGTTGGAAAATCCTTACCAATCTAACAGCACTTCAAAAACACCTAATCTTCCAATGGACACCAGCTCACTGTGGACTGAGTGCTAATGACAAAGCTGACTTTCTTTCAAAAAAGGGTACCAGTAGTGTACAGAAATCTATAGTTAATCTACCGTTTTATGCAGCTAAAAGATTAGTCAACTAAATTTAAAAAAAAAAAAAATATTGCAAAATATTTCTATCAAAAATAAAAAATTAGAACTACCAAACATTCAAACAGCGATTCCTGAGTATCCTCGAAGACCGGCAATTGCAACCTTCAGGTTGATTACGAGACATGATTATCTGGCAAAACATTTAAACAGAATTGGAATTTACTCTTCACCACTCTGTACTCTATGTGATCTGCAAGAGGAAATGGACCGAGACGTACTTCTAGCGTCCCATCCATCAGTGAAAAATATTTGAGAGCAAGAAGATTAATGACTTCATTGTCAGGAATCCAGCATTAGCCAACAACAAGCATTATTTTCTGTTCTTGTATTTATTTCACATGATTCCATTTCCAAATTGGTTAAATGAGTGTTCAATGAGTCTATAAAAAAGAAAGGAAAAAATCTCATGTGTTGCACTCACATGACTTTCTCTACTCTTGTACTAACCATTCTTACAAACTCTTATTCCTATATCTTCTTCGTATTAGTTGAGATAAACATTTGTACAACTTATCTTATTGCTTATTTCCTTGTAGGTGCAAGGGGAATATTACAATACAGTAGGCTTTGTGGGATAGTCAAATGTTTTAAAGCTTTGAGATTCTGTTGTCTTTGCACACTTAACATATAAAAAAATGAACAACGATGATCCATTTCACGAAAGTTCTAAGTTTTCCGAAACTCACACACATAACAAGGAATATCTCCGAAACAGTTCACCCTACAAGAAAATTTATGGGAACATAAATGGTGTATTTTAGCAAGATCTACATTTTTTGTATAGTATGATTTGGTCTATCTCTAACGGTTTACCAGTTATGCAAAAGTCGTCCAGAGTAAATACGACTACAGGGGCTATAGCCAGAAAATTCAAGATATATATTTCATTTGTCATAAAAATATCTCAAACATATGACATTTTAATCAAAATCGTTAGAGCCATTTTCAAGAAAATCAAAATTTTCGAAAAATCTTCCATGTAAAGGGTAGTGTAGGGTTGGGCTATTTTCTTCAAAATCTTCGTATCGCATCCTTGAAAGACATTAAACTTAAATACCAAGTTTGGCTTTTAACCGACTTTTCGTTTTTGAGTTATGCTGTCCACAGACTGACAGACTGACTGACAGACAGACTGACACACAGACACACACACGGACCTTTTTCTGAAAATGCTTTTTTTTTATTCAGTGGGCCTCAAAACATATATTTCCGGTGAAATCTCGACATCGAATTTTTGGGTGGAATACAATACTTCCCCTACTTACCAGTAGAGAAAGTAAAAACTCTGTTTTTTCAATAATATGTATGCACTTCATTTTGAAAAATTTCCTTAGACTGTCCGTTTACTCCCCATTCATCCTATGACGTAATTGGCATAAGAGAAGGATTATGATTTATTTTTAGGATTTTTCTGTTTTTAGTTTGTGCTAATGGCACACAGACACACTTTTCTAAAGCGCCTTTATTCTTATTCTTCTTTTCCTTGTTGTTGCTGTTGTAATTATTGCAATATTCACTGGACCTAAAGGCCGACTAATTTTGATATTGAATATCTGATTGGAAGAAAACGCTTCGTTCTGCTGAAAGCACGTTATAGAAATGGCTAAAATGCGTACAGGCATATTTGTTTATAATTCGATTGGCATTTATCTGAAGAACCAAATTAAATACGACTTATGAAGATTTTTTTTGTGAACAAGTGACCTGTAAGATTATGCACGTAGTCATGCCGACACTTATTTCGTAACTGACTAAGATGAGAATTAAAAAAGTCGTCATTTTGATACACGTTTCACTGTCGAGTATGGAGAGATCCTTTTAAGCGCCCATTTCAGCAATGCTATAATTCAGAGGTGATCATGAAAATATCAGTTGTCTGTTCAATGGCTACTGTTTATCTTGAGCGACGGGGGAAAAAATAGAAAATCGTGACGCGAAGCAAGCGCTAGGCGCTTGTTTTCGTTTGAGGCTTGCCAAAGAGCTAAGTAATGCATTAATGAACGTTAATTAATGTATTCGCACATGCCATACGGTTGGATCGTATCTAGCTAATGGAGCTTGGTGCTTCATAAAGACCTTGAAAGACTTGTCGGCGTGTTTCTTGCCAACTTCTAATCTTGATTGTAGCGCTTCCCGCCCAATACATACGCCAACATTTCGCAACAATGAAAAAGGAGCCATGCGAAATCATTTTCTGGCTGTCTTAACAGTCTGCTTAGAAATTTTGAAGCTCTTCTACAATTTAAATTAAGCACATTGTCCAAAGATTGCGTCAGCTAAAGCTTTTTAATCTTTTCATCAACAGGTTTAAAAGCAGCCGACATGTTAAACAAGCTGTGTGCAAGATGATAACAGAATTCGAATAAATGCATGGATAATATCGCCTATGTTAATTATGTTAATACCAACGGCAATGAAGAGGAAAGTTACTAATCATTAAAATAGCTAGGCTCTCGAAGTTACTACAAGTTTCACATTGCTTTCTATACCATTACAATGTTTGCATTTTGAAAAAAAAAAAAAAAAAAAAAAAATCATATTTTAGTTTTCAATGCGAATTCCCTCTGATTTTGGGGTGTTGATTCCAAATATGTTATAGATTTCTTCTGTCATGTACAAATTTCTTTAAAAAATGAAAAGAAAATTTTCATATTATGTCATTAAATCAATAATTCCTAGCGCAACAGTCCTTCCGGGCCAAAGCTTACCGCCCGATAGTGCTCCCCCACCTCTGCCCACTACAGGCGTCATTGGTGGGGTGCAGTACTGGAGGGTGCGATGTGGTCAGCGCCCCGAGCCCTCCCGGCCAGTTATGCGGTCTTGTCGACCAGGGGCCGCTACTTATTCATCAAGTAGCTCCTCAATTGGTCCCCTCGGGACCTAACGAGGCTGAGTGCACCCCGTGCCAGACCTCCCAGCGGGGGAAAAAATCCCCATGCTGGTACCGGGGATCGAACCCGGGTCCCACGCGCTAGAGGCAAGCGCGCTACCAATTGCGCTACAGAGGCGGTCCAAAGAGAAAGAAGTAGGTAGGAATTCCTAGAACCAGGTTAGGGAAAAGCAAGAGAATTTAAAGGTTTTGTTGCTAACATGGCAATTTTTCATTTTGACCTGTTTCCGTGTACTGTAGAATGGTAAGAATGTACTGCAGCGCGCACATATATCCCATGTTGTGCATTATGATCTATAAGAATCCACAAAAGAACAATGACACATTTTAAAAATAATTTAAACGTGTTAATCGAGAGCTCCGTTGGCGTTTAAATGTAGATGACCTCGCACCAAGAACATCAATTCCGCAAGACAGTTACAAAATTACATCGCTGTTGAAGGTAAAAGTGAGAACAATCGGTGCTCCAATGAATAGCATTAATAACACCCAGTCTAGCAAAAACCTAATTTAATGGTTTAAAAGTTTCTTTCCTATTTCTTCTCCCGCCCATGTCTCCCTCTTTTCTTTAAAATTACAAATGAACTCTCTTTTCCGTTTTAGCTTTTTGCTCTCCCCTCCTTAATTTTTTTTACCTCGCCATTAAAATAAGAATAGCAGTAGGGGGCGAACGTCACCCTCTTCTTCTTCTACGTCATTTTCCATCCTTCTCGGCTTGTTTCATATCCGCTCCGTCATTCCCTATTCCTCTCCAACAAGGAAAATACCTTCCAACCCCGTCTCGTTGTCATGGATGTAATACCCTTAAAATATATCGTGAAGGAACAGAGATGTGACTAATGTGTAGTACAGATTTGTCTCTTGTGCATAAATGGGGAACAACCTTTGCACAACGTCAAAACAATTTCATCGTTTGTTGTACATGTCTCAACACTAAACCTTAGGAGTCACTATAATTGAATATTTTCAATGTATACTGATGAGTGAATATATATTTGAATTTAAAGCCCTAGTTACTAATCCTAATTTTGTAAAGCGTTGTTTGCAATATCTTATCTACATTAAGAATACTTTTAGTATATGTTGTATGTTTAATGAAGTTTATTTATTGTGGAAACGATATGTTTAGAGAAAGAATAATGTGGGATTTAAAGGAAAAAAAAAAAAAAAAAAAGACATGATACATCAATATACATTATATTCTGCAATTTTGGCTGCTGGTTTCATATGTGAATTTTATTTATCTATGCATATAAAATCTGATGTGTTGCACTCACATGACTTTCTCTGCTCTTCTGCTAACCATTCTGACAACCTCGTATTCCTATATCTTCTACGTGTTAGTTGAGTTAAACACTTCCAGAAATTATCTTATTGCTTATTTCCTTGTAGGCGCAAGGAGAATATGGAAATACTTTGAGCGATAGTCAAATCTTTTAAAGCTTTCATATTCCGTTCTCTTTGCACACATACATATAAAAAAGTGAACAACGATGTTCCATTTCACGAATTTTTTTTTTCCTAAACTGACACACATAACAAGGAATATCTCCGAAATGGTTCACCCTACAACAAAATTTATCCAGACATAAATTCTGTATTTTAGCAAGATCTGCATTTTTGGTATAGTATGATTTGGTCTATCTCTAACGGTTTACCAATTATGCAAACGTCGTCTAGAGTAAATACGACTACAGGGGCTATAGCCAGAAAATTCAAGATATACTTCTTTTACATAATTAATTCACATATCCTTCCCTACTCTCTCTGCAGTATGCAGTTCATACAATTTTCTATGACTGAAATTGAAGTGCAACGCATTACATTCACATAGTTTTCTTTACTCACTTTTCTTTTATAAAACACCATCACACCTTTTTTCTCCACTCCCTATTTCACAAACAATTCATAAAATTTCCCATATGATTTAAATACAAATGCAACATATTACATTCACACAGTTTTCTTTACTCACTTTTCTTTTATGAAACACCATCACTCTTCTAAAAACAATCCATACACTTTTCTATATGATTGATATAGAAATGCAACGTCTTATATTCATTCAGCTTTCTCTACTTCGTTCGTCCTCTGATATTTGAGTTTGTTCCACAGTGCTTTTGCACAGCGCTTTTTCAGTGTTTTTATTTATTTTGCGTTCTAAAGCAGGTCTAAAAGCTGTAGGGTATACTCGTCAAACCACGGGTAACGCCGGGACTTCAGCTAGTTTAAAATAAAGCTCGTTTTCAAGGTTCATTAGAAACAAGTTTAAAAGCAGTCCAAGATGCAACTATTAACATACTTCCAGAAAAGTCAAGGACAATTTAAGTAGCTATACGAAATTCAAGGACTGGTCTTTGGATAATGAAGCATTTATGAAAAACAATACTTCAAATAATAGAGAAAATAGGCCTCCAGTAGGTATCACAAATTATAATAGATGTAATATTACAATAACTTTCAAGAAATCCCAAACCATCTTTACATTGAATATTTTTGAAAATGTCTATTTCCTTAAATGACCTTGATTAATTTACTATATGCTTACATACTTTCATTACAAATGAAATATATTGAATTTTCTGGAAATGGCTTCTGAAATTCCTTCACATAGCCAGTAAAGTGTAGATATAAGTAGACAAAATCTTTTGTTTGTTTTATTTTTTCACCAAGCTTACTGTTAGTGTTTTTAAACACAGAAGCCGTGTGTGGGCAATGTTTTAAGAGGTTGAATCAGGACTGAAAAATTCAATGCCATAGCCGGGATTTGAACCAGGGATCTTCCGCTTATCGAGCTGCTGCTCTAACCATTAAGCTACCATGGCCAACTTGCCAGTACGACATTAATGACATTGACTTTTTCAGTCCTGATTCAACCTCTTAAGACAAAATCTTACACAAAAAATGTTAAGTCTCGTTAAAGCACAAATTACCTGAAATACATTTTTTTTATAATTAACCATTTCCGAGATATTCATTGTTATTGGTTTTAATTTTAAAATACTTATATTTTCTAATGGGAAGTGGTTAATATAGCTGCCAACTGTTAAAAGATTTACTATCGTTTAGGCCTGCCATATCATTGTATCCCATTGTATCAACGTGACATAGATAGGATAGCTAGATTTGTTTTTAAGAGTAGTGATGAAGAATGGGAAGAGGAAGTCGTATGAATTTTTTTTCCGTAAACACGTACATCCGTTATTAATTTTTTGTAGAGATATCAAATCCCTAGCGCCATCTGAAATTATAAAAAGAAGTTTTGATATTCATTCGTTTGTAAGCCTCATAAACAGTCAATTCCAAATGAAGTTATCGTTTCTATAATCAGCCATTAAGATGTCTAGGGTGTAATTGTGCGAAACGAGCGAGAGCAAGAGCGAGTGCTAGCTTAACTTGAGATCGTTAGCATAGCAAATGCACGGCCCATTGGAGCGCACGGCTATTAACACGTAATGAAACACTGCCTCTTGGATGAAGTCGGTCGCAAGTGGTGGCAAAGACACGGCCCGTTTATTTTCAAGTGCTGCCTCCTGGGTGTTTATGTTACACGCCACTTGTTCCGGATTTTTATTAGCGTTCCATTATAGTTCTTCTTGCAGAGTAAACCAAGGCAACCTGCTGACCTCGAGACACCACACAACGTACCTATTGCGTGTTTCTCACACTGGATGGTATCGTCCCCGTGTTTATTTACATCTTTTTATCAGATTGTTAAACACCACCGTAACAATTGCGTGTGGTGTAATGTGACTTTAATTTGCTACTTAATTTCCTACTTTTTTACCTTAATTTCCCTTCTGTCTTACTCCGCTACGCCCCGTTTTCGCTCCTTCCCTTTCCTTTCTTGCATGCCTTTATAACTATGTTGTTTTATAGCTAAGTATTCCTCTTTAGAAGAAGAAACAGCGCAGAGAGAATGAAAAGTTATACACCAAGAGTTGGGGAGCTTTAAAATTACGAAAAGCACTTATCAAACATAAATCTAAGCTTCCTAGCGAAAATAAACATATACATTTTTATTACTTTCTCTACTATGTATAGTAACTAGAGGGAGCATTACATTCCACCCAAAAATTCGATGTCGAGATTTCATCGGAAATATACGTTCTGAGGCCCCATGAATTAAAAAAAAAAAAAAAAAAAAAAAAAAAAAAAAAAAAAAAAAGCATTTTTAGAAAAAGATCCCTGCGTGTGCCTTTGAACAACATAACTAAAAAACGAAAGTCGCTTAGAAACCAAAGTTGGTATTTAAGTTTCATGTCTTTAAAGGATGCGACACAAGGATTTGAAGAAAATTCCTCTACCCTAAACTACCCTTTATATGTAAAATTTTTCGAAATTTTCGACTTTCTTGGAAAATGGCACTAACAATTTTGATTAAAATGCAAAATGTTTGAGATATTTTTGTGGCAAATGAAATGTATATTTTGAATTTTCTGGCTTAGCCCATGTAGTCCTATTTACTCTAGATTACTTTTGTATAACTGGTGAAACGTAAGTGATAGACCAAATTTTACAGTACAAAAAATGTAGATCTTATAACTTATACTTCTGGCAAATGGAACAGCGCTAGTCATTTTTTTTTAAAGTAATGTAAACCGTGCAAAGAGAACGCAATCTAAACGCTTTAAAAGATTAGACTATCGCTCAAAGCCTACTGTATTCCCACGTTCTCCCTGTACCTACAAGAAGATAACAAGATAATTTCTGTAGATCTTTATCTCAACTAACACGAAGAAAATACAGGAATAGGAGTTTGTAAGAAGGGTTAATACAGGAGTAGAGAAAGTCATGTGAGTGCAACACATCAGATTTTTAGAAAAAGGTCCGTGTACGTTTGTACGTTTCTCAAAAAACGATCATGTCCGACCACCGTTTGTATCCCCTCATCTCATCCCTCCCTTCCCCGGACGTCTTGTAAGGGGCATAAGCACAAACGATGCCCTGGTGCTAAGCCTCCCCTCCGAACCTTGTCTATGCTAGGTATACAAAATCAAACGATACACCGCCACTATGACTCCCGAAACTCTCTCCTTCAAACCGTGCGTTATGTACTTGCGGGGTTGTCTTCCGTAGCGTCACCATTCCTGCAATTACAGTGACTAATTTGCTAACTACTAGGTTAGTAGACTACTTGTGCGTTGCAAATAGCGAAAGGGAATGAGAGGGGTGAGGTTGCCAGACACGCGATGACAGGCAAGAATGCCTACCTGAGCTACGCCGTGGAACCAAACTGCCAATTCTACTTTCTTGCTCTTCTTGCTCCTTATTTCCATTGTCTCTTCGAGATTTCGCTCTAGTAAATCTCATGCTTCCAACTTGTGTTTTGAGCTGGCGAACTGCCACAGAGTTCTAATTACAGATGGCGTAATGCAGAGTTATTGCCGTAACACTCCATTCCTAACCTTTGTTACAAATGTAAATGTAAGCAATTGCAACAGCTGTAATTAACTACTAATACTTTAGTATTCTTGGCTTGGCACTTTAAAGAAAGAACAAACATTACTAAATACCTGGTCCACTGGCTTACGCAGCAAGATATCTTTATGGTCCACTTGGACAAATATAATGCATGCAATAGCTTCACGGATTTGATGTTTTTACACTTGAGAGCTTACATATTCAGGATGTGTGCAATGTTGCATGAAGCTATTCAGAAGCTAAATCTTCTAGTTATAAATCTCACAATCTTGTAATCAAACTAGTGAATGCATTATTTAAGGATAGCAATGGACGGTAAAAAGCCTAACTTGCACTCTTTCAAACTTATTTATTAATGAGTGTTCCATAAATACAGCAAATTTTTAATTTAAGCGCCTGTTTCAGTTTGTTAGTTTGCAGGACTTGATATTTAAGCGACTGTCATCCGTTTATATTGCGATTACCGATTGTCATTGTCAATTGTCATTTGTGTGTATTCTTATCTGCTAAAATGGAGCGATACACGAAGGATCCAGATTTTAAAAGTGCCTTTCAGTACTGTGAACACTACAGACACCGTTTTTGGTAGACGAAATGCGCCTGTTGTGTCAACAGTACAAGACTGATAAGCGAATCTGAAGATACAGGATCGACAGTGAAAATCAAATCACCTGGAGGTCCTCTGTTGTTAGAAAATGTTGCTTTCGACTTTTCATTTTTGTGTTTATCTGAACAATCCACGAACCTTCCCCTTACTAAAGGCAGAAATTAGACGTGTCATGGGTCAAATTCGAGGGGAACATTGCTCTAGAGTCGTCGAAAGTTTTGTTCACTGCGTGAATGTGTACAGACGAAGCCGAGGAGAATATTTGCGTGATATTTTGTTTCATGTTTAATCGCGGTCTTTATGCTTCATATTGGCACAATATTATCAATTTTCAAATAAGCTATGTTTTATTATTAAATTATAAATTGTGCTCTTTTGGGACACCCTATGGTAACTAACTCGGCGGCGCAACGGACCCTTCCGGACCAAGGTCTATCGCTCGGCCGTCGCATCCTTCATCTCTGCCCACCACGGGCTCGTTAAGGGGATACAGTACTGAAGGGTGGGACGAGGTCAGCGCCCCGAACCCTCCCGGTCGGTATAAAGCAGTCTTTATAACCAGGGATCGCTGCTTAAAAAACAATTAACGCTACAATTGTCCCCTCAGGGACCTAACAAGGCTGAGTGTACCCCGAACCAGGTCTTCCTACAGGAGAAAATCCCCACACTGATACCAGGAATCGAACCCGGGTCTCTCACTTGGTAAGAAGCAATGCTATCTAACGCCTAGGAGACACCGTTTTACTAGTAGAGAAAGTAAAAGTGGAGGACTTTGAAAACCAAGCTTCAGCATTTGTATTAGATCTTGGTTTCAAGGGTGCTCTCCAGCCAACAGGCCAAAGAAAATTACTGAAAGAAAAGTATATTTTAAAACTGTCAAAGGATGAATTTGTTCATTTCACATTTAAATGCTTAGGAATTAATTAATTATTTCTGGCGAGGTTACAATGTGAAGGAATCACTGTAGAGATAGATACGTTTGCGTTGAAGATTCATGCTATGAAATTTAGTAAAAACCAAACACATAGCAAATGCGAAGTCTCAGCACAAAATCATTGCGATTTCCTTAAATTAAATATAAAGATTATCCTATTTCTTTCCCACTGGGCGCGGAGCATCCGTTGAAAGATAACCGCAGGAGCAGGATTTCCCGTTGAGCCACCGACAAGCATATTTTCATGCAAATATTCGCTAGTTCCAAGTCAATAACTTATTAAGGGTTTGTAACATAAATGCTTGAGAACTGCGTCCTAAGTTTTTAAAATAGAGCATATTTCAAATGTCAGTTCAAACATTTAACCATTATAAATATTATATTTGAGATAGGAAAGAAACCGAAACATCAGTGTTGAGCAAACAATGGAGTTTCAAAACATTGGTATGATGTCCGCCTTTCTCTTGTTCAAGATTATAGTGCCTGCAACATCATGCGCAACATTTTGCTGATCATGTCTTGGAATATTAACAATTCCTTGCGACTAGCATCTTTTAGTTGCAGTGGAGTTGTTGGATGTGTTAAGAAAACTTCTCTTTAAGGTAACTCTACAACTAAAAGGCGGCCAAATTGAGATCTGAAGATCGTGGAGGCCACATTGTTGGAAAATGCTTAGTGTTGACATGATCGCAAAAATATGAGTAATTAGTTGTTTTGAAGGGATGTAGATGGGGCGAAGTGACACCTATAAAGATTATGTTTTCCATATCGTGGTTCCTCAGTCTAGGGATGACGAAGTTTTGCAGCATGCCATAGTAGTGTTGACCATTTACAGTAACTGTCTTGTTCCATTGTTGTACCAGTGGAACTTGGTACTGCTCTTAAATTGTTAAGAGTTCTAAATTTTCTCAGACCTTGAGAAGAACTCCTCCTTTCATAATAGGCATCGAATCAATTGCATTCTATTATTTAGTTATAGTTATGATTTGTAACTTAGAAATTCTTATAGAAGTATGACTGAAGCTAAAAGAAAATCAAATCCCATCGCTTGTCCAGTATGTGACTTATTTTTTATTTATCTTATCTCAAATATTATACTCGTAGTTATAGCGGTTTAAACTATTGACTTCTGAAAGATCCTATATATTTAGAAACATTACTTTTATTCATATTGCACGTGGTCTTCAATAATTAAATGCATAATAGTTTTGTAAACAATTTCTCTTCGACAATGACCTTACCTCGTTACGTTTGACTGCCGCTGATTTTAAACACTCAATCTCACACAGACACAGACACACACACACACACACACACACACACACACACACACACACAGACACACACACACATAGACACGCACAAATTCACACTGTCATATTCTCCAGAGTCTAGGAAGCATAGGGAATAAAGCTCATTAAAAATTCCCCCTGCAACAGTGAATCATATATGGAAACTGTGGATTTACATGCTAGCACGTTAACCGCCACACCGCAGAGACACTTCTATGACATTTCTATGACACTTCTGTACCACTAGTCACCAGCTCGAGCTACACTGGACGGCGTTTCAACCTTACAGAACTAGTGGGTATTCCGAACAGACCAGTCTATCTCCAAGCATTTCTATAAAAATCCTCTACAATATATTTGGGACTAAATTCAGTTTTTATTTATAGACGCTCGTGAAACTGCTATGGTACTCAGCGTCTCATTCTATATTGGGCGTAAAATACCGCTTAATATTGGTTCTGTTACGTACCGTAAATCTACGACATGGGACCATTGGCTTTACTTACCTTACAAAGGAAATCATGTAGCACCAAAAACAAAAAGCATCGCCTCCGCAGGCTTTGAACCCGCGACCAGAGAGTTAACTGTTGGTCTGGGTGACTCAATTGGTTAGGCGCTAGTCTACTGATCCCAAGGTCGCGGGTTCAAACCTGGTACATACCGATGGTTTTTAAGTGTGCTTAAAACCGGCAGCCTCATGTCAGTAGATTTACTGGCTTGTAAAAGCACTCCTGGGAACGAAATTCTGTTGGTAACACTGACTGGCATTTGACAGCGTTGTTAACCAACAAAATATGTATTCATTTAAATAATATCGGCAATTAGGGGCTAACATATCACCCCTACAGCACAGGTATTACTGTGCGTTGTATTTAAAACATACTACACTAGAAAATTATGATTATACGGAGGCTTCACCACTAATTAATTTCTTAGCGCGAATCTAGTGCTCGTCTTTTCTTAACTACATGTAATCTTTCCATCCTTGGCATAAGGGTTAATTTGACTCTCAAAAGAGTGTAAAACTGGTTGAAATTGGTACTCAATAATTTATGTGGAAAGGCTCCTAAAATCACTTTCAAAATACCCACAACTAGTTATTTATGTAACTAGTGTATAATCTGATTGTGTCACGATTATATATATTTATGAGTGTCACAATGCACACATCATAAACAGTTACATACGTTTTATGCAATTTTAGCATTAAAACGTATAAAATGAATAATAAATTTGTTAAATTTAACGTAAAATTATACTGTATCAGAGATTACAGATGTATAACGTAATATGGTTGCTAAGCAGATGCTGTTACATTTGTTTTAATACTTACAGGCGAAAATGGAAGGTAATGATAAAACTATTGAAAATATGGATTGTATTCCGCTTGATATTTTGAACGAAGCTAAGAATGTTGAGAGTTTATCAACTGCAGAAAAATAATAACAAAAATTACGAAAAAGAATATAAATGTTTTGTGGATGAAGAAACGAAAAATGCGTTAGTTTGCGAGAGCTACGACTTCAGGTTTTCTTACAGGCACACGTTGGAGAAAATTAAGTTGTGACGGTGATGCAGTCATTGCTGTCTGTTGCCATGTTAATTACGTCATTTCATTTTCTGACACTGGTGTCAAAAACAGGGTAATTTCCAACAATTTTTCCGTCAAAATAAGCCGTTTTGATGCTAGGATTGCGTAAAATATATTTTAATTTGTGATACAAACGATCTCACCTGAAACTTAACTCTATTAGTATATTTACAGTTTTGTTCATTTATTTTATAACCCTTTCTTAGGTAAGGAATGTATTACTTTTGATCCTAAAACTGCATATTTTCCTATATTTATTACTATATATGTGCCTTTAATTTATTTTGATAAACCTTTACCTAAGTAGTTGGAAAAAATTTATATGTCGTTAAAATGTGTAAGCAGTTCTTCTTCTGGTATTATTATTATTATTATTATTATTATTATTATTATTATTATTATTATTATTATTATTATTATTATTATTATTATTATTATTATTATTATTATTATTATTATTATTATTATTATTATTATTATTATTATTATTATTATTATTATTATTATTATTATTATTATTATTATTATTATTATTATTATTATTATTATTATTATTATTATTATTATTATCGTGTACTATTAACAATTTCCGAAATATTTACTGTAGCATACATTTTTCCAAAGTTCCCAAAAGCTATAGGTATGAGATATTAAGTGATTGTTTCTCTGGAAGTGTTTTGTCGGCGGATGACTGTTGTCTCAGCCTATAAGGCGTGCATACCACCAGGTCTATAATATGTACTGCATATTATTTATACGCAAATGTTTGTGGTGATTAAAGTGGAGTAAATAAAATCTCTGGGAAATGGCAATGTTACTGTTCCACTTAGTTTTCTTTCATTTCTAAATTAGATTTTAAAAGAAAAATATCAGAGAATCTATGTTGGACACTCCTGACTTCATGTTCTTGGCCAGGTTTCTTCATCCAGCAATACAGTAACCGCCTATTAGCAGGTTATAGCTCCTTAATTACCCTGTGTCTAACCCCAAACTTTCAGTAAAATATGACGCTAGTGCTGTTGGTTCTCTGGCAAGTCTACGCCAAAGAAATACCAAACTGGGATGATTTAAGTGTCTTGAGAGTGCTCTCTCCTTCATTATGCAATAGCAAACTCAGCCATATGTACTTGCTACTCGCCTATAAACCTATATATCTTTGACTTGGAACTGTGCCATCAAATTTGCAGATGCATGTCGAAATACACTTCTACATATTCTGACCAGCTTCCTTTCCGTGAGTGGTGTTTATTTTAGATTAAATATGCAGTGATTATATTTGAACATTCCCACGGATAAGTGCGGATATCTAAAAATATGAGGGTGGATTGGAAAGTAATGCAAAGATATATTTAATTTTTTTTAAAAAAAGAATGGAAACATTTATTGAAATGTCTTCCTTTCCGAACAAAGCACACATTATTAGGCGGTGTGAGGTACTGTTGCTTGAAACTGTCTTATCAACGTGTGAGCTACAAAGTGCTAGTTCAGCTTCAAAATTGTATCAACAACTGGCAAATGGTTTTTCCAACGTGTGGCTGAATAGTGGTTCAGTGGCAACTTCATCAACACATTTCTCCCATCATGATACCAATTTCATTATACCCTATTCATAGAAGCAGTTTCGTTGGAGTATTGCCATTTGCGGGCTGCTGATTTTACTTCTACATGTAAGGTCTCCTCCCCCCCCCCCTCCCCCGCAAAAATAAATTTAAAAAAAAAATAATAAAAAAACACTGACAACCTTTAGTATGCTGTGCGGGATGGCTAAGGCCTCGGTATCATCAGCTCCCTCAATTCGTCATTTTTCCTCTTTTCCTTACTTGCTACCTTGAGCTCTGGTCAGATTCCATCCATCTCTATTGCCTAAATTTACGTTTCAACAAATCTACAAATGTTCCACCTTGAGTGCCACAGTGTAAAATAGTTAGAGATAGTCCACTGGCCGACTCCCCACCTGGAGAACCAATCCGTTGCTCTTTAGCTTTCATGGTTCCTTGACCGCAAACACAGCATCATTGGGATTAATTCCAAATATCACTCAAACAGGCCTTGCCCCTGTTTCTTCTGCCAACTTAGGGACAAGAAATCAAAGCTTACACTTTGATAGATGCAGCAATACCCTCCAGTTTGGATATTCATGTTCCATCCACAGAATAAGAAAAGAAAGGAAGGTGATTACACCATAACGCCTACCTTGTAGCATTCGTGGAATCATATGTAACAAGTGAGTTAATGAAATTTAGAAAATCCACATAATGTAACATCAATTTGAAAGTTTAATACCTATTAAGCATATTAATAAAATGGTTTTACCATGTTTCTATTCTAGCTTATAATTAATATTAATTATATTAATATTGTTCTATTTTATAAATTCATTCTTCTAATACAACACTCCATATGACGCACGTTTAGAACATATTTCACTCAAAAATTCAGATTTTACTATATATATGTTTACAAAAGAATCTATTACAACAAATTTTTATATCGACTCTTAATTATCGTATAAAAATGGGTACCTTTTATACTCTGTAAAATTGCCGATTTTCCAAAAGCAAATAAATTATTTAGGTAGAAATGAAACACTATTTAATAATAGTCTGTGACCATTTTCTCTGACACACTTTTGAGAGGCAATATAAAGTGTTTTTAAACACATTTGTATATATAACATCTGTGGAACATTTTGAGTATCAAAAATGCTGAAGAATGGTTTGCAGAAGACAAGATTCAAGTTGGTATACCTTTTAATAAGCATGCACCTGTTTATCGCTTCAATTAATTTATAGTTCAAATGTAATAATTCGACTGAAACGATATGTAATCTTATAGTTTAGACTTCACCTTATTTTATAATGAATAAATTATATTTTTTGATACATTTTACAGGTGTATCACCTTAAGTCAAACAATACCTAAATACCTTCTCCGTCACACACCCAGGTCTAGTTAGGTCTAATATTCTTTACCAAAAAATCTGATGTGTTGTATTCACATGACTTTTTCTACTTTTGTACTAATCATTCTTACAAACTCTTATTCCTATATCTTCTTCGTGTTGGTTGAGATAAACATTTGCAGAAATTATCTTATTGTTTATTTCCTTGTAGGTGCAAGGAGAACAAATATTTAAAGTTTTGAAATTCCGTTCTCTTTGCACGGCCAAGTGATAAAAATATGAATAAAACGTTCCATTTCAGAAAAGTTTCAGTATTCTAAAACTCACAAAAATAACAAGGAATATGTCCGAAATGGTTCAATCCACATAAGCAATGCATTTCGGTATTATTTATGTGTTTTAACGAGATCTACATTATTTGTGTACTCAGGTTTTGTCTCTCTTACGGTTTAGGAGTTATTCAATGTCATCCAGAGTAAATAGGACTATATGCGCTATAGCCAGAAAATTCAAAATATGCATTTCATTTGTCATAAAAATATCTTAAACATATGTCATTTTCATCAAAATCGTTAGTCATTTTCAAGAGAATAAAAATTTTGATAAGTTTTCCATGTAAACGGTAGTTTAGGCTGGAGGAATTTTCTTCAAAATCTTCGTGTCGCATCCTTGAAAGGTATTAAACTTAAATACCAGCTTTGGTTTTTAATCAACTTTTCGTTTTTGAGTTATGCTGTCCACAGACTGACACAGACACGTACGCACGCGCACGCGCACACACACACACACACACACACATGGACCTTTTGTAAAAATGATTTGTTTTTATTCAGGGGGCCTCAAAACATATATTTCCGGTGAAATCTCGATATCGAATTTTTGGGTGGAAAACAACACTTCCTCTACTTAGTCTATGCCCATTGGATAACCCAGAACCCTATACATAAATAGCTAGCCGACGCAAACAGAATCATAGCCGACGAAGGGACCTCCAAACTGGACTTCAGCAACGTGGAACGGATGCAAAACTGTATTAAAGCAGTTCAAATTGGCGCCGCAGACGTGGTGCTTCATTTGGTAGCTTGTCTAACATTTCTATATCATTTGTTTTCATTCTTAGCTTTCGGTTTTGAGTTGTCTATTTGTATTTGTTTGTCATCTTATGAGAAAATTATAATTTTTATGCTATTACTCTTTACCCTCAAATGATATTCCCATTTATTTGCGTTGTCATATTGTTTAGTCATAATCCCTAAATGTGACCTACGCAAGGTAAACTTGTATGGCGGCAGCTTCTGTACCGAATTTGTAAGGAATTATTAATGTAATCCTGTGCTTTATGTGACATAATAAAAAGTACTTTTTAAGCGGACTTAGCAAATTATTTTGTATGCATACAACTACATCTTGGTCCAGACAGAACACAAAAAATTCACAAAGTGAAAGAAATATCGCATACCTCGCTTCATCTTAATATGCGCATCTATTTATCATTGCTTTCAAAAGTTGCTTTGATGATATATAGGACAACCTACATTCTGATACGATGATATCAACTGAATCAGCTACGTTCCACACAGCTCATTTGTCTATCTGGCCCAAATAAGCGGCAAGATTCATCAAAAGAAATACACAATACAAAAGCTTTGTGTTCACAATATTTGCTCACACTATCTCTACTAATCGAACACTATCAATGTATCAGATCTTCTAACGCATTCCTTGCTAACTGAGTAACACAGAATTTCAACTCGTAAAAGCATGACATAACTGATTTTCTGCTATAGCAACAATTTAGTAATAAGTAAATGCCTGATTTGTTTTGAGTCTTTAAATTCATTTAGGTAGCTCTACATTTGATTTGTTCTTTTGTTTGCCACTTACTGGTGTGTTTGAAAAGCCCTAGAATTGTGGAGACAAGCCCTTTTATATGCACAGGATGTTAGGAGTACAAGAGCAGATGTTTTACTCATACGTCACTTGGTTAAAATCAACCCTTCATTTGCCAACTATTCATGAAATTTCATTATCACCTGCTCTGAATAATAATTATCATCTTCTCTGCTTTTCTCATGTTATGATCAGGTTAAAGAATCTAGCCGCATTGTCCTAGTTTGAAACAACACAGCCGCTAGGTTTAAATATCAAAAATGGATGACTCTCACTTCGGTGAAGCATGTAATGCTGAAATAATTCAACAGCAAATGTGTTAGGAAGTAATTTGACAAATTTTGTATTCAACAAAATTATAAATTAACAGCAGATACTCAATTACTGGCATTGCCAAAATTTTAAACGATTGAGGTTACTAATTAAAATACAGCATTTAAATAACATACCATCCTATAATTCGTGAAATAGTAATAATTGCGACTCGTGATAGTGAAATTCTCTAGATAAATTGACAATGACTCGTGGCATTACAGTGTAATGAACATTATTACACCAATTAATTATATACTAGAGAATAGATAAAGTACGATTTTAAAAAATAACGATTTCTTTCAAACAGGGGAAAATAAAAAAAGAATGTGTTCTATAGTTTATCTTCTGTTCACATGCAACACGTGTTATTGTTGCTGTAATATTTCAAAATATACATTAAATTTTCCATGACCTGGCATTACCTGAGCAAGCTGAAAACTGCACATCATGTGTTTACAATTTAAGCTATTCTGTGCAGGGGAGAACAATGTTATCTTATGTAGTTAAAAAAAAAAAAAACATTCTGATTTGCAGCCATTTCTCGTTCCAGTGTGTGATCGTCTTTTCTTTTAACAGCATTTTGACAAATTATATCGGATGTTTAATTTTATTATCAATTAAGGTGTTACGAGAGGTTTTTTGGCCAGCTCTGAAATTGTCTTCAGTAGCTTAATGTCCTTTTACCCATTTCTTGCATTCGAAAACTGTATCCCTAATTCGCACAGCATTACTATTCAAGTTGTACTTGTCACTTAGGCAGTTGGAGTCACTGAAAATATTTGAACTTGTATAATTTTAAATTATTTTCTAACAGTTCAGACACTAAAAGCAGAATTTTTCAGGAAACATTGGGAACTGCTTTCCTAGAGTTAGGTACAATAAAATAGTATGGAAGATATATAGGATATGCAAAGTTGTGATGAAAGCTGGAAGCATATGTTGCCCATTTCTATGTAGAGAAGGAATACATACATATCAGTCGCAGATTTATGTGACCATTGTGCAGTGGTTGACCTTAGTTGCAGAAACCGCGCGCTATAACGTATGACGTAGGTTTGTTGCAGTTCACACGCTCGCTCGCCAAAATAACATTTGCAGTTCCATTCTGGGATACAAAACATATGTGTTCATTGCTCCTCCCCACGTCAGCTGTTGGCTAATTGTTGGTGCACGTTCTTTTTTCTGCCATAGGGTTCGATTCCCGGGCAGTTCTCCGCCGTGGTTTTGTGGCCAAACATGTAAATACTGATATGGTTATGGAGCGTTGCGAATTTTTAGAACAATGTCCATAGTTTTGCTACTATAGCAACGTGGGAGTTACTATATACAGCAAACTATTTTATGGGAAACATTTGCTGCTGGATTTTGCTTTCCTTCTTGTTCTTCTTACATCAAACATCAGTTATAGAATTCAGTGACGTATCTCAAATAATTCATACACACTAGGAAGGCCATTCTTTCTGCTTAAAAAGAGGGGTTTACTCTTTTTTCTGACATAAATATGATTAAATTAAATTAGGGCACTAAGTGCAGTGTGCCTTTTGAAAAATTCTGCTAAGCCCACTTTTTATATTCTGGACTTTAATTACTACAAATACAACAATGTTCTTACTCGATACAACTACGCTTATTTGGAGTATACTAATCTAAACATCGTTCATATTCTTCCAGATATTTTACACTTAAAACTTTAAGTATACAAAGTACATAATCCCAGGCATTATGCTCATAACTTCTTGGTAAAAAGTTTAATGACATTTCGCTCTGTAATAAACATCTTTGTAATACGACTTACGAATGGTTGCATTTAAATACAGAGTAGGTGGAGAAGGTTACTTCTATCCCGACAATGTTCCTCTTCTTCTTTGTGTATACGATAATATCCTGTTCGTTTCCCTTTTATGGTTATTTCCCACCCTGTTAATGTGTTCTTTACAGTATTTCCGTCGCACATTAATACATTTTGTTGTATCCTGAATTTGGCAATTTTCTCTGATTTCTGTATTGTGTATATTACTAATATGTTTTTCCTTGAATTGTTCTTAGTATTTTCAATTCGCATGTACTTAGTATTTGCTCTGGTTTCTGCTGCATAAATTAAAATTGTTCTATTGTTCTATAATTGTGGACTTTACTGCTAAAGTAAAGTCGACAGTGTTAATTTGCTTAAATTGCAGCTGTACTTCTGTTAAGAACCAATCAGTGCGTTAGAAGGAACTCTTAGGGTTCCCCTAATAAGGGGCAACTGTCACATTGATGTTACAAATCGAGTTGCATTTTTCTCTTTTTAGTGAAAATAGAACGAAAATAAAAATTCATGTCTCGGCTTTCTCTCCACAGATCGAAGTTTGAAATAAACAATTTGTTTACAAATTAGAATAGAACACTATCATATATCGAGAGAACTTACGCAACTGCGGCCGTCTTTCTCTTCGCTACATGTACTATCGTTTTAAGTTATCCTTAATGCAGTCTTACGTGTACATACTTGTAACCTCCGTGTGGGCAAAGTTTTTTATGCTTGTCCCAGCCAGCTGATCACTGAATGCCACAGGGGCCTAAGTTCCCGTAAATTGGGAAAAAGCCGAAACATTTGTAGTTTGTTCTCATATATTTCCACTATAGAAATCGTAGTTCAATCTACATCAATGTTAAAGCGGCCTTTTATGAGTTTGTTTCAAAATTCTTAGATTAAATTGAAGTAAATGGTTGGTCTTATAAAAGTCATATCTACATTGCAAAAAATGTACGGACTATTGAAATAGATATAGTTTGCACAGATTAACTTGCTTCTTACATTTGGCCCTTTTTGCATTAACGAAAAATATGTAAGATTTAGTTTAACTTAAAGAAGAAAAGCTTAAAGAAATGTGTGCCTAAATTTAGGAAAATTATTCACCGTATATGAACTGTTTGACACATTTTGCCTAAATGATTGATAGCATATGACTAGAACTCAGAACTTCTGCATAACAATTTAGCTAGTTTTACAAATACACTGATGTGCACTACCGAAGTCCCGGATTTTCAGCTTTTATCCATTATAGTCATTAATTATTAAACAAAATGCACCAAACGGTAGTTCTCTTATTCTTCTCCACTTCATACTTCAGATTTTTCGATACTTTCTGACTTAAAATCGTTATGCTCATCGTTCTTTAGGTCTGTCTATCTTCCCTTTTACTGTTCGTTGAAAGTTTCCAATTGGCTTCGGAGATCTGTCGTCTATCCGTTCTATAACTTTTTCTTCGAAACTTCGGATATTTAATTGCTGTCTTATATCTTCATTCCTTATTCTAGCAACTCCTAGACCAGACCTTCCTCATGCTTTCTTTTGTTTTTCTTTTCTTGGTAAATTTCATATTAAAGACTTGCCTCTTCATGTAAAATGATCTAGATTCGTTGCTTTAATTTTAGTTTATGAACTAGGTGACTCCACCTACCCCCACCGCTTCCTGAAAGGTTGCGTTAGTGTAGAAGAAGGCTCACATAAATTACCTCAAGAGTCGTGCTGAACCAGTTCCAGAATGTAAGTAGGTACATAATTTTATGTTGTTCACATGACATTGCTCTTCAGGTAGATCTGAGCCAAGACATAATTCATTAAGATGCATGGGCATCTTGCAGGACCCAGCTATATCCGCCTTGGAGGAAGTGTTACTTTTTTTAAAAAACGCTCTCTCTTCTTCGCCAACTGCACGATTCTAAAGATTAACTTTATATAGTTAATTTGTCCTTTCTTCAGGGGAAGAGAATGTTAATTTTATTAGACCTATAAGTCTGGAAGGTCTAGGGGCTAGGAGAAAATCGCCAATATATCCGCACCTCTTCCCTGACACTCCTGACAAGAAAAAAAAAGGGGGGGGGGAAGGCAGAAATTCTATGCATTTGACGCAGAAAGGTTAACGTTAGCCCATTTTTAAGGGAGCTTTTGCTCCAAATATTGTCACTACTATTAAGAATGGCAGCCTCTTAACGTTCAAGCCTGGTGGTTTTTTTCTTTCCAAATACATGTTCATTTGTTTTCTGTATTTTTGCTCGACCAGTTTCTCTGTGAATGGAATTTTCTGGTACATATAATAGATCCGGTTTCTTAGGAACTACAAGGCTACTCAAAGTTTATCACACATAGCTATTGATTGCGAATCAGTCTAATATTTTAAAATAAATAATTCAAATTCCAGATCTAATATCTATAGTTATAATCGCCTCCTTTATCGTTATAACATTAACACACTTACAAAAAATTGAGAGAAAGGTTGTCTAAGTTTGGTGTGTTATTTTATTTTATTGAATTTATTAAAAGGCGGCGCCGTAGCCGAGTGGTTAGAGCGTTGGCCTACCACCTGGGCGGCCCGGGTTCGATTCCAGGGATCCGCTTGTGGTATTCGCGGTGTCAGGACGGGTTTTCTCCGGATTTTCCGGTTTCCCCCGCTATCATTCCACCGGTCCTCCATCTTCATTCAGTGTCACCGCCTGCGGTGCCGTATGTAGTAAAAGTGAACGTTAAACACTACCAAAAAACACAGGCACACACTCCTTCCTGCTATGTACGCGCCTGCTCAGATGGTTGGTAAAATGCTAAATGAAGGCGCAGCGACGGTATATATGGAAGCAAGTGTATGAAAGTTCGTATTAGTACATTTGGAACAATTGGTTTTGACCTCAGTCGAACAACATGGGCCATTTCTAATGACAGGCCACTCTTTAGCAGCAATAAATGGCAGTATCATCTAAAATGGTGTATACCAGTTTTCCAGCTTTCTTGTGTACAAATATAAGCAGCATAGCAACGTCAACAAGAAATTATGGATGCAGTTTGTGAGAGCAGATTAAATGAAAGTCGTTTGAAACAACATTTGCATCTGCCAACTATGATAAAAACATTAAAAGTAAGTTGTTTCAAGGATGAGCTAGCATGAGTTCATTTCAGGATTTCCACCTAAGTTAACATAGACACACCAAAGTTAAATGAGGTAGCGCTTTATTTGCAGAAACGTAAAAAAAAGGAAAAGGAATTAATCATCTTCAGCCAAGCGAGTCTGTACAATTGGCTTCTGGACAAGACATGTAGATTTCAATATGCTAAAGCTCACACTTCGTTAGGTCAAAGTGTTTCAAAGTAGTTTGTGAACGATTCTTCAAAAAAGGAGATGTCTCTTTATACTGTCTAGTGGAACGGAGAGGGTAGTGGTAGTCGGGAGACTGGGGTTCGATTCCCGGTACCAGCGTGGAGAATTTCTTCCGCTGGGAGATATAGTCCGGGGTACACTCAGACTTGTTAGGTTCTTAAGGGGCCAATTGTGGAGCTATTTCATTGAGAAGTCAAAATAAAATGAGAAAAAATACTGAACAGGGCTTCTGTAGATTTTATTACAGTATTATTGCAGTTTCTTTTAGTTCTTTTTCATTTTTAAAATCAATCTTAACCCGTCACCATCCATCTCACTGATTATTTTACGTGGGCCCTCCCCATCGTTTACTACAGCCACATTTCTTTGATTAAGCTCACGACATTGTGTTTTGAATGGATAGCCAGTTCATTCCGTCTGGCCTTTAACAAACATTAGTATTTGAATTACTTCCTTTAAGGCGCTTGTGACAGAGATACCTACCTAAACTGGTACAGGAATTAGAAGAAGAGTGGCATATGTGGCAAAATAATTTAGGGTTAAGACACGACCGTAGCGCAGCCAGTGGCAAAGAAAGGAACACAAATAGGCAAATGCCGCTCACCGTCAAGATATCAACAATCACGTTGACTTTATCAGCTGATCAATAAATTATGTGTTGAATCGGCAGAACTACGGAGTTTCATCTTATAATTGCATGCACGTCAATTAGTAAACCTAGGTGCTTGAGATTTGTCTTCCATTTCAGACGCTCTCGAATTGAGACTCCAAAGTGCATCGTAATGAGATCAGCAAAGACGGAATTGATTGCAGGACGTTGCAAATCCTTATTCAGAATGAGAAATCAGCAATAGTTTAGTTTCCCACCATCTGGCATAATAACACGTTCCGATGAAGCGGACGGATGGACGGACAAAGTTTCACTCAAGACTTGCTGCAGCGGTCAACACCTCACTGCTGTCAGTTTGGGAGAACCCCTGCATTAGCGAGTTCATCAATTATCTTGGGTCTTCCACACACCTCCATTATAACACGTCCGACCTGGCTAACGCTGTTTCCGAAATCTTGACTAGGGCAGCACGTATCTCACACCTCGCTTCAGTACCTATCTACCTGCCTACGAGCCTCTGCCTGCCTAATCCTAACCTTTCATTCCTCAAACACCATATTCTACACCCTCTGTAATAACCTCACATCTTTAACACTGAACCTACAGTTTATTTGCTATATGTTTTATGTTCTTCCAGTATGTTTGTCTGTGGTAAGGTGACTCTTTTTTCACTTTCTCTGCTATGTGTAGGACCCAACATTTCGAGTGTGTGTGTGTGTGTGTGTGTGTGTGTGTGTGTGTGTGTGTGTGTGTGTGTGTGTGTGTGTGCGTGTGTGTATCTGAACATCATAACTCAAAAACGAAAAGTAAGTTAAAAACCAAAGTTGGTATTTAAGTTTAATGTCTTTTGAGGATGTGGCATGAAGATTTTGAAGAAAATACCTCCACCCTAAGCTACCCTTCACATATAAAATTTTCGAAAATTTTTATTTTCTCGAAAATGGCTCAAATGATTTAGATTAAAATGCCACATGTTTGAGATATTTTTATGACAAATGAAATGTATATTTTGAATTTTCTGGCCATAGCCTGTGTCATTCTGTTTACTCTGAATGACTTTTCATAACCGGTAAACCGTATGACATAGATCAAATCTTACTATACAGAAATATAGATCTTGCTAAAACACAATTTAAGTACAAATACTTCTTTTGTAGAGTGAACCACTTCGGAGATATTCCTTGTTATTTGTGTGAGTTTTGCAGTAGTTACTTTTCTCAAATGGAAGTTCGCTATTCACATTTTTATCCCTTAGCCGTGCAAAGAGAACGGAATTTCAAAGTTTTAAAACATTTGACTATCGCTCAAAGCCTACTGTACTGCTGTATTCCCCAAGAAAATTAGCATTAAGGTAGTTTCTGCAAATGTTTATGTCGAATAGCATGAAGATAGATAAGAGTTTGCAAGAATATTTAGTACAAGACAAGAGAAAATCATGTGAGTGGAACACATCATATTTTCACCTTTGTTTCTAAGGCAGGATCTCAATTACTTATCTTTTGCTGCTTGTTGTTCCTGTTTCTAAGTAGTCGATATTTGCATGAAAACCGTAAAGGTATTTACTATTATCTTAGATAAAAGGACAAATATTTAATCTTTATATACCACCGACGTTTTTTATCTTCTTTATTCTGATTTGAAATTATGTTGTTGTTAGCTAATGCTGGATTTCTGACAATGAAGTCATTAATCCTCTTGCTCTCCAATATTTTTCACTGATGATATTGAAGAGAGCAATAGCAGTAATAGTAACCGCTTTTTAGAGAACACCATATTTTTATGTTTTGGCGGTCACATCGCTCTCTCGCAACCCCAAGAATGTCTGGAGGACCACACCTGTTGTTGGTTTACGGGTCTCACCGACCTGACCGGGAGAATTATCAAAATAAATTCACCGACCACATCCTCTGATCACCAATCACAGGATGTATTACATGCCATGACAGGTCAGCATGTTAGGGGTTAAGATTTTATAGAGAAATGGAGAGGTTGGAAAAATAAAGACTCCCTAGCCCTCAGGAACCCTAATAGCATCGGGGTCGGAAGAGAACAAGAGATGACCAAGGTAAGGTCAGATAGAAAAGTTACAGTGAGGAGCAAAACACCAGTAAGTGGAAGTAATGCTGTGCTCAGCTTGGGTACCTTGTGGTCGCTATTCACATATCCCCTAGACGGAGACCCCTGAGTCAGATTTGAAATTATTGATAGTGCTCTTGAAATACACATGCACTGGGTAATTTACAATTTACTTTTCTCGTGCAGATCTTTATTGTATTACATTCTCTTTGCAATTTTTCAGCACCTTGTTATTTCTCCGTAACACAAAAATGGCGTTTTAACAAAAGACACACATTACCTTTAGGCAAATTCTATTTCCCTCCTACTTATAGAAGTTAACTCTGCACTCTATATGACAGAATACATTGCAGTCAGGCTGTAATATTGGAAACTCTACTACTGGAGCTGATAATTAGTCACTAATTTTATAAGCCATTAATCAGGTTCCAATTAATTTCCACCAGAGGTGCGCATGGGGCCGTGCACCCTAACAAAAGAGCCCTTGAGGGTATTATGCTACCTTCTATTAATCCCAACAAGTTTAAAAAATCTGCAAATAGCAAACCAAAATCATTCGGGATAGCCCTCAGAGGTGTGGGCGGGCACGAACCTGGTCCTCCTGGCAATGTGGCTCATACAAGTAAACAATACATTTGGAAATTATTGCTGCTGTTGCACTTTCGTCGAATGGCGTACCCATCACTGAACCGGAAAGGTTATGCGCCTAGATAAATCAAATATTGATTAATCCTGCCACACAAACGAATGTTGTATTTCTTTCCTATCATAGATTCATGTACCCATATCATTTGTGGCAGCGATGCGAGTTTTAACATGAATTATTTTGCTACATATGTCACTCTTCTTCTAATTGCTGAATTAGTTCATATATCCCTGTCATAGGCACCTTAAAGGAAGTGATTCTAATGGGCATGACTGATCAAGGTTAGACGAAATGTACTGGTCATCCATTCAAAGCAGAACGTCCTGAGTTTAATCCCAGCCACTGCAATCAAACGTGACCTTAGTAAAGGATGGGGAGGGTCCACGTAAAATAACTAGTGAGCTGGTACGCATGGAAGCCGAAGGGGTTACATTAGGCTGCAATTGTATGCGTTTTTATTTTTGAGAAATAAAAAGAAAAGAAACAATAATACTGAAACAAAATCAGTAGCGGGCCGAGGTGGGGGACGCAGCGGCTGGGCAGTAAGGCTTCGCTCTTCATGGGTATATAGTGCCGGGGCTTAGTTTAGTTTAGTTTTTATGACTCCTATTATGAAGGAATTTATTGCATTGAGCTTTATATTGTAATCAGCTATTTAAACACTTTAAACAAAAGATGTGCACCCACTCAGTCGCCATAGCAATTAAAGCACCTAGCACTTCCTGGAGCTGGAAGTGAGCACAACACTTTTTTGGGGTCAGGCGTCAGTATAGTTGTCCGCATATACACAGACAAATGTGAATAACATGATCCGGTAATGGAGTCCATCATTCATGCAAGTGACCATTACTTGGGAGAGGGGGAAAAAGCCAGTAGGTGGAGGGGAAGTCTCACATACAATAATGCCATTACGGCGACAAGGCTCCAGTAATGATGCCAGCAGCGGTCTTATGGCTGCCCCACCTACGGCCCAACTTAAATGATTGATCACGGAGCTGGCGTCCGTCGCCGCAAGGATCCAAACTAGCTCCAATATGTTACTTACTCGACCGTAAACCATTCCGATTGTGTGTTTTTGCCTTACAAGGACAAATTTATCTGGCAGCAGGCCGTGGTATTGGAGCAGCAGTTGATAATGGAGAATGAAAAAGCATACTGTACTGCTGGAAGTAAGTACCCCACATTGACCCAACCATTGGATTTTGTCATCTCTCTGGTAATGCAGGTTTTGAGGTCCACTGAATGCAACAATGAGCCTCATAGGATGTCTACACTTTATTTAAAGACAAGGCGCAAATTTTCGTAAGTAATGCTACGACTGATTGTGAAATTTTCGATAAATTCTCGAATGACGAAGTGACGAGTGAATTTTTCTAGAGAATTTGGCTATTCCGAACTGCATTTATGTTTCGACTCTTTCCATTTTCACTCGAGGCACTACTTAAAATGTTTTCCTTATGCTTCAGGTAAGTTGACTAAGTGTGCGGTGGTGTCCTGTATTCTTTCGCGATTTTAGATTTTTTCTTCGAACCATTTCCAATTTCTCTAATGACGGCGCCTTTCCCCGCAAATGTCAAAGTCTTGCACTGGACATGCGGTTTACTAAGAGACCAACTGGCATAAACAAGGAGATGCAGGAGTAGCTATAGAAGCTCAAGGCCGGCAGCTGGGATATCTATTCCTCACCCCAAACTGCATTCCGACCAAACGAACATCCCCTCTTTTGCAGAAACATGTGGAAGAAGTTTTCATATTAAATTTCCGCGTTTAGATTAACTTTCAACAGACATTTCTGAGTAAAACCTTCGACGAGGAAAATGAAATTGGAATTATATGTGAGGTTTTCACATTGGTTTAATACAAAATGCAAGGGACCAAGGAAAATCTTCGAATTAACGACGATGTTGAATTATAAACGTTCGAATTATCTAAGTTCCATTGTATTATATTACAGTTATTGACCTCATAAAAGAAAAATGAAGCTGGCAAACATCAGCATCCATTGGCAAGGCCTACAAGATTAAATACCATAGACCTATTTTCCTGCGTGCGCACGCAGTTTATTTTAACCAGCACTATGCCTATTTAATTTTCTCATACTGATGCTCAGATGTTTTAAGATGTTGGTAATGTCAGTTTGAATATCTGCTCTTAATTTATAGTTTCGTTCCATAAAAAATTTGTCAAACTGACTCCAAACCTTTTGTATTCTCTATTCTGAGTTTTCCCTCATTTCAGCATTAGATGCTTCACCGAAGCGAGAGTCAGACATTTTTGACATTTAAGTCTAGCGGCTCTATTGCGTCAAATTACGTAAGCTGTTGCGTATCTGTGGGGCAGTGCAGCTCGATTCTTTAGCATGATCACAACGTAAGGAAGGCAGAGGTGATAATTAAAATTCAGAAGAGGTGATAATCGAATTTATAAATTTTTGCGAATGAAGACCGTCATTGGTTGAAATTTGAAACTGTTATGCACATGATTGGTTGATTTCAACCAAGTCACACATGCATGGAATAGTCAAGGAAATTCTCCAGATAGAACTATCCTTTACTTGGAAATATTTTAGTTGTTTATTTTTCCTGCTGCTCTTTACCACCTAGCTATAGTAAATAAACGGAATGTTATAATTTCATCAGAACTTTGATATCGAGATTTCGCCAGAAAGATAATTTTGAGGTCCTCTGAAAAAAAAAATGTGTGAACAGTATAACCATAAAAACCAATAGCGGTGAATATATTTGATGTTTAAGGATACGACTCGAAAAGTTTTAAGAAAACGTCCTCACTCCAAACCACCCTTTAAATGAAATAGGTTTTATTTTATCAAAAACAGCTCTTAAGAATTCAGTTTAAGATATTTGCAAGACAAATTAAATTATAACTTGATTTTTCTAGAAATAGTTTGTTAACTTTTATTCTAAATGAATGCTGTACACCTAGCTTAGTTAAGCTAGAAAAGATACTGACAACACGAACATTTCAGAGCGTTGTGGCACTAACCATTTTTGAGACGTTCACTGTTATTTGTTTACTTAAGAGAAATGTGGCAACGCCACGTAGTGTGTTCTCACACTGATGGAGGGGAATTTAGGAGAGGTATCGCTTGGCTTTACTAAAAGTGAGGAGGAAAGGAAAGGCAGGTGACAAATTCATCTGCCAAGTATAAGCACTGGTGGATGGTGTGGCAGCTGTAGCTGTCATTTATAATAAGTATATCAGTTGTATTGCACCCCGGTAACCTATGAAATAATATAATTGTTTTAGAAAAAACAAGAGGAAGACTTATCTATTTGTGTATTAAAAGCTATTACTATTTTTTTAGCTCGTAATGGATGATGATATTAATGTGCATTATTGGGAAAATCTGTATCCCCTTATGTCAGCATTGTTTTAAGCTTAACATAGCTGATTTCTATCGTATTTTCACTTCCTTAACTATGGGAAATTGAATTTTCATTACATAAACAAATACATCATTTCGATTGCGTGGATTTGTCCAAGATAGTGGTACCTCAGCGTTACGGTAAACGCACTGGCGAGTGTTTTGTTTACATCTGAGGCAGTACTTGTCTCGAAGTACAACACAGGTCGCTACGTGTGGGACTATTCCGTCAGTTTAGCGTTAACATTTGCATTGCCAAAACCGAACATATTTACAAAACAAACCTACCAAAATGAAATTTATTAATTTTATATTTCTGACATCTGCATGTAGTAACCTTTCACCTTGTACGTTTAGTGAAGCAACTATGATTGAATTTTAGGTGTCACCATTTTTCCTTTCAATTATAACATTGTTTTCCGGGTATATCAGGATGTATTGAAAAATACTTTGGCTTTAATCCACGCTGAATTTTTCTGTCATTTGTTCCAGGTTGTTTAACTTTAGTTTTAACCAAGTGACTCACAACTTTTGAAAATTTCTGTGGTTACAATTGAATTATCCAAACGTTTGGTATTTAACACTTTCCGTTTTTAAGTCATGCTTCTCACAAAAGAATCAAATACACACACGAACACACACAGACTTTTTCTAAAAGCACCTTTTTGGGTATTTCTTAATATCAAATTTTTGGGTGGAGTACCATACTTCCTCTACTTACGTAAGTAGCAGTAGAGAAAACAAAAATGTTGTCTGCTACTAACGTAGAGGTCTGAACAATTAAAATATTTTCTGCATTTTTGCTTGATATTGCTATTATTCCCTCGGATGGACAGCACGGGTTTATATCAATAAGCCAGAACAAAGCGGAGATCAGCGGAGAATTATCATACATGTTTAATAATGTCGATGAATACTGCGTGCATAATACATCTGCAGTAAATAGGCCAAACGTTAATTTAGCGAACAAGCATTTTGATACATGGAGTTGGACATCGAGTAAATCGGTCATTGGATTCTGCATCTGCGAGGTCATACTGCCTGAATGAAAAGAGATTGTTAGGACTTCGTCTCTCCTCTCACAAAGAAATGTCCTCCGTACGTCTGTCTGCATTCAGATTATTTACACAAAGAAAGAAAAACCTACGTCTGTCTTTATTCCCGTGTTGTGCACAATGCAGATACATTTCAAATACCCCACAGCATTACACATAAGGGTGATTCCACAGTTATTCTTGTCATCTACTTGAGTATTTTTTTAAATTGTTGCATTTGTATAGCTCTTTAGTCATATCAAGAACAGCGACTTCAGAAACAACTGATGGTGTTATTGCTCTCTGAACGGTAGTTTAACATTGCTCTTTTTATCTCAAGTAATATCATTAGACGTCTCACCTAACCATTACCTTCTCGAGTCAAGCGAGGTATTTTATCTGGGAAGGTCAGACCGTCAAATTATATTTGTCTGGACTACTTCATCAATAACATATGACTTTAAATACTATAACGTGAAGACTTGATCATTAAATATTACATTCTATAAAAAATAACCTATATTTATTTCGATTAGTGGAGTTCGAGCACTCAACACTGCCAACGAAACCCAACAATTATATGTATTTCGATATTTTCTTATTGTTATAACAGAAAATCAGTATATAATCTAAAATAAATCTTGCTTTATTTTTACCATTAACAACTAACCTCTCTTTTGGAAAAATACATTAATTAATAAAAGAACAATTGTTAAAAACACAGCTGTCAAATTCGAATGGTGTGCTATTTTTATTGTCAATCGATGGGATACCGTTGGCGATAGTGACTAAACAAACGAACGATAATTGCCACAAACCAAAGAATGAGCAGTAATAATTCGTATACAATGTAACGACTCTGTATTTTAAATTGTCATTGTAATGTTAAACACACACACAAATACACACACACACACACACACACACACACACACACACACACACACACACACACACATTCATTACTTCCAGACTTTGTGAGGGAATCGAACCCAGAACGTTTACCATTCGACCGCAGAGGAAGTCTACATGACGGTTTAAAGGGAGATTAAGCAAGTATACTCCTAAATGAAATTTTTAATATTTGCGCCCACCAAAATTGGCCATCGGGAAGTCCAGATTTGGATGCGCTGGATTACCACCCGTGGATCATCATCGAGAGCAAACCTTGTTCGACACGACAAACAACTCTGCTGGTCCTAAAATCACATTTGAAGCGAACAGTGCAGAACTGGAACATAAATGTCATACGTGATGTTAGAGGCGATTGACCGCGCCATTTGAGAGCCTCTGTTGTCTGCAAAGAACATTTTGCGTAACTATTCCTTCTTTGTATTCAGTGTGGTATAGTTAATAAACGTTATAAAAGTATTTTGAACAGTATCATTTTTAATTAGAGCTTCTCAGGTTATCAGCCGTGTAATATCTATGAAACGTTCGAGCCTTCGGCCATATTAAACTCCATTCCCATCATCAGCAAATGAATAATTAATAAATGGCCATCTCAAAGCTATGGCGTTCATTGTGAACTGCATAAGAAATCATGACCTTCTTTTAAGTGTACTCAGCCATTGTCCCTGTTAAAATTGTTTGGTTTTAATTTAATTTGAATTGCTTCCTTTATGAATCTATCGTAATGTCGGTTACTGCGGTGTAAAATCGTGACATCAAATACAATTGTGTTATCATTCTTGAGGCCACACTGTGCCATTGCCGATTTTTCTGGTTATAGATCACGTTTGTGTTCCTCGCGTCTCTCTTTGGTCGTCTGTCCTTTGTCTGTCTTTCCACATCATCAAGGAATTTTGTGAACACCAGGTGTTTTAAAACAAACCTTAACCGGTCTCAATAATGTCTCAGCTTAAAGAACAAATAATGGGACACTTACTGAAAAACAAGAACAAGATTAGAAGGGACGGCAATAAGATTCTTGAGGAGTATTGCAGGGTATACCCTATTAAATAAGAAACGAAATGAAGATATAAGAAAAGAATTAAACATCTTCAAACTTACAGATCGAATTAAATAGTGCAGGAACACCTGGGAACGACATGTTGATAGAGTGCCAGAAGAAACATTTCCAAAATTATTAATAAACAATAGACCTCTAGGAAGAAGAAATTTTGGTCGACCACACCGAAGATGGACTGAACAATTCCAACCTTCATGAAACAGGAACGACCTTATAAAAGCTTGATTGGTGGTGGTAGTGGTGGTGATGATGATGACGACGACGACGACGATGATGGTGATGATGATACTGATGAAGACCAACTACAGTAGTTCGGAAAGGGCACTTGATATAGTGTGATTTCAGAAAGCAATATTAAGAAATGGTGACCTGAGGCCATTTCCCAAGGGCACTTTGTTTCCAGATAGAAAGGGTGTTGGTTTTGTTGGAACTTAGGCAGTTCGGGCGTTCCACTTAGAGATAATCTGGCTGCTCTGTACCTCAAGGCTCAGCGCATTCCACGCCCACAAAACCGCTAACGACCAATCAATCAAATTCTCACTTAACGCTAAGTCACACAATAACATTTTCCTCACCCCTCCCATTGAATTGGCCGACTGCAAAGCAACCTCGAAATAATTACACAAGGAAAACTTTAGCTTGGGCGGTATCGTTCCTCTTGGGAAGAGAATGAATTATGTTCTACAAGACGAATTGGTTGTCCGAGAGATTGTTTTCAAGTGTTTTAAAGGGGACGCTTAGCTAGTGGTTAACCTTTCCACAGTCACCAACCATATTTATGATAAATGTTCTTCCTCTTGACAATGCTTCATTAATTTGACTCCAATAAACCACGCAGCATCCTGTTAGTACATGTCTTAAACTAATTCACCACTTAAGCAGCACTTTGTTTTGTTACCTTATTCGTGGCAGGCATAGAGTGGCTCCCGCTGCACACGTCTCAAGTTTGTATATACACCTTGTTAGGGATGGAAGTGCAAATATTTGTATTAACTATTCCACTCATACGTGACTTGATTGAAATCAACCAATCATGTGCATAACAATTTCACATTTCAACCAATGATAGCCTTCATTAGCGAAAAAAAATTTGTCAGATTTCATTATCACCTATTTTGAACTCTGAGCTGTTTCAGAGATAAAGAAAGTCAAGAAAGGCAGGAAGGAGTGAGTCAAAGTTACGAGAAGAAAACAGGTGCGTGTTGTGATATCACGAAAGACTGTAGACTGTATCAACGTCAGTACAAAAGAACTGTTCCTGTGAATTCAGTTAGAAATATTAGTAAGAAAAATTAATTGGACCGGACTTTTGTGATTTTGCCACCATGGTGTCAGAAGTGGGATTTGTTAAATTGTCAAATTGTTCGAATATATTAAGGTGCCATTTATCAAAATATCTGTCGCTGGCCAAATGGTGCCGGCTGAGGCCTACTGAAATTGTTACCTCTCAGAGAGCGTCTTATATTACTAAGCAAAATGGAACACGTTATTTTTCTAGTACTTATCGCACCGAAATCCAATTTTCAGATCATAGTGAGCCATTACACGCAATTATTGATACATTTGAAGGTTCTAAAATGGTTCCTGTCTTAGACATTTTAGATTAATTTTAACAGAAAATAAACTGATGGAATCGGTGCCAATTTAGAGCGATCGCCTCGGACATAGCTAAACAATCTAAACACATTTGCGTGGCCGGAGTCGATATTGGGCTTGAGAAAATCTGTGCTATCCTCCTATTAGTAACCTATTGGTTAGTAACCTATAATTTGAGAGGCCAGTCATATTAGTAACGCGTTCACTGTAGGTTTTAAGATTGTGGTATTCATTTCTGTAGAGAAATACACTAGCATTTATATTTTAAAACTTTGCGAAGGCTAAGGAATGATACCAATTGAATAAAAAACACCGCTCTAGCCGGAAATTGAATCTGGGATCTCTGGTTTGAAAGGTCAGAAACTAACCACCGAGTCAAACAATACACATTTTGTTGAGTGTACCGAATCTAGGGTTACTGTGGCAAAATCAAAAGACCGGTTACTTATTCTAACTTTATTTTCCTTTTACAACTGGGTCACAAAAACGCAGTTTTCTCTTTTGTCGTTAATACAATTTACAATTAACTGTTACCTTGCAATCCACAGGTGTTCTTACCTATCGTAACCCTGCCACGAACTTCGCTGCTCACAGTTCTACAGCTTTGTCTACCTCACAAACAACTGCTTCCGGCGATATACTCACTAAACTTCCTCACTTAAAACTCTCAACGACTGTATCGCTCAACTCTTGAGTCGAAAACTGGCTTTTCTCACGTCCCGACTTGTTTATATAGGCCAGGCAAATTATCGGCGGATTTTCTGGAAAATACACTCATTCTTGAAATTTCTGGTAAACAATCCGACAGTGGAAAGCTTCTCGAACAGTCTAGAATCGGCCGTTGCTCCGGTCCCACTATTGTTGTCTTTGTTTATCGGCTGCGCTTTGCCTAACGACGTCGTGGTGTGAGGTAGCTGATCTTGAGCGTATCTTTGACGGGCGGCCGGCGCCTAGCGTGACACTATTAACAACCCTTATTATTAAGCATTCTGCACATGTGCTCAGATAAGCAAAGGCACTGAAGATATTACTTAAACGACAAGAAAATATTACGGAAACGCTGACATCTTATTTGTCAGCTCTCTGTATTATCTATTACGAGGATATATTTGCCTGTCTATTATGATTTCAGTAATTTTTATTTAACAGTCAATTTCATATATGGGATGGCCAACAGGGCTTAGAATGTTTTCTTCAGTTCTCTACTATGTATACTAAGTAGGGGAAGTATTGCATTGCACTAAAGTAAGTTCGATTTCGAGATTTCAACAAAAATACGTACATTGAGGCTCCCTGAATCTAAAAGGGGTTTTTAGAAAAAGGTCTGTGATTGTCCGTGTGTCGTCTGATAGCTCAAAAATGAAAAGCTGCTTAGATACCAAACTTGGTATTTAAATTAACCATCATCCACGGACGCCACATGTAGATTTTCAGGAAAATCCCCCTTCCCCAGGCTACCCTTCATATCGAACATTTTTCGAAAATGTTTATTTTTCTCGAAAAGGGCTCTAATGATTTCAATTGAAATACTATATGTTTAATATATTTTATGTGACATAAAATATACATATAGTATATTCTAGCAATGTCCTCAAAAGTCCTCTTTTGCCCGGATGGCTTTTGCATAACTAGCAAAAGACATACACATTCCGAAATATGCACCACAAGTATTTGACATTCTTGAAAGTTTGCTATTATTCTTCCCCATCCCGAAAGCTTGTTGGCTAAGGCATTTTAATGCTGTACAAGCGTCGGTAATTAACCACATATTGCTTAACTTGAATCATTCATAGCTATAAATATGTTGTGAATAACCCAACGTGCATAGCACAATACTGTTTATACTCGTATAGTGCCTTGCTAAATAATACACATAATTATGTGAATTTGTTACGGGCAGAGTATGTCACGTTGGTATGCGGACACATACAGGGAAAAGAAAGGGGGGAGGGAAGAAGGGAGGGAGAGAAGGGGGAGAGAAGACGAAAGAAAGGGTGAACACATTCTAACATTTTTTTTTTTTTACTCTCTGCTATGTATAGTCAATTAGACGAAGTATTGTATTCCACCCAAAAATTCAATGTCGAGATTTCAGCGGAAATATATGTTTTGAAGCCTCCCGAAAAAAAAAGCATTTTTAGAAAAAGGTCCGCGCTCGCTTGTATGTGTGTCTGCCTTTGGACAACATAACTCAAAAACGGAAAGTCGGTTAAAAACCAAACTTGGTATTTAAGCTTGTCTTTCAAGGATGCAACATGAAGTTTTGAAGAAAATTGCTGCACCCTAAACTACCCTTTAAATGGAAAATTTTTACTTTCTTGAAAGTAGCTCAAACGATTTTGATTAAAATGCCATATTTGAGATATTTCTATGGCAAATGAAATATATATCTCGAATTTTCTGGCTATGGCCCATGCAGTCCTATTTACTCTGGATGACTTTTGCACAATTGTAAACCGTAAGAGATAGACCAGATCTTATTATACAAAAAATGTATATCTTGCTAAAACACACAGTTTACGTCTAAATAGCTTACTTTGTAGAGTGAATCATTACGGAGATATTCCTTGGTAAGTTTTGGAGAGCTTATACCTACTTCTGTTAAACGGAACATCATAATTCATTTTTATGTTAACGCAAGAACGGTATTTGAAGGCTTTAAAAGATTTGACTATCCCACAAAGCCTACTGTATTCTAATATTCCCCTTGCATCTACAAGGAAATAAGCAATAAGATTATTTGTACAAATGTTTATCTTAACTAACACGAAGAAGATATAGGAATAAGAGTTTGATAGAATGGTTAGTACAGGAGTAGAGAAAGTGCATTTTCGGCTATATTACGATACCTATTGATATTTTGGATACTCCAGGTGCTTCTGTAGTCTGATGGTTATATGCTAGCTTTCAAATCAAGAGTTCCCCGGTTCGAATCCCGACTGTAGGTACGATTCCTTTTTCAGTAAGGGTTATGTTGCACCCTCAGTAAATGCTGGAAGAATGAATGAGAATGTAAATGAGTGTGTGTATGTTATGTTTATAAGGAAAAAAAAACAACTTAAATAATCCCAAAGTGACACAAATGGTAAACGAATTTTTCAAAACGAAAAGCCACCGATACGACCATAGATGTTAAAGGCTGGGGAAAAAATCTTCTGCTTTATGTAGCTAAGCGACAGAAAAATAAAAATTTGCTGCAACTCCATAACTTTTCAATAATGAGTTTATCTCAGCTCTATTGTTTGTGATTCTTGCCAGAGGCGCCACTCCGTCTAGCTGTGGTTCTGGGTACAGTTTCACAGCTTGCGTGTCTAAGCGTTTCTCTTTTCTGTCTGGCAAGAAAGTTGCCACAGGAGGTTGCACTATTAATTATCCAAATACTTTTATAATTATCCTTAAAGTAGCAGCTATTTCATATGAGCTTAATTGCGGAAATGTTGCTCGTAGCTTCATCAAAGCTTTTCTCCCTCTGGAAGGTAATAAACATGTCTTATTGTGATAGTAAAAGAAATCACTTATTTGGGTCGTTAGACAGGGTGCCCTCATGCAGCGATTAACCAGTAAAACAGTGCTCTGGATGACCTACACTAACGGTCTAACAGATATGTTTTACAGACGTTTTAACACGCACGCAAGCACCCGCTGTTCTACATACAAGCTCACGTCAGGCTGGCCACAAGTTTATTTTCTGACTTAGCAGCGAGAAAGAAAATACAAGTCAAAGGCATTTTTTTAATAATACCTCATTAGTACTTAATACTATAGTAATCAACAAGCATCTCCTAATATTAGCAAAAATGTATGATTTAAAGATAAGCTTGAGCATTTAATGGATATACTTTGGCCCCATGCTGGGCGCCATTTTTTAGGAAATATAGGCAGTGATGATGTAGGAACTCGGAATATTTAATGATGGGATTTGAGCGTATAGTGATGCACTTTTAAATGCTCGGGTTTATTATCGACAATCGTTTTACCGAAACCTGTTTTAAATGGCAGAGGATGGCTAAAGACCGGAAGAGGATGGTGATTGTGGTGGTACTTGAGTGTTTTAACCCAAATAGACTGCCCTGAACTAAAACATCGACCTGATAATATCCTTAGTAGTGATTCTGTTGTGCTTCCCTTGCTTTGTTGATCGCAATCTCTTGCACATGACACTAAAAGGATGGGCTAAGGAAGGCGGAGAAGTTTTATGGGCAGTAAAAGGAGCGAGCTTTGTTAAAAATGACTCGGTGGTAAGGGAAGAATTAAGAGTAGCACTCATCTGTTAAGAGATGATAAATAAAGATAGGCAGCAAGAGGAAGGTGGACATCGCAGTGAAGGATGAAGCTCTGAGTTGGAGCAGGCAATATGATGAGCGACGGTGACTAATGCATAGTGACGGGGAAGTACTTTTATCGCTCGTGTGTAATGGGTCGCTCGCGTGAGGTGAAACACAATACGCCAGGACACGCGCGAGAAATGTTTCAGGGCTAATTTGTAAAGGTTCCTCAAAGTAATCTTGTAGTCTGCCCGTAGATAAATATGAAAAACAAGCTGCATTTGTTATGACGCTGATATCATTTTTCATCGTCGCCATTTAGAAAACTACCACTAATGCACTAATGCTCCAAAAAGGATGTAAATGTAGCACAGGTGTCAGATATTGCAGAGTTGATACATTTATCCTAGTGCCTGGAGAACACGACGTTGTATGTGAGGGGTGAGGCATAACTACTGACCAATGAACTGCTGACAGTTGCAATACGCGGCTAGAGGCGTGGCGCGTAATGAGGACAAACAAAGGTGGGGAAAGGGTAGATAAAAAGGCCACATTTTAATTTTCTTTAGATTTATCTCCAAATTATTAACGCCAATAATGGAAAATACACATTTTGCTTGAAACAAGCAGCATTTATTGATTTAAAGAAAAGTTTCAACATTGTTCTTAGAACCATAAAACGTCTGGAACTTTACAGTAAACACAGTACAATGTTGGATTGAAAAATATAAAGACGTTTAGTCCTCCTACAAATTCTCATGGAATTAAATTTAGTATCGAAATAGCTCTAAACATGTTTGTCTGTTGTGTTATATTACAACACCTTTTCTGCTTTCGAATGAAAGGTTTTCTTCGAATACCTATGCAACGGTTTTTCTTGGGTTGCATTAAAATTTAATTACATTTCTGTAAACTTCCACAGCTTCTAAAATTTGTCGAACTGTGTTACCAGCTTGTTATAGGCCAATAATCTGGCTACGTGTAGCTTCTGATGTGCACGACAAGGAGTTAAACAAGCAGCAGTGGTAGCTTAATGGGTAACTATTTAGTGAGTCATCAGAAATAATACTTCTCTGTCATTGGAGAGTGGTAAACAGAGGGTAAGAAGGTCTCTTTAAATAATCATGATACCCTTGCATTTTAGTAAATTCGCTTTCTGTATGTGCAGCACTAGTCACGTTATTAGGTGTGTTTGATGTTCATTGTTACACCTGCTCTACTCTAGCACGCTCGCCTTGTTCAGTACAAAGAGTACAGGACAGTACGCCCATGTTGTTAGTTCTGGGTCGTCTCCTTGCTGATTGCCAAGTGGGAGACCCGGATTCAATACCTGGTACTAACGTGGGGATTTTCTCGTCGTGCTCCGGGGTGCACTCAGCCTCATTAGGTCCCTGAGGCGCCAATTGAGGAGCTACTTGATTGAGAAGTAGTGGCTCCTGGTTCCATACCAGGAGGTACCGGGACGTTGACAATGTCCCACCATCTAGTACTGACAAGCACCACAATTAGGGATGTTCCGTTAGTGCTGATGCCTTGCCTTTCGGTCCGGAAGATATAACTATGACTCCTAAACACGATGCGAAGGTATGCGATATAGAAAACATTTTATTCCATCTGAAAATGTTATCATGAGATTTCATCGGGAAATACGTTTAGAAATCATAATGAAAGTGTTCAAATCCCTTATTAACCTTATTACTAATGCTTATCTTGTTTGAATGAAATCAAATTACATATAAAGATCTCATATGTTGCACACTTGTTGCAGAAGTCATTCAGAATTAAAAGGACTTTGAGGCATTCCCAGAAAATTTAAAATATACATTTCATTTATAATGAAATTATCTTAAATATGTGGTTAGAGCCATTTTTGAGAAAATCGAAATTTTCTAAAAATGCTCCTTATAAAGGGTAGTCTGGGGTGTGGTGAATTTTCTGAAAATCATCTTGTCTTATCCTAAGATGTTGAACTTAAATACCAGTTTGGTATTTAACCAACTTTTTTCTTTTTATTTCTTTTCTTTTTGTTTTCCTCTTTTCTTATTTCACCGAAGCCTTTTAATTATGCAGGTTAGAGACAATACAGTCACACATACATGCAAACACACAGAGCTTTTTTTAAAAAATGAGTTAGCAACATAACAGTGAAAATCGTTATTCATCGCAATTTTTTTTTTTTTTTTTTTTTTTTTTTTTTTTTTCCTGTTTTGTTTTGTTTTCTAAAACTATCTAATTTAGATTCAGCAAGTTTTGAAAGCGTCTAAATGGTAAAATCTCAATAATGGATTACCTAAAATCTCTACTTGCATAATTCTGATTCAGTTTCTGTTAAGTCTTCTTTCCTTGACGCCCGTGTATTTAAAGCTCAGAGTTTCAAAGAATGCAGGTCAATTAAAAGTGAGCCACAGTCCATGTAATTAAGTGTTAAACGCAGAAATAAACCATCATTATTCTCTTGTTTCTCTGCGAACTGTTTTCTTCACTGTTTCACACTGCACTCAAAGGCATTCTTACTAAGCGAGCCAAATGTATACATTTTCTTGGCTGTTGCAATATCCTTGATGTCCAGTATTTAACCGGAAATTCGCTGTTCGTTCCGAGAGTCCAGTCGTCTTGTTTGACCTAAATGCTCACTGAATATCAGATATAACTTTAGTTGTCTGAAACTGGTGGACGTGGGAACCTCTGAACCATGATCTCCGCATCCTTTAGCAACGGAAGTCCTCTCTTGGCACCCACTTGCTCCTCTAGTCTGACCCAAATATACTTGTTAATTCCTTTAAACAATACTAAAAGTTGGGTATGTTGCTGTAACTGTGTCTAAATGAATCACTGTAGGAACCGCACAAAGGCTGCAATATCCTTTCTGGCCAAATTATGGCACTTCTGAAGCTTGAACTGAGTATTTGTATGTTCCTTGGGGTGCAATTTGAAAACCGCCTCCGTTTCGTGGCGTAATGATTTACCTCTTCATATGTGGTACTATGTTTCCTATATTTTTAAGGCAAGATGTCAATTCCTCATCATATATACGTATAATATAGTAGAGGAACTATTGTATTCCACCCAAAAGTTCATGTCCAGATTTCACCATAAATATATATTTTGAGGCCCCCTGAAACAAAACAAAACAAAAAAAAAAAAAAGAGAGAGAGAGAGATTTTTAGAAAAAGGTCCGTGTCTATGTGTCTGTGTGTCAGTCACTCTTTGAACAGCATAACTCAAAAACGAAAAGTCAGTTAAAAACCAAAGTTGGTATTTCAGTTCAATGTCTTTCAAGTGTGCCACACGAATATTCCTCAACCTAAATTACCTTTACATGGACAATTTTTCGAAAACTTTGATTTTCTTAAAGATGGTTCTAACGTTTTGGATTAAAATGCCATATATTTCAGATATTTTTATGATAAATGAAATTTGTATGTTGAATTTTCCGTCTAGAACCTACGTAGTCCTATTTACTCTGAATGAGTTTTGCATAACCGGTAAACCGTAAGAGATACACAAAATCGTACTATAAAAAAACGCACGTAGATCTTGCTAAAACACACAATTTATGTCTATTTTTTTTTTTTAGTGAACCATTTCGATTTTTGAGAGCTTTGAAGAACTTATACTTCTGTCAAATGAAACATCGCTGTTCATTTTTTATATATTAACCGTGTAAAAGTAACAGAATTTGAAAGCTTTAAAAGATTTGACTATCGCTCAAAGTCTACTGTATTCTCAGATTCTCCTTGTACCTACAAGAAGATAATATAATTTCTGCAAATATGTATCTCAACTAAAACGAAGAAGATATAGGAATAAGAGTTTGTAAGAATGGTTTGTACAAGAGTAGAGAAAGTAATGTGATTTACTCAAAAATGGCTGTAACAATTTTTATTAAAATGCCATATGTTTAATATACCTTTTGCGATACTTGCTATGTAAATTAATCATGTTAATACATATTTGGTAGTGTAAGCTAAAGTTACAATTCATTTATAAACTTTCATGACAACAAGACTAAAACTGGCCGTTAATACTTAGGGTACTAATGAAATGACGTAACACCTAACTTTATACTAACCTAAAAGTAAGTTATTAATGAATGCTTAGCAAAATATACAAATGTATGAATTATTTATTAACTGAAACATAAAGAAGCGATTCAGTTCCTTTTATTTTTTCATTACATCTTGAGCACATCTCCTATACCTCCAAACTTTTTGTCTTCTTTAATTTGTTTTATATTTACTTACAACGCTCTTAGAATATAGCTACACGTGATAAACTCTAGTTTACTTTTCTATCCTGTATTTCACATACATTAGATTCCTTCTAGCTGACGTAGCTATTTTCAAGAAAAGCATCGGCACCCAAAGCCTCTATATTTTTCATTTTCTTTTGGGGCTTAAAAGGATGCTGTCTCAAGCTATGGATACCGTTCTTAAAAAATGGTGGAACATTGTCAAAAATCAGAAACATGGATCTTACTGTTATTAAACACCTAGCAAGTTGGCTCCGCAGTAGATTCGGTGACACAAATACGGTTCAATATAATACAGGACTCTGCGATACATCGCAGGAAATTGACTAGGTGGCCATCTAGTGGCAAGTCCTGATGAAACCATTTGCAGTATAGCTGACAGGGTATGTGTGGCTGCAATAATTATGAGATCCAGAAGGATCTTCATTTCCTCGTGTTTTTATTTTCTGAATGCTGCTAAATCAATTTATTATGAATAGTTTTCCTCGAGAGAAGCACGTGGATTTTGAGGTTAAGTTTAAAATTTTTCTTTGGTTTAGGTCTGATGAATGGATTTTGAAATGTAAAAGGAGGAATTTGAACGGTGTTTAGGCCACAAGAAATTAAACCAGCACTACAGGAGACCATTTTCTATTCACTAATTTCAGAAATCCACGACTTTATAGTCAAGGATATGTAAGGTATAATATCTCATATAAATGAAAAAAATCTAAAATACATTTAAGCCAAATATATTATATTTGCAATTGTTAAAAAGGGTTTGTTACTTATTATTTACTTATTATTTTCAGACTAAAGCATGGGTCTGTTCCATCAGGAAATCTCCCAATTAGTTCTTTACCAGCTCTAAACCCCGTTACAAGAAAGAGTCCTAAGAGAAAACGAAAAGAATATTAATTACCATGTAGAGGATCTTCATAGAGAAGATTTGTTTTCAAGAACATACTAGTCAGGCACAAGCATTAAGAAATATGTGAAAATTAACCTTCTCATGCTAAAATTAAGGAGCGTTCAGAAAATAATATATCAGGAAAGAAAGTGATTTCTCTACCTTCATGTGCAAAGAATGTATCACTGCATTTACCGATAAGTGTATTAATGTATTAATCCAGTGCTTCTTGGGCCAAGAAAATGAAAAAAGAACAACACGTATGAGCAAGAATGCCAAAGGAAATATATATATATATATATATATATATATATATATATATATATATATATATATATATATGTATGTATGTATGTATGTATGTAATTTAGGAGATGTAACCAATCCATACAACCCTTTAAAGTCATTAAAGAGAAATCTATTTTCATGATATTTTGTATTGTATTTTTTTAATTCCCATTCACATAATTATTACAGGACATAGGCTTATTACTATATTGCGTGTATTTATATGTGTACTACATTGAATAGATATAAAAGCATTTGCATTTGACAATAATATATACCCAAAACATTAAGTTAAATTGAAATTTAAATTTGCCGCCAGGTTTTCAGGACTTGCCACTGGGGACACTGCTGTCTTTTTGTCTCCTCTGAAAGCATTGTGAATGGAACAAGTGTCATGTATTATAGTGTATGGTATTTGACGAAAATAAATTTCAGTCTATCTCAACTAAGTAACTTGAACTAACAAACCCAGCTTCAGGCAATAACAAGGGTGATTTCCCCGACTACCACCTCCTAATTTACGCTCTACCCAAGCATTGACAGTTTCCCGGAGTGCAACTGTCACTATACTTTACTGGAGTGCAACTGTCACTAAGTGAAGCTGTCACCCAAATATGTTTTCGTTAAGTTGTTTTCACATCTGATTTAAGGAGTTCACCGAAACTAGCAAGGGTAAGCCACTGTTAATCCATAATGGCTATGAATATATACAAAATTATACAAATCAGAGAAACGTCACTCATTGGCGCTGTCTATTTGGAACTGCTCAGACAAACAACACATGACCAACAACGTCTCTGAAGATTGGAATCGAACGCTGGGCAGTTTACTGTCGAATACACATCCAAATATACACAGATTAGTTAATACCCTTCGAGAAGATGCCGAATGCCATATTCATATATGTAACAGGAAAGATCTCAATCTTGAAGGCAGAAAACGGAAAATATCAAGAATAAAATCTGATCAAATAATTAATGAGGCATTTATAACGTTGGAGGAAAATAGAACCTTTTTCATTTCCTTAAAGTAATGGCATACGTACAAAACATATAGTAAATATATTTTCACTATTGAAGGACGAAGCGTGAAAGGTTGTAAACAATGTACAACAATTTGACGGCTCTACTGGAATAAAAAAATCAACCCTTAATAAAAAACTTAGAATCTGCCCTACTGATCCCAAAGTCGCGGATTCAAATCCGGCCCAGACCGATGGTTTTTAAGCGTGCTTAAAAATGACAGCTCCATGTCAGTAGATTTACTGGCATGTAAAAGAACTGCGGGACGAAATTCCGGCACACCGGTGATGCTGATTTGATCCTGGCAATTGACTGCGTCCTTAAACAACAAAATAGTTTGAATTTTTAATAAAAATACTAAAACGGCTATTTCTAATGGAATGATTGATTTGAAATACAGTTTAAAGATAAAAAGAAAAGAAATAAAGAAAAACAAAAACATTTTGTAAAGGCCATTGCCGTTTGCGCAGCATTGACTTACTTTTAATTCCCCTTATTCTAGTACTTGACAAAATTTTCTCATATGACTACATTTTTTTTTTTTTTTTATTGTAGTCTTCAGATCCCTTGTCGCTTCTGCCATTTATATTTGAAGGTAAAGACAGGCACTTTAAAACGTGCGTTTGAAATTCTTAATGTTCTTTGGTTGTTTCACTCACTGGTAGATCATAATTATTTTATTTGTTTGCACCTGGCCTCGTTAACAATTGCACAAAAAAAAAAAAAAAAAAAAAAAAAAAAAAAAAAAAAAAACACTAAATTGTCATTTGTTTCTCTCTTAATTTAGTTGATAATTATTAAATACGTATCAACATTCACTATGTAATCAAAAAATTTGAAAATGAATTATAAACACGATTTCTTCCAACCATCTCTGTGCTGCTCTGTGCAGATGACAGCAGAAGTACTTCACTACATTCCAATTCTAAAAAAATAAGGAAATGTGTAACAAGGGAGAGCAAACTGTAAAAAATGATACAGTTATATTAAAAATTGTAAACATAAGTAAGTTTCGTAATTGAATAGACGGAAATTATGCATTAATAACAAATAATAAACAAAGATCTGACCCTCGCACATATCTAAAGCGCATAGTTTCAAATATAGGTTAGCCATTGTTGCTACTGACTCGAACCTCATCTGAACCTTTAGTTTTCTATGTTGTCATAATTACCACCTGGTCATTCTTTTGTTTTGAACAAATTATCAGCTGATTATTCCTTTTTTTTAGTCAATGTCGCCAATTGTATCCCATAAATTATTGAAAAACGGTTTATTACATATTAAAATCAAAATATCACTTCATTTCAATTTGACAACTGTTTTTAAATTCTTTCAATAATTAGTGTATTTTTCGGAAGAAGGGCTATTTGTTAATGCTAAAAATAAAGCAAGATTTATTTATTTTAATCTGGTTTTCTGTTATAACAACAGGAGAAGGTGGAAATTGAAGTCATTCTTCAGTTTCGTTTTCCTCTGTTGGCAGTGGTGAACTAAACCAATCGCAATTAATATATTTTGTCAGGCTTGAAGTTAACGACATGTAAGTTGTACAGAAGAGGGAGGACGAGGGAGGAAAGATTCGCCGTAAAGCGAACAGAGCTGCGGATTCTACCAGTAATTAAATAAAATTAACTGAAACAGTAAAGTGACAAAGGAATCAGATCAAACGAGTTCCTTCTAGTGCTACAAAGTAGCACAGGTAGAACAAATAATAAAACAGAGGAAAGGCAACAAAGGAAGAAAATATGAACAAGGGCAAATGAGAAAATGTCATGGCTGGGGCGTAGGTGTTAAGTATCTGCTGGAAGAGTAAGTTTGGAATTAACCTGGATCACAACAGACTTTTATCCAAGTTTTTCTGCGACCTGAAGTCCGTTATCACTGGCCCGTTTTTGTAATACGCTGCAGTAACCTAAGAATGCAAAAGAACTAATTTGTCACGTTCCTTTTTTAAATCTTACAGCCATCAAAAACTTATTCATTTATATGTTTAAGGACTTAGAGGAAAAATAATCCTCTCTCCCTCCTCTTACTCCTTCGTGGTCAAGGGGCAATATGCTAGCATATGGTTCCCTGCTGGTTCAAATCCGAAGGCCGATGGATTCTTTCGAGCATGGCTTCTTTCGGAAGGGAAGTAAAACCTGTGGTCCCGTGTTGTAGATTTACGGCACGTAAAAGAACCTCAAGCCTGATAGAGAGGTTTCTGCGCAAAACTATAGTCTTTCACGTCCAATATAGAATGGGACCCTGAGAACCATAGCAGTTAAAGGCTGTCCAAAATTTAAACTCAGTTTCATTTGCAGACACATACACACAATTATATTTGACATTTTTCTACTAAAAATTAATTTTGTGCGCATTCTTTCTCAAATATAACTTAGGTAAGAAGAGAAAGCATTGTATTCCACTCAAAAATTCGATACCAAGATTTCAGCGGAAATGTATTGAGAATTCCTGAATCCAAAGAAAAGATTTTTGAAAAGATCGGTGTAGGAAATCGTGGTGAATGAGAAACTACCCAGCATTCATCTATGGACCAGGTAAAACTACAAGATCAGAGTGAGCGAGCAACGGAAATGAATCAGATGAACTCGGGACCTCCTAAATGAGGCCTCACACATTACCGGAGACCGATCTTGCTGGTTGGTTCTACACATACACCCCCCCCCACACACACACACACACACATATACACACACGCACACACAAGGGTGTTTTGGGAGTGAAGTACCGATTTTGTAAAAAAAAATACCAGAAGATTATTTTCCAAATAGTTTATTATCGTTAATAACCTAAACCTTTCTCTACTTCTACACTTAGTTACCACCCTTATTTACCACTTACCATACATTTACCAGTATTTGTCAAAGAACGATGCCGCCTGTGATAAAAGTCAAAGTCTTCACTTCTTTTTTAAGATAATCGCCGTTGAAATGTTTTCAGTCAAGGGATTTCTTCAGATGAAAATCCCTTAGTGCGAAATCGGACTGTAGGGAAGATGGTCAAATTTTTCCTAGCCAAATGATGCAATCAGATCTTGAGTTTAGGCTGTGTGTGGCCGGGCATTGTTTCCCCATAAGCCTCACACAATTGGGGACGAATGTTCACTAACTAATTTTTGTATTCAAAAAATGAATCACAGATCCGACTTTACAGTCGGCGGGTCATTCTATTGTTCTTAACATTTCGAAACGCTCAAACAAAAGGAAAATACAAAGTGCCTCTGGCTCCCTAATTAATACAGGAAGAGATTGCGCATGCTCAAAATCTCGACTGCAACGCTGCAGCGGCAAAATATTTAAACGGTACTTTAAAAATACGCTTCGTGTATAGATGCACAATGGTTTCCTCTTTGCAACTTGGAGTGCCAGTATTTTGACATTGCATTGAAAATAAGTATTACTATCATTGACACGCATATTATAATAAGCTAGTTAAGCATGATATTGAATACACTTGCTTATAGCTAAGATTGCACAAAAGACATTTCAGATTTAATTGAAATCATTACGATTAAGAAAAGGAGATTGCAGGTTAAAGGCTTTTGAAACGTTGCTAGCTAAAAGAAACTCTACAGTAAAACATAAACTTAACTGTCTACAAAAGGGCGTGAGGAAATAAGTAGTGTGTATTTTATCCCTATTTAAACGTTATTGCTACTACTATAGCAGTGGAATAAAACCACATTGGCATCCAAGCTGTGGCCGAAACGCTGTTAACGTATTTATGGATACTAAATCCAAACAACTGCTATGTTATATAACGGATCGTGCTTTCGATTGTCACGCGGGAGACTGGTTCAATTACACACGAATACTATAATGTTTATTCTCCTACCTATTAACCCATACGCAGATTAAACATATTTTTAATTATTTGCTATTCGACTGAAAGACATACCTCATCAGTCGAGACTGTCTAAAACATAGATCCGTCGATATGCGCCCTAGCTGGGAACCTTTAAAATGTTTTTACAGATGGATAATAATTAGATTTAAAACACCCCAGCACGTGATACAGCGGTAAAATACCATTCATGTAGTTGAGCTTGCAAAATAAAAACTGCTTGCAAATGATCATATCAATTGTGTTAGTATTATTTAAATGAAGAGATAAGAGCGGAAGCTTTCTTTTTGTTTAAATTGAGCAAAAGCAAATGGATGATAACACTAAATACTGTGCATAAGTTAAAGCATAAAATTAAAATAGTATGTACATTGCACATAAAATGCAAAACAAAAAAACGATCCTTCCCCTCAATAAAAATAAAGAAACAGTAGTTGAGAACGGAATAAGCCTTGAACTAGCCTTGAGTGAAATAAACGCAGAATTCCCACTAAAAGGTGAAGGTCTTAAATAAACAATGTTAACAAATGGTAAGGGAGTATTCATTGATATAATTTGTTTGAAATCTATATAGTTAAAGAGTAACCTGTGGGATAGTCTGTTAAAAATATACCATTTTAGGATTGTTACAAGACACAAACTGTTAGGGAAACATCTGAAATATGTTTTTTAGCATTTACAATTTCAAAAAAGTGTTAATTTTAGAGATTTTAAGGGGATATGGAATGACTTCTGAAGTGCATGTGAATATGCTAAAGTGCCACTTTTTTGCTTCTAATCTAAGATCTGGGAGATCCGAAGGGCGACTAGATCCGGGCGACAATGTGCGCAAGCATGGACGGGGTTCCTAACATTCCAGATATAACGCATTCGGAATCTAAGGCTCAGGAGTGCCCTCAAAAAGCAGGTCCGTCAGCAATACAAGCAATTCTAGTTTAAAAAAAAAAAATTCCAAAACGCATAGCTACGCCCAACTGCAAAACTAAGCAAAATTTCACGCCCAATATATAGAATTGGACGCTAAGATCCTAGTACGTAAATCACGCGTTTCTGGACATAGGTTTATTAATAAAATATAAACAATTGTACCCATCTACCTACCACCAAGCCTTGCAGCATTTAGTTATTTACATCTCGTGTACCAGATTTTATAATAATCGGTTCGCTGATTCTTGAATGAGAAGTTTAGCTTGCAGGCATACACAGCGAATTTTAGAATGTTACGTTTGGCTTAACGTAAGGATTAATTCAATTATTATTCTTCCAAAATCGAAAGCTAAAGTCAATAAGCTTCGCTTACAGATTTCACTGTTTGCTCCTACTTCTGCTTTTGTACTGATAGCTGGGTGGGATTTTTTTTTCTACTTTCTTTACTATGTAGAGTAAGTAGGGGAGGTAGTGTAGTCGACCCAAAAATTCGATGTCAAGATTTTTGAGGGCCCCTAAATAACACACACACAAAAAAAAGAAAGACCCACAGTTTTAGAAAAAGATCCGTGTGTGTGTGTGTGTGTGTGTGTGTGTGTGTGTGTGTGTGTGTGTGTGTGTGTGTGTGTGTGTATCTGCCTGTGAACAGCGTAACTTTAAAAAAAAAACGAAAAGTCGGTTAAAAACCAAAGTTAATATTTAAGTTTAATATCTTTCACGGTTGCATCACGAAGATTTTGAAGAACATTTTTGCAACCTTTACGTGGAAAACTTTTCAAAGATTTTAATTTACTCAAAAATGTCTAACGATTTTCATTAAAATGTCATATTTTAATGCACTTTTATGGCAAATGAAATCTGTATTTTGAATGTTCTGCCTATAGACCTATTTACCCTTGGTAGCCTTTGCGTAACTGCTAAACCGTAAGAGATAGACCAAATCTTACTATACAAAAAATATAGATCTTGTTAAAACATATAATTTGCTTCAAATGATCTTGTTTGTGAAGTGAACCATTTCTGAGATATTGCTTGTTATTTGTGCTCAAATAGAAGGTCGTTATTCACATTTTTATCTCCTGGCCAGCTTCAAAAGATTTTATTGTCGCTCAGAGCTTACCATATTCTCATATTTCCCTTGCCCCTACAAGAAAATTAACAGTAAGATAATTTGTGCAAATGTTTATCTCGACTAGCATGAAGATAGAGGAGTGTGTAAGAATATTTAGTGCAGAAACAGAGAAAGTCGTGTCTCCTCTTTGGAGAACTTATGTTTAGTCAACTCATTTAAGTGGAGAGTTCAAACTTTGCATAGCACAAATAGTTACATTACACGTACAAATGCAATAGAGCTTCAGCCTGATGCACCACTTTCGATTAAATGGTTTTCTCCGCAAGTGTGTTTGTTGATTAACTCACCGAAGCTTGGCGCGCTGTTTTCGGAGTGCTTGCTGTACGAAAAAGGTTTATTTTCGAGCTGAAAATGTCAATTAGTTTGTAGAGCGCAGTCGAGTACACTACCCAATTCCCTTTATCGCGCGCTGTAAGCTGTGTGTGTTACGGGATTAGCGTCCCTGTTAAGCACATCTTCCATTGCAGCCCACGTGTAGGCGTCGCTCGAATCACAGCCAACACATCTTCTGAATGAGTCACTAAAGGATGTCTTCATTAACTGTGCACCAGCCTTGCCTCTTTTTGTTTTCGTGCCTTTCCTTTGTCAGAGGAACCACCAGAATTTGGCTCATAAATTCCTCCTCTGAAACAGTTAAAAGAGAGTTTTGCAAGACAAATATACCGGGTGATCTGCTAAAAATATGTAAAGAATCCAGTAACAAGAGAATTTTAATGTTAAACGTTTATTGTCATTAAGCTAGACTTCAAAGTCTGCAAAAGAAGGGAGGTTGTATTTACCTCCTTCCAGTATACGCGAACTTTGCCACTCTTAACACATGGACGTGTATTGTGTGCAGTGGCGGCTTTCTTATATTTTGCGTTTGCTTTACGAAAGCACTTTCAAATCTTATGCTTAGTGACTTTTTGGGTACTGCTTAGTTTAAGAAGTCAATCAATATTTGGCGACAAAGTTGATGTGCATAGTCTGAACACCAAGTGTTCATTGTGTAACATATTCTGATACAGACCTTTAATATAGTTCAATTTGGAAAAACTCTTCGCAAATATATGTAGAGCTATACTCATTCTTATACACACTATTCTTGCAAATGTTTATTTTTCTATTTCCCTTGTAATCGACATAAGCATTTCCAGAAATTACCATATTGCTAATTTTCTTGTACGTTCAAGGGTAACATGGGAATACAGGCTTTAAGCGATAGTGAAATGTTTTAAGAGCTGGTTGCTATGCGATACCTTTGAAATTCCGTTCTCTTTGCAATGCCAAGTAATAAAGAAACGGGTAAAATATTCTTCAAAAGTAAACCAGAATGAAGAGGTCTTCTGATTACATTCCCAAGGTATGACTTGAAACTGCCATGGAATCGCCTGTTTGTGTCCGTTAATGGATACTGACTGTCCGTCCCTACGACTGAAGGATTTTAGTGGGGTATATCCGCTCACTATGTAAGCTTCTCCAACGTTGGACACCCCTGGGCTAGACAATATTGTAAAATCAGATGCAGATTAAGTGCATTATAAAACCAAAGTTTTAAATTAAAAAAATGCATCGACCTCACAGGAAGGAGTAACCAGGTGTCACATTTGCGTTTAAATGCAATATGAGTCAATGTTTTCACACCATAATATATCCCTAATCTGACGTGTAAATTAATATAAGTGCAAACTATAGTATAGAAGCACCTCGGATTAAGATATTCCAGGATTTCCTGCTCAAGCAACAAAGATAAAATATGTTCATCTTTGTTAAATACCAAATGCGTGTATAGGTTCAGTATCCCCAAAATATACACGTAGATTTTCAAGAAAATCTCCTTCCCATTTATTACTTATCTATAACCTTAAGCCCTAGAAATATTATACCCGTTAGATTCAAAAATATATTTCACATTGCAATTGCTTATTTACAGCTTCCACGAATCTAAGAGAACCGTTCTGTATCTGTGAATAGCGTAAATTGAATATAAATCGAGCAAGTATAAAATACACACTCGAATCAAACTCATGACGAAATTTTCAGGAAATATCCCAATCTCAAACAGGGTTCTTGACTTCTTTTTTTTTTCTCAAAAATGCCTAAGTAGTCTTTCAATACCCGCGCATCAATATTTTCAGCTTCTATATCACCAGACGTAGACGATTTACTGCATTCTATTAAAAAATTCGATTTGAATCCTCGCCCCCCCCCCCCCCCCGAAATAATATCAACCATAAACAACAGTAATAATTGAAATTTTTCTGTATCAGCGAATTCCTCTTTATCTAAATTATTTTAAACTGAGGGACGGAAATCCATTAATATTATGTCGGTCTGGGTAGCTCTGTTGGTTAGACGCTGGCCTACTGATCCCAAGGTCTGTGGTTCAAATCCGGCCCAGATCGATTGTTTTTAAGTGTCCTTAAAAACGACAGCTGCATATCAGTATATTTACTGACATGTAAAAGAACTCCTGCGGGACGAAATTCCGGCACACCGGTGACGCTGATGTGATCCTGGCATTTGACAGCGTCGTTAAACAACAAATTAATTTTAATTTTTCTGAGGTAATAATATACTTTAATACCTTAACTATGTTAAGTGTTAGAAAATGTACGATATTCTTATAGCAAACTCACAGAAGATTAATATTAATTTTTTGTAGGGTGAACCATTTCCTTGTTATATATGTGAGTTTCGGAAAACTCAAAACTTTCCATGAAATGGAACATCGTTGTTCATCTTTTTATATGTTAAGTGTGCAAGGAGAACGGAATCTCAAAGCTTTAAAAGACTTGACTATCGCACAAAGTCTACTGTATTCCCATATCCCCCTTGCACCTACAAGGAAATAAGCAATAAGATAATTTGTACAAATGTTTATCTTAACTAACACGATAATATGGGAATAAGAGTTTGTCAGAATGGTTAGTACAAGAGTAGAGAAAGTCATGTGAGTGCAACACATATTTTTCACACTGATAACATATGTAGATAAGATGTACCTTTAAATGCCTCGTGACTTTCTCTGATGGATATAGAAAGCAAAGAGTATTGCTCTTCAGATTTTTAGAATTAGCTCCTGAATGAAGAAGTGGTTTCAACATGACTACATTAAGCTAATGAAATGAAAATACTCAAATATATCATACAAAAGCAATGTTTCTGAATAACAGACCCAAAGGCTGCTTTGAAACTTATTTTCTAAATTGTATTTTTAGAACCCTAGTGCTGGAAAAAGACAGCGATATTGCAGTAATGACATGACACTTTAAATATGTTCAGTTAACGAGAAATGTGATGAGACACTTGAGCAGATTAAATGTTATTTCGGTCGCGGCAGTAACTCGTACTCATTAAGGAAATTCTCTGGAATTTCTATACCTTGTTTTTGCCTGCGCTTCACTCCCACACAATTTTACCCTTTAAAAACTGAAACACGAGGAATGTTTATGATTTCTAAAAATATCAAAGGTTATTATCCTCGTTGCTGCATCCGACACCCATTTTAATTTTGGTACATGGCATGTCAATTTTCCATGTATGTTTTCTTGTTAGGTAAAAGTGACAATAATTTCTCAGTTTAGCGAATACAGCAAAACATCCGGCCCTCATTTATCCGGAATTCCGGACTGTCCAGATCAGATTTGTAGATACTTTTTACTTTCTCTACTGGTAGGTAGAGGAAGTATTGTATTCCATCCAAAAATTCGATGTCGAGATTTCACCGGAAATATGTTTTGAGGCCCCCTGAATCCCCCAAGAAAAACATTTTTAGAGAAAGGTCCGTGCGCGCGCTCCTGTGTGTGTCAGTCTGTCAGTCTGTGGACAGCATAACTCAAAAACGAAAACTGGTTTAAAAACAAAGGTGGTATTTAAATTTGACGTCTTTCAAGGATGCGACACGAAGATTTTGAAGAAAATATCCCGACCCTAAACTACGCTTTACATGGAACATTTTTCGAAAATGTTGATTTTCTTGAAAATGGCCCTAACGATTTTGATTAAAATGTCATATGCTTAAGATAGTTGTATGACAAATGAAATGTATATTTTGAATTTTCCGGCTATAGCATATGTAGTCCTGTTTTCTCTGGATAACTTTTGAATAACTCGTAAACCGTAAGAGATAGACAAATTCTTACTGTACAAGAAATGAAGATCTTACTAAAATACACAATTTATGTACCAATACATTTTTTTGTTGAGTCAAGCATTTCGGAGATATTCCTTGTTTTGTGTACCAGTTTCAGAAAACTTAGAACTTTCGTGCAATGGAACATCGTTGTTCATTTTTATATGTAACTGTGCAAAGAGAACGGGATCTCAAAGCTTTAAAATATTTGACTATCGCTCAAAGCCTTCTGTATTCTAGCAATAAAATTTAAGCAATAAGATAATTTGTACAAATGTTTATCTCAACTAAGACGAAGAAGATATAGGAATAAGAGTTTGTAAGAATGGTTAGTACAAGAGTAGAGAAAGTCATGTGAGTGCAACACATCAGATTTTTTATTATTTTGGTAAGGCCTGGCATGTTCGTGCTGATTAACTCTTAAATAGTTACTGTGTAATTCTTTTGCATCGTTAACATAGCCACACCTAACGGAACGGTTCACTGGGGCGTTGATCCAATAACTGCATGTGAAAGGCGAACTCGTTCGAATTCTGTCCGGGTTAAATGGCTTATTTGTGATTTTATCTACTATAGTTTCTCAGTGAAAGTGGAGATTTTTAATTTTGATCATAATGTAATCTTTTAAGTCTTGAAAACAAATTTAAATGTCCAATGACGGATATGAGTGAAAAAATAATATATTCATTATAATATTTTTAATACATGATAATCATGTGTGCAATATAAAAAATCAGTACAATCGGAAAGTATTGATTATATGCTCCAAAGTTTACACTTTTCTTAAAATTAACATTGTAAGCATAGGGCTTACAACCTCCCCTTAATTTTGATCGAGCTTTTCTCATATATATTTTTCTGCATACATTTTTACATTTTTCACTATAACCATTTGTCTTAGAGCAACAACACTTTTAGCACTCATTTTTGGGTTACTTTTGGTGGTACTGACATTTTCTATACATTTTTAAATTAAGCATATGGAAGTTATATCTATGTAATATAAAAAAGTAGATAGAATTATAAAGCATTGATTTTTATGTGTACCAAATTTCATTCTTCTAGAGCAAATAGTTACAACCTTACAACCTCCCCTTAGGAGGGTAATGGTTGGGATATTTGAGGTTCAGATTACGTATCGGGGTCAACACTTCACATACTTACTGCGCATATGAAGCTGCACTTGTTTATTGCACAACTGTAATAATCCATATAACTGACAGTAATTCACACTTATGATATTTGTAGAGAGTATATGTTTGAAATAAAGCAATAGTACAAGTCAAGTTGCTTAAAAGGGACGCTGTGTGACCCCAAATACTTTAACGAAGCAACTACCTATTAACTAAGGGTAACTTTGTACTATCCAGGGTTCGCTAACGAGTTTCTAACCAAACAGCATTTTTCTTACATGCGCAATATTTTGACTCCGAAGCTCTATCTCTACAGTCCCATTCGCATATGAAGCAACAGTATTTAGTGTAGCCTAGTCGGAGTCTAGTTAATATTGCAATGACTTTGAAGTCTGTCCATATTTTCCATTTAAACGTTTTATATTAGACTTCTTGGTTCAATTCATTATGATTCCTTCATATGCACGGAATAACCAATAGGAAATGATGACAACTCATTGCCATTATGTAGTAATAGAGCTTTGAAACTTAATTTTGAAGAACTTATAAACAACCCCACTGATCACAAATGTAATTAATGTTCAGAGCACTCAAGGCACTAACATCTGCAGAACAATTAATCGCCTTCCTCGGAAAGACGTTTCTGACGATCACGAAAAAAGTTACTTTCACATTTTTGGCAAAATAGTTCCATTGTTGCAATCTGCAGGCTAACGTCTCTGCCTTGGCTATAGAAAGCTCCAGGTGTCTGACTAAAGCATTTAATTCACTCTGGCTAATTCTGTGATGTTGAGATTTAAAATCAGGTGCAAAGTCAGCATCTACTTTCTTATCTAGTTACAATTTCCTGCCATCAGTAATGTGCCATAATATAACAATAAGAAGCAATTGGCAACTTTCAGTAACATACTCACCATAAGGGATGCTCAATTAAAAATTGTATTTAACACTCATGTTGCAATTTACCTAGTGACCAGTTATACCCAACAATGAATACAAGATTCCTGCGATCTTGTCTATTGTTGTTCACTGTTGATATGCACAACAATATAAAAAATTTGAGTTTTTCTTTCGAATGTTACCAACTTCATTTAAATACGATTATCCAAAGCGACGTGATACCAGTTTAAAGCATGGCAATATTTTATTCTGACCCGACCACGATAACATAGTCTTTTCACGGTTGGGTTATCTTTCTTATTAATTGTTGGTTTGTAATAATTTCTCTCGATATTACCGATTTAGTGAAAGCAAAACAGCTGTGAAGCGTTATCTAAATGCAGATGGAAGATTTGGAAGGCGTGGTAAACAAAATTGCGTTTGCAGGCCTTCATAAGTGTAATACAGTTCATGTGCTGTTAAAATGGACTGCCATTTTGCTCCGGTCGTCGGCCAGGCGTACTCAAAGAAGAAAATACTAACGGTTTAATTAGCTTCGATTCAATTGGAAAACGCATACGATTCGCTGGTAAAAGTGAACATGAGCACCCGTGGCTGACAGCTCTCGTTTGCTCGGTGACTGCACAAAATTGGAAACTAATTTCAGAATCGTTACAGGATTTGCAAAGCTCTCGCTCGCAAAAGAGAATGTTTACATGTTGTCGTTTTGGAGCCCGACAAATGCGATTGCAACACACTTTATGCTGCGTTTCATTTGATTTGCATTCCAATTTCCAAAATATGAAACGGGCTGTTTACAGCTTCAGTTATTTTGCTGCAACACGCAGACCGGATTTTTAACGTAATTTCGTAAAAGGGTGTGATAACCAGTGGTTCTATGCTCTTTGCCCTAACAGTACTTCTGTAGCCAATTACTGACACGTTAACAGCATAAACGCTCAACCGAATAATAAACAAAAGAGCTAAAATGCATATTTCGCGTAATTACAATGACAAAATTACTATAACAAACTAACCGCAAATGCTCTTTTATTCCATGAATGGCACTTTATTGTTATTTTATGCATCTGTAACAAAGTTCACAGCTCTGCATACGTTATTTCATTTTTTACAGGGAGTTCTTTCTTTTTCCTTCATTTGCATTACTTCCTTCAATTACTTGTAATTAAAATGTGTGCATAATAGTACAAGTTTTAATTTGTTCAGCTTCATACTGGAAAAACACTCCAAATTTGAACTTTCTCTATTATTTCATTATAGTAAGCAGAGGAGCTATTTTACCCTAAAATTAGATAAAAGCACTTTACCAGGAAACACGTTTTGGGGTCCCCTGAATATAAAAAACAGAAAAAGATAGGCGCACGAGTGTGCGTTTGTGTGTATGTATTCGCGCGCGCGGGTTTCTAGGTGAGTGTGTGTGTTTGTGTGTATGTGTGCGCGCGCGGGCGTGTTAGTGTGTGTGTGTATTTGTAAACGAGTGTGTGTGTGCGCGCGCGCGAGCGAGGTTATGCGCGTGCGTGTGAGGGTGTCTGTGTTTGTATGAGCGCACGTATGTTTGCTTGTGTGTGCGCGAGTGTGAGTGTGTGAGAGAAGGCGTGTGTGTTTGTGTGTGCGTCGTGTGTGCGCGTGCATCTGTATGCTGTGGTATATGAGCGTGCGTGTTAGTGTGTGTGTATAAGCGAAAGTTTAGATATATAAATTTAAGCATCTTCCATGGATGTGACGCGAATATTTTGAAAAATCTCCCGTACTTACACCATACTATCCAGTATAAGTACAATTTCAAATTTGTTTGAAATCATGCAAGACTAAGAATTGTTAAAATAAAACTCCTTAAAAATGGCATAATTTCTTACAAAGCGAACAACTTCCTAATTGAGGCTGCAACCGAAGCTCTCCGAACCAAAATCAGATAAAAGAAATCTGCAATCACATTGACTTAAAACCCAGCAGGGGAAAATAAATACGTCCTATATTTTTAGTTTTTGTAATTATAACCGAAGCACATGTACAAACAATTTATAGATGAACTTTCAGTCTGTATCTTCGCAGTGTAATGCGCATGTCACGCGGAAGGCCAGGGCATTATTTTTTGTTGTACCTTATTAAATGCGTACTATACTAATAAATCAACAATAATTTTCAATAATTTTTGAGTAATAAAAAACCTATAACTTTAAAGACTTCCAGCTTCAAATATTGCCAACAAGGAAAACAATCCCAGAGCAGGTCTTAATAAAATTATAGCAGACAAAATTTAATGGCGGCTGATAGCTAACCATTACTATTCTTTTTCCTGTGGTGCAAATAAGTTTTATGGGCCAAATTATATTCATATCACTCTCTTTACAGCGTGATTTCACAGTATGTTTAACTATACAACACCGCAAGGCTTGGAAAGCCTCTGTTTGGAAGTTGCATTGGGTCAACCGCCATTAAACTTTGTGTCAGCCGTATATTTACTTCACCTAGCCAGAAAATCATGACGCTATGAGTATTATAGAAGAGTACATACGTACAAATCCTTTAATAAGATATTATTCATTAACTTACTGCTTGTGTTATAACATTCAAATCTTGCATGAAAACATGTGTAAGTAATTGAAGTATATGATAGAACATTGAAGACTGTGAAATGTATATATTGCAAACTTTAGCCCTATGTCACATGTACCTTTTTCTCAGAAAGTATGAAAGGAGAGAACTGAAATTTTTAGTACACGTTTTCCAACACATAGTTGAAGTTTCTGGACTACAAATAATAATAATAATAATAATAATAATAATAATAATAATAATAATAATAATAATAATAATAATAATAATAATAATAATAATAATAATAATTGCTATTATTATTATTAATGTTAATATATATTAATGATATTAAGAAAGCAACACCATTGCATATTTTTATTTTTTGCACTTCGTAAATGTTTTTTTTTTTTTTTTTTAAATTCCTAGTAAGCTGATATACATAACTAAATCATTGAGGTTCACAAGATAGCTGGGTATACTAAGGGACTTCCAGCGTCTCTGGTGGGCCTATCTAGCTGCGAGTCTGAAAGCACCCCTTCGGTTCCCTCATTCATCCCTGCCTCCTTGGGAGTGGTAGCTACAATAGACCTGTGTAGGTCGACGTGAGCGAGGTATCCCCCTCCGTAGTGTACCCTTGACCCTTTTTTACTAAGTAAAAGCATACAAAACTGTGGTTCTGTAATGCTAGTAGTTTCAGAGGAAAAGGTAAATGAATTCACATGTTTTAGGAGTAAATTTTATTATTTTTCTGATGGATAAAATAATTTTGGAGACTCAACCATAGAAGTTATCAATGCAAATGACCACTTGAAATAATTTTTATGATTCATAGAATAATTCATGAACATTGCAGGAAAAACAATGGGGAAATTTAAGAGTAATGATTATCCTACTCAGTAAGATGATTTCGGTATGTTCAGACTAAGTTGTCCCCTTAAAATGCTATGGGAAGGAAAACATTTGAGTGAGTCGCCCTATATAAGGATGCGATGTTTTTCTTTTTGAGTGCTGAAGTTTGCAAAAAAGTGAACGGAAACAAACTCAAGACCTTCAGATGGACTTCGCACTCAATCCACCGGATGTATAGCAGAACACTTAATTAAAACTGTGATACGATGTCATAAAGTTTGGTCACGTATCTGTTCGACCGCGGAGTTTTAACGCTTTAAAAGCTCTCCCTGAGGCAAACACTTGATATTGCTGTTTCTCACGCGGACCTTATTTTCCGGTCTGGATTGAAGAGTATCTTTTTTGTACCAGTTAAACCTGTGGTTTCCAAACCGACACCCAGGCTACAGTTACCAATTCTTTTCTCTAATCTAATTATTAGGGCTCGGATTTTTAGATAAATATATATTTTGTTTGCATCGTAACACTTGAAACTGAGTTTAATATTCTGGATATTCACAACGGAACAAATATTTGCAATTTTATTGCTCACAAAAACACATACATACGTTCTGATTTTTTGTGTAAATAAATATTTTCGAGTATTTGCATAAAATACACAAAGATCGCATAAACCCCCCTTTTAAAACAATTTTTACATATTTACAGTCATACAAAAAAATCAGAATTATTTTTAACAAGTCACCATTCAAATTATTTAATGGTCAGTTATATAGGCCATTTATTCATTATTGGAAGCACTGACACGTCAGCTGTAGTTTCGCTTCAGAATAAAATATAAACATCCTGCTTTCTCAAGCTGCAGGGATTACAACTCAAGAATGGGAAATTTCTCCACTGCCATGTGCTTGATTAAGCATCCATTATTAACTTATCGTGTCACAACCCGGCTATTCTATACACTGATACTTGTAGGTGGCCATTAAACTGTGTAGTCAGTCGTTTGTGAATCCACAAAGTTTATATAATCTTCTAGTTGTGGTGTTGGGAAGTAGCATACCGAAAGTTTTGAGTTCACAGTGAATTAAATATACTTAAAGTGAGAAGTAGTGCAACTTACCATGTGCAAGAGTATGCTGCGGAATTTAAGGGTATTTTCGATTGTGATGGTAAAATCTTGTATTGTCAGCCATGTGGTAAAGCTTTAACAGCAGACTAACATTCACAAGTAACACAACTTTTAAGTGGTGTAGTAATACCACAAGAGGGTTTCATATGGCGATAATTTTGTGAGCTCTAAGCGGGAGAAAAATTATCCCAACATCAAAACCTTTAGTGGTGTTTATTTAGGGTATTCCGGGAAATAATTAATAATTCATTTATTTAATATAAACAGTGATTCAAAAGTAAACAGCTTACAACTTACAATAACATTGCTACATTTTAATCAGTATTTTATTTTCACAATTCGCACTACATTAGTCTAACAGGCTTTGAAAATGACAAGAACAACAATAGTTTTAGCGTTTAATACAGGAAAATGGGGAATTTGACATATGATGAATATACATAAATGAATGAATTTGCGTTAGTAGCCTATTCATTAAAGGTAGGCCTGTTCTTATAGTCATACTATGGAACAAACCTTCATACTGAGAACAAAAATTTGCGGAGCTTGGACTATAGGAAGTGGAAGGGGTCAGTCTGTCACATAATCACAACACAGAGGCGACAAGGTACAGTTGTAGATAACGTTGTTGCATAACTTATATTCAATGCTGTTACCCTTTGCAGTAAAATATTCACTCCCACAAGTTCAGTTATACGTGAATATTTCCATTTTCATTCTGTTGGATATTTTACTGTGTGGAACTAGTGAACACATTCGAGAAACACTATGCACTGTAGGCAGCGTGCTTTGTGCTGCCACTGTACGCGCGCAATGACGTCACGCTCTGCCTGTGTGGCAGGTAACTTGCGACCGCCTCATTTCGCGTTAGCTGTATAAAGGTTTGAAGCCTAGTCTCATGATATCAGTGTGTTAAATTGGTGTTTTCACTAGAAGTGTGTAACCTCTTCCGTTACAAAATATTATACACTTGACCTACTCTTTACCGTGTTTTTATTAATTTCGCCTCTTCATTTAAAATATCAATATATTCACTAGAATATTCGACGGCTTTTGTCTGCCATTTCTTAATGGCCCACTAAATGTTTTTACTGCACATGTATACTTCAGGTGTAAGAAAATGTTGACGTTGGCGGAACCGCAAGGAGGAGGTGCTATAATCAAAGCTATAATACCACGAGCAAGAGGTGCCAATCCGACATGAGTGGAATAGTCATAATTATTATAAGAATGTTTAGAAAATGATTAATCCCATGTAAAGCTTAGTTTGGCTAAGGGGATTTCCTTGAACATCTTTGTCTCATCTTTGGAAGTTGATAATTTTTGTACGCTTCTCACTCTCCTTTTTTTAGTTATGTTGTTATGTATCACTCTCTCTCTCTCTTTCTCGCTCTTCCTCCCTCGACTTCACACACGTGCGCGGAAGTGTTTATAATTTCTTTTTATTTAGGAGATTTGAAAGTATGTACCTATTTGCAATAAGATCTCTATGTAGACATATTTAGAGAGACAGATGTGCTCAACTTCACGGTCATCAGGGCCCTTGATAAGCATTTCATAGCAAAATTCAGATATAAATTTCAATAAAAAATAAAATTACTAATAAAAAGGAAAATAAATAGGTATACATATACAAAACAGAGTCCCAAGAGCCAAAATAAAGTGTTAAATATGTCAAAAGAGTGTAAAATCTAGGTATCTAAAGTTTCAAATACCCAAAATCATGTTACTCTCCGCTAAAAACTTAAAAACTCTTTCGACAACTTGTAGAGATATTTAGAGGCATATGCTACTGTCTCTAGAGAAAATAAAACAAATATGAGGTGAATTAAGCAACATAGCACATTTGACATATCACCAAAATTGCCTTCCATGTGTTTCGCAAGAAATCATTGGTGTTCTTATCAAGGTGGAAATCTCGAAAAGGCACGAACACAGGGTTTTGCTTAGCAATTCAGATGCGTACCTCTAAGCAGCTCATGTCGATGTTTGTATAAACATCCGCATCGTATCGATGTTCTAAGGCAAACGTAGTTTATTGACCGGTCCTTGAGTCAATCACGTAGGTATAAGCAACTGTTTTCCAAATAAGCCTGCACCCACTTTATTGCGGATCTGCGCTTGCGCATTGGCCTAGGAAGGACAAAAGATTACCCTGCATGTGTGCCTTTTGTATACATAATGGTGCCTACTTGACTCTTTTTAAAGGGAACGTGTTCAAACACTTTCCCTGAAGGTCGATTCGCATTGGAAATGAATTCCGAAGACGTTTAGAAGATATATCCGAAATTCCCTTAGTGCGAGAAACTAGCGCGGTTGTTAACCTGCGCATTATTTACCATATTTAACACCACGAATGGCCATAAAATCCTTTCCAAGGAATAATTTTCTTTCCAGATAGTTGCGTTCTTTAGTACCACGAATAATAATAATAATAATAATAATAATAATAATAATAATAATAATAATAATAATAATAATAATAATAATAATAATAATAATAATAATAATAATAATAATAATAATAATAATAATAATAATAATAATAATAATAATCTGTACTAGTGCGATGCGACGAAGTGAGGAAAACAAATAACAGCATTTGGGAGGTGGATACTAAGAGGGGCAGAACAGTGGAATGGCCAGTAAAAGAACAAGCAAAGTTGTTTTGGAAACAGTGGTGAAGTGATACAATGCTAGAAACCAGAGAAATTGCTAGACTATTGCATGAGAAGAAACTGCTTTCAAAGAGATACTCTGGAGAGTAGTCAATGCATACCAGATGATAGACAGTAGGCAAAAGATTCAGTAGGTATGCTTTGGTATGGTTACACTTTGTGCTTTCGTGACACAAGAGTGGTTTCTTAATATCTTTATTATTGCCTTAATAACTTAATTTTTAAATATCCAAAGGGTCATTTAGGCTTATCTGCGCATGCTTTAGCACTTTTACTTTGGTATTTTTACTTTCTCTTACTACCCATAATAAGTAGGGGAAATATTGCATTCCACCAAAAAATTCGATATTGACATTTCGCTGTGAATGCATGCTTTGTGACCGCTGCGATTCAAGAAAAATAAGCATTTTTAGAAAAAGGTCCGTGTGTGTCTGTGTTTGTGAACATCATAGCTCAAAGTGGAAGCGAGATAAGTACTTCCCATACCTGGAATTTATGTTCGAAATATTCCAAAAATCTGACAAGAACGCCTTTTAAGAAAATTATGCCTGCTCTAACTACCCTCTTGTTGGAAAAACTAGTTATTTTTTTTACTTTCCGCAATACTGCACTAAAGATATTTCATCACAAGTAACAGGTATATTCAGAAATTTCTTCGAATAACCTGAATTTTGTATACTTTTGTAAAACTGGTGAACCGTAATATAATATAGCCAAAAACTATTCCAAAAAATCTAGATGTCGCTGGAATACACAATGTATGTCAAATAATTTGTTTGTGGAATTTCAAAATCGTCACTAGTGACCCCATATTTAAAAATCTGCCCATCGCTTCAGGCTTCTCTATTCCTGTTGCATCTCTACATACGACTATTTCTGTTAACAAGAAACACAGGAAATAATTTAAGATTTTGTTATAATGTTTATACTAGAGATGGATATAGAAAATCATATGAAAGAAACATCAGGATTTTCAACCTCTGTAAAAGGCGTTTCACTCATTAGAAGGCAAGAAGATTGTTCCTCTGAGTTTGGCTCTCTCGTATGGCGATAAAGTAGGTTCATAATCTTATGGACCGATTACACAAGCTGACTGCAATACAGTATAGGTATAAACCCCTGACTTGGAGTTGAGTCATCCCTGTCCAACAGACACGCACATTCCATAAAGGAGGTAATTAACCTGAACGCACTGCATTCCAGTCAAAATACTACAAGCTTAGTAAGGAAAGTGATGCTAAGAATGATGTAACCGCTTTATGCATCCAAGTATTGACAAACAATTCAGGTAACTTATAATACTAACGTCATCTAGATTTTGTAAACGCATAATTTGTCAAGAAAACCTGATGAATATTCATTCCCAAATACATCACCTGTAAGAACGAGTCTTAGATATTAAGCTGCAATACTACGAAGATTCCTTTATCGCTAAATACAAACGGGATTATGAATGAATATTCATTTCTCATCTCTCATAATTGCATAACTACCAATAGTACAATTTATTTCCCTCAGAGTTGCTTATTTCTAATACACTTCTAAAACATTTTGTTATATATATATAACAATATAATGGCCACTCATTTCTTTTGCTCCTCCTTGCCTCTTTGCATTTTTACTTTCTCTACTACGTATAGTAAAGTAGAGGAAGTATTGTATTCCAATTAAAAATTCGAGTCGAGATTCTCAGGATCCCTGAATCCAAAGAAAACCATTTTTAGGAAAAGGTCACCGCGCGCGCGCGTGTGTGCATCTATGTGTCAGTCTGTGGACAACAGAACTCAAAAGCGAAAAGTCGGTTAAAAACCAAAATTGGTATTTAACTTTAATGTCTTTTAAGGATGCGACACAACGATTTTGAAGAAAATTCCTCAGCCCTAAACTACCCTTTACATGGAAAATTTTTCGAAAATTTTGATCTTCTTGAAAATGTTTCTAACGATTTTGATTGAAATGCCACATGTATGAGATATTTTGATGACAAATGAAATGTAGGTATATTTTGAATTTTCTGACTATAGCCTATGTAGCCCTGTTTACTTTGGATGACTTTTACATAACTGGTAAACCGTAAGTGATAGACAAAATCTTACTGTACAAAGAATGTAGATCTCGCTAAAACGAGAAATTTAAGTACAGATAAACTTTGTTTTGTATATTGAACTATTTCGGAGATATTCCTTCTTATTTGTATAAATTTTGCAGAACTTATTTCACTCATACTTCCTCTAATCATTTTAACCTCATTAACCCAAATATTTTCCTGCTTTCTGTATGTATTCGTCTGATTTTGACTAAAATTTTTCCTTACCTTAACTCTCGTTTTATTCTGCCACCGACGTGTTTTAAGCTAAATTCTACTAATTCTAAAGCTTGTTCAACTTTTCCTGGATTTAATGAGTCCTCCATTCTTTCTTGTATTTTTTCTCTTCCAGATTTTAATTCTGTGTAAAATAGTTCATACTTTTCTTCTCTGTATCTGTAAACTTGTGAAAATCAATAGGACCTATATATTCTTCCTTCCTGTCAGTATTTACTTCTCCTAATTTTAATCTCAGAGGGAAATGGAAGCTAGATGTTATTGTATTCATGACCTCAAAATCTAAAATCCACTTTGCAATCACTGGGGAATATATTATATAGTCTACCACACCTTGATCATTCCAATTAGCAAATGTAAAATCCCCTAAATCTGATTCCTTACATCCATTCCAAATCATGAGTCGTTTTTCTCACAAAAATCGATGTTTCCTTCCTTTAATATCTGTAACCTTATCTTTGCTAAGCCTATTCTCTATTTCATATTCTTTATCATACTCTTCACTGGGTTGCTAGCCTAACTTCCTATCCCAGCATTAAAATCCCCAACAATTATTATCCCCACTTCATCGTATTTAGTTCTAAGCTCCTCAATATCCCTACTGATTTTCCTAAACACATAGAATTCTGATGTACGAGGTGGATTATAGCTAATAGTAATACAAATATAATAACTTTTGCATAAACTCCACATAGGAAAAAACCATAGCACTGATTTCTTCCACAGTTCTTTTTCTCCTTTTAGCTTGAAACCCAGGTACTTCCACACTCAATTCATACAAATGGAATTAAGTACCTTCATAATTTAATAAGTTGAAATTCTTTGCTAGTACAAGGTTCGAACAAACAGATAAGCATAGGAATTATCACCTGGACCTTCAGTGTCGCCAACTGTATTCCATAAACCGCTGAAAAATAAGTTATTACACATTACAGTTAATTAACAATCAAAATTCCACTCCACTTCATTTGACATCTGTGTTTTTAACAATTGTTAATTTAATAATTAATGTAGTTTTGCAGACGAAAGGTTATTTGTTAGTGTAAAAAACAAATGAGATTTATTTGAGGTTGTGACAACAAGAAAGGGTCGAAATGTAAATCTTGGGATTCATTTTCCTTAGTTGACAGTGCTGAGTAAGTTGAACTACACTAATCGAAATTAGTATTTTTACCTAATTTTTTTTATTTATTTTAACTTTTTTGGTCAGATCTATGCGATATAGTGTTAAATTCATATTTTATTTATGAAACAGTCTAGATAAGTATCATTCGTAAATATCTCTCGCTTCACTCGAGAATTTATGGCTTAGATCAGACATCTCATGATATTGTGACGTTAAAACCCTTACATTTTCTAGTACTAATGTAATAGAACATGTATCTAGTGAGCATAACTACTTTTACCGTGCTTATTAACCTGTTATTTATATAATTCACTATTTTTGTGAAGTAGTCTTAATAACGACTTGTAATATCTGTTTATAATGTTAAAATGCCCTAAATGTTCCATTATTATCTAAGACACACATTTATTCAGGCGATAATTAATAAAACAATTTTTAAAAATCGAAAACTCTGTATTCTATTATGATTATATTTCTAGATTCAATTACTGTTTTCATAATATTGCTAATTGTCCTAGTGCTATCGTAAAATTTCACTCCAAAGCTTTCAGCTAACTATCCGTAATGGATGTTTGATAAGTACTATCGGAAAGTCTACGTGTGTATTTGCCTGATTGTGCACGACATTGTCATGTGTTACGATAAAACTTCTTTGGCAATTGGAAGCACGTATGGCGATTAGATTTAGAAATTTGACTTTGTGCGATAAATGAAAACCCACATTAATCTGCTCTTTTCTGTATCCCTTCTATTTTTTTCTGTAAGACTTCTGTTACACTGTAGGGTGGCATTTTAGGAAGCTAACAACACACAATTTGAGTGAAATAGCACTTGGCAATTTTGTTTCCTTTTCAGTGCCATTTTTCCTTCTTCCTTCATTCGTAATCTCTCTCCCTAATTGCCCATCAGAACCTTCTGTTTTTTGCACAACCTACATGTCATGCGATGTTTTTAAAACCGCCAGTAAAATTATTTTTCTGAGGTGCTAATAAACAGTAAAATATGAATAAAAGATCTAACAAAACTCAGAGGTATGCCACTTCCGTAAGTTGGTAAAGTGTACGGCATTGTACTGTTTTCCATTGCAGTATGAATCTCAGAAAAAATGGCATTTGTATTTCATAACAAAAAAAATAAATAAAAACAAACAAAACTCATAACTTTGAAATACATTTTGATTTTGATATTACGGATACGTACATTTATATAAGCAAGATTACAAATCTGTAATAAAATTGTTTTTTTTATTTAAAATTTGAGGTTTTCGAAAATTATTTTTCAGCAGATTCAACTTTTGAAAATGTTCTACAGTGATAACAGTTACTGACGGGCAAAAATAATTTCATAAAAAATTGATTGTGATATAGATGAATGATGACAATAAAGTTTCTGAAGGTTAAAATCAATGTTGGAGTGTTTTACTGTGGTCGAGTCACTTGGTAACTTCTAAGCTCACATTTCGATATCCACAGAATCGTTATAACACGGAGCTAAAGCATATCCCCCAACAATAGCGTTATTTCGGGATTCAACTCTCCTTTTGAACCCCACATAGTAAGATTTACGCAAACTAGTGATATAAACACTCTTGGATTTACACAGTTGTTTTCTCAACATACAATAAATTCCAGTTCCAGCTGTATTCTATTTTAACCAATGAGACGAATAGATTCTGTATTCATATTTTTGGCAGAGGATTCACATTAAGATTCCAGCATAACTCTTGCTGTCATATTTGCCGTAATTTTTCAGAGCTGACACTAGCGTATACATAACTTTTGATGATAATATCCTGCTTCAAAAAAACTGGTTACTTTTCCTGCAGAAAAATTCCGGCCCATACACAAAGAGGTTGATCGGATCTAAAAGTAGGCAGACAAACCCACGGAAAAAATGAATGATGATAGAAATCTACCACACCCCAACATCAAGCCATCAGAAATAACTGAGCGAAACATTCCGAAGTGTGCCCGTTTTTAAATAGAGATGTTTATTCCTCCAGGGAACATTTGTATCGCAATCCTTCGTTTTTAATGTACTAGAGCTCAATTTGAAGCTGTATGAAAAATGTGGTGAGTAATAAATTAACTTACATCAATAATAAAAGAGTGGTCGTCTCTTTAGCACGTTGGCAGCAGCCCTAGGTTCGATTCCCAGTACTACAGTGCGGATTGTCTCACATGGGAGATCTGATCCGGGGTGCACTCAGCCTTGATATGTTCCTCAGGGGCCAATTGAGGAGCTACTTGATTGAGAATTATTGACTCTGGTTGCAAACCTCATCTATCTAGCAGGGTGCTGACCACGTCTCATCCTCCAGTACTGCACCTCACTCAGGACGCCTGTGGCGGGCAAAGTTGGGGCCGCAGCGGCCGCGCGGTAGGTCTTGGCCAAAAATGGGCTTTAGCACCACGGGGTTAGTTAGTAAAAAGTCTGATGTGTTGCACTCAGATGACTTTCTCTACTCTTGTACTAACCAACCATTCTTACAAACTCTTATTCCTATATCTTCTTCGTGTTAGTTGAGATAAACATTTGTCTCTTTACACGCTTAACACATAAAAATATAAACAACGATGTTCCATTTCACGAAAGTTTTGTTTCCAAAACTGACACAAATAACATGGAATATCTTCGAAACGGTTCACTCTATAAAAAATTTACTGAGACATAAATTGTGTATTTTAGTGAGATCTACATTTTTTGTATATTAAGATTTTGTCTATCTCTTACGATTTACGAGTTATTAAAAATCATCCAGAGTAAACAGGATTACATAGGCTACAGCCAGAAAATTCAAAATATACATTGCGCTTGGGGCCGGACTGCCCCACCCCACTGGCGTGGCACTCAGAAAAGGCGCTTAAGGTCAAGCCTCCTCACACCGCTCACGCGAGCGAACACGTGACTAATGAGTGGCACACAAAGGGATTTCAAGAGTATTCGATAACCGTCCGGTAGCCAGCGTGTTTTCAGAAGGTCGAGAAAGGTCCGTGTTAGGACATCCTCGCTATATAGGGAGTCGAGGCAACGACTTAGAGGGGTTACGGTTACAGACATAAGTCAGTCAGTGTGCCAGTTAGTGCAGTGTGTGTGGAAGGGGTGCTGTCGTCGTAAAAAATAGTGACATCGCAGTAAAGAAGTTTTAATGAGTCCTAAGTGATTGTATCGTCAGAGTTAGATAAGAGGCAGAGTAAGTGAAGAAAGACAATGAAAGGACTGAGTCAAGGTTATGAGGATGAAACAATTGTGAGTTGTGATATCGCGAAAGATGTAAACTGTGTTAAGTTAGCAAAATAAAACTGTGTATTGGGGCAAAAAGTTTAGAAGACTGGAAAGTGACAGAACAATTAATTGGACTGGATCTCGGTCGTTTTGAAACATTGGTGTCAGAAGTGGGATTTGTCGAATTCTCAAATTGTCACATTATATCTCAGTTTAAGGTCAAGAAGTCGCAGGTCTGCACAGTCATATCCGTAACACCTATATATCAATCTAAAGAAAAATTTCAATTTATAAGACACTAAAGTAAAGTGCCATCATATTGTTCTTCTCTTTTCTTTTTCTTTCTGACAATTTGACATGTGTACCTATCTTAGAGAAGCCCCATTTCGGCCCTGGAAAAGGACAAATTTAGTTTAAAACGGGGTCTAGAGATACCCTAAGATATCCTGCATCAGAGTTGAAAACACAAGGACCAAAAGTTCTGCTATTAGCGCTGTGCCAGCAGAAGAGGATGCCTGTTGGAGACGAAGGCCACAAGCGAGAAATATTTATTTCGTCTACGCAGTAGAAAACGTCCCGCCCTCTTAAATTACGCCACCGTTTGCAGATTTCTGTAAGTGTCGTGAAAACATCAGAGTCAGAGAACAATTGTTTCCACAAATGAAGATTCAGCACTCATGCAAACAAAGTTCCACGCGAATTGGCCAAGAATTTCACGATGTTTTACTGAGAAATCTTAGCTGAAGTTGTTGCAAGCTGGGAAACTATGATTTGCAAGCATTGCTTTGGAGTTTTTATGCAAAGCGAACATTTATTAATGCAGAATGACTTCATATAATACTGCTCTGCAGTATGCCATATATTTCTTGATATTTCAGTTTTGAATGCCAATTTCCCCTAGTTTTGCAGTGTGGATTCCAAATATCCTATCAGTTTTCATCTATCACGTCCAGCATTTTTAAAAACATATTTATACCCTTCCACTAAAGGGTCATGCTTAAGAACTGGTATATATTATAATTATGCAATTGTAAACATAATATACGTACAAGACCTAACGACGAATCATACAACTGCCACTATTTTACAGGACGAACTTCTCTTCTTTCGCACTTCTTCTATAAATATGAGAAGTACTTTTCCATGTGAAATGTCAACAGTAATTTCCATTCATGTTAACAGTACAACCGCCATAGTGTATTTTCTCAATTTCTTTCAAATCTTGGTGAAAACCTTCATCCCATTCCTCACTGTAAAATCAAAGACAAACTTCTGGAGCATAGTCAACTGACCAGATAGGAGGTGTAACTTCAAACTCATGTCACAACCTAGTTTTCTCAAATGCTGCAACAAAGTGTTTACAATGATTTTGGAATCTAGACTCCCTCTGTTTCCTAGGAAATTTTTACATCTTTTTAACTATGCCAGACTTAATTTTCTGTTTGGCACATTGTATCCTCAAAATTGATGTAAGACATTAGTTTCATGATCTGATATCGAATAAAAACACATACTTTCAGTCTGTTTAGCATCATCCTGTGATAACACACCACATATGTATTTAAACACTCATTGGGTTTGTATAGAGGACATACAAACTAACTCATTATACCCAATTTTATGAAATACAAATTCCTGATTTCTTTGATAGCAGAAAATGGATAACGTCATTCCATGTAGCGTAAAAAATCTGTTTGGGAACATGCACTGATTAAAAAACATGTTTTTGATGCAGAGTGGTGTAATTAGATCAACACAAATTACTATACAAAGAGAACAAAAATATTGAATATTGGTCACGTCAGTGGATCCCGAGTAGAGTGAATATTAAATGTAACCATGTCATACATTTTAGTTATGCTTAAGCCCTTAATAAATAAGAAAGTTTTGTTCAAAACATTTTTACGTTTACTATGTGCTTACAGTGGTAGTGGTGGTGATAGCGATAGTGGTGATAGTAGTGGAGGTGGTAGTGATGGTGATATTAGTGGTAGTGTTGATAGTGTTGGTAGTGGTGGTGGTGGTGCTGGTGGTGGTGGGTGGTGGTGGGTGATGGTGGTGGTGATGGTGGTGGTGGTGGTGGTGGTGATGGTGGTGGTGGTGGTGGTGGTGGTGGTGGTGGTGGTGGTGGTGGTGGTGGTGATGGTGGTGGTGGTGGTGGTGGTGGTGGTGGTGGTGGTGGTGGTGGTGGTGGTGGTGGTGGTGGTGGTGGTGGTGGTGATTGTGGTGGCAGTGTGGTGGCAGTGTGGTTGCAGTAGTGGTGCTGATGATAGTGCTTGCGGTAATGATGGCGGCGGTGGTGGTAGTATAACTTGTAGATATGGCGATTGAAGAGCATTCAACGGCCTTAGCATTTCGACCTAAATATCTTTTGTTCTATCCCTATGTCGTGTTAGGAGTTCGCGTATGGAACACTAGAACAATATCTGGGGTTAAAAGCCTGAGGCCTATGGCTGTGATCGAACCCGAGGACATTTCCTGGCCGGGAACTAGAACTTCCATGCTCTAGCTTACTCCACCAGGGAGTTAAGTTTTGGACACCTTATCTTCACTTGACACTTATTCTCCATTGTGGCCCTTATTAACCTTATCAGTTTTCCAGGTATTCCAAATTCTATGAAAGCCTCATTCAACTTTGATCTATGTAGACAATCACATGCCGCACTAGAATCAATGAACACATGATGTATTTCTGGCTTGTATTCATTGGCTTTTTCGAAGATCTGCCTCAGAGTGAAAACCTGGTTGTTGGTTGATTTTCCTTGCCGGAATCCCGCTTGATAATTCGTAATGTCTTCCTTGTGTAGGGTAAAAATTTAAATACAGGAGTTTAGAAAATACCTTACATAATGTCGAGAGAGTATAATTTCCCTATAGTTCTCACATAACAATGGGTCCATAAAGGGGCATATTATATCTGTTTTTCATTCTTCAGGGACACCCAACGTTTTTAAAAAGAAATTGACTATCGTGTCAGCCTTTTAAATATTAAAGGAAATCATTTTTTTCTAATCATTTAACCAATTAACATAAAACAGACATAAAAAATAACCATTTGTAAGGGTAGTTTGTGAAATACTACTTAAGCTCGTTAAAGGTAACGCATCAAATTCCTTCTTAATTGATCCACTTTTGAGGAAATATTTATTTCATGATTACTAGTATGTGCTCATACGAACATTACATAATCAAATTCGATAAGATAGCGCCTTGTATAGCAGAGACAAAACCAGATGTAAATTTACCGCACCACTTAACATGTGGTATGTCAGAATTCCATTCAGCAATAATTGGCTTATATGTGAAAACTTGTCTAGGCAACCTGAAAATTGGCATTCTTTAGTAATGGCGCATCCACTTAAGGCGATACTCCTTTATTAGGTCATTGAGATACTTAAATCTGTTTTGTTAGCAGTCTCTCATATCATAGCCTGCCATTTGTCTCGGAAACTTAGTTTAAGGCGTCCGTATATTATTGATTTTATTAGTGTCCGAGTCACAGGCGTATAATTCACTACAAGACTCATTTTGTGTATGTAATGTGTTGTTATTGCTTTATTTTCCAGTGCCTTTGACACGCTACATTGAAACGCCTTTACTAAAAAACATTTTAACAAGTAGACATCGACAACCACTAAACAGATCTTTATATGCTATTCGAGAAAGCAGTGTTAAAATTCCTTTTGGTAAAAACTGACTGGTTGAGTCAAAGCAAGCTTTATGATACTTTTAAGCAAACATAAGTTACAAAAACCAGATATATTTAATTACCTTGTAGCGTGGTTATAGGAGTATCTTTCTGGCTCTTAGGTTCTTTGTACAACGTCACAATTTGGATTGATGTTAAAATATACTAGCCCCGAATTTGACTTAATATGTCTCTATAATGCAGTTTGAAATTATTTAATAGCTAAAGGTGTTAACATTATTGTTTGTTATTATTACTACTATTATTATTAAAATAATTTGTGTATTTTGAAAATATAATTTTTTGCGTAACAGATAAGCTTTCATCTATCCTTTAGGACTCACCATTCATATAAACCTCATCTCATCATAACAGCATATTTGCAGAAAATTCAATATATAGATTTTACTTCCTGTGTATATTTCGTGTGGTATTTTATTCAAAACTTCAAAGTTATTTAAAAATCATAATATTAAAAACGTTTTTTCAAGACTAATGTGGATTTTTTAAAACATTCATGATGCATCCTTGGAGAGTGCTCAATTTAAAGATGGAAGACAGTGTTTATTCAACTAATTTTTTTAAGTTATGTTATTCAAAGACAGAGATACCCTATGCATACATACAGCTTTACTATTTTTTATTTATAGTACCGCAACACATGTAAAACATTTGCCATAAAATTTTGATATCGAATTTTTGAGTGAAATGCAATACCTACTTTACCTTTAATAAATAGATGCTAATCATAATGTTTAGATAATACCTAGCCATTCCCAACTATAAATGTGAGTAGCATAACAAAAAATGACATCCAAAACAATGTGATAGACAAAATAATGTGAACGCCTGTAGTTACTTTAGAATGGTCTATTAATAAACGGTAGGAACCTCTTTTGCCCGTAGTACAGCTGCAATAATTCTTGGAATTCTGGAATATAATGATTGAAATCCAGTGGAATGTTATACCACTCTTCTATCAGAACATCTAATTCTTGTAGTGACGAGAGAGACAGAAATCTGGTACATAGCCTGTTCTCCAATACGGCCCAAACCGATTCGATAATACTTTTTTTATTATTTTTATTTCGTTTATTGAAGATCGATCACCAACAATGCTTTACAGATCTGGGAGAACAAGATACATAAAGCAAAGAACACTATAAAAGCGTTGAGGTTGGCTGCATCAGTGTAGCTGCTCGAACATAATTACAGTATGTCTCACAAAGGAGGAAGTATCACAATAGATCACACAGACATTGCAAATGTGCCACGGAACAGTTTGTGAAAAACTAAAGGTCGGAGTCTTCGGAGCTTGAGGTCGAATTGAGGCAGGCGTTCGCAAGGGGGGCTGGCCGGCGTGTTCTGATACTCCACAACTCCAGAAACCTGTAATCGATGAAGAAACGGCGGGCTGTATGGCGAATGAACTGTGGTATAGGGAGAAGGCCTAGTTCTTGATTCAACTGTTGGTTGCGGAGGAACCAGCGAGCATTGTTAGCGAGCCGCATCACCTTCTTCTGAACTACTTGCAAATGATGCAGGTGGGATTTACAAGCACCGCCCCAGACAGGTGAGAATAGGACTAATAAGGGAGCAAGAGACAGGAATCAAGTCTAAGTGAGGTGCGTCTATTGAGTAGCGCATAAAGCCGGGCTAAAGCAAGATTAACAGTACGATTGGCATGTAGTGTCGAATAACACCCCAACACCCCATTGCCCACACACAACTTGTGTGTTTAAAAACAGCAATAGTTTGTTGGCATAAATAAGCAATGACCCTGAGGTACTTAACTGGAAATATGCCAGATGGTACTGTATGAATGGTACGAATAGAGAACATTTTTGCTTGTGTCTTGTAAGGGTTCAGACACAGGCGCCAGGTAAAGCATCAGTGAATAACAGAGTTCAAGGAATCCTGCAAGGTGGCAATAGCAGTAGGAAGATCGTGATGGGAGTAGTAAAGAACTGTGTCGTCAGCATATAACGCCACTTCGGCATGTTCAAAGTTCCGTAGATCTGAAGTGAAAACACTGAACAAAAGTGGAGCCAAGATGGAGCCCTGGGAGACACCAGCCTGAATGAATTTCGGTGAGGAGCAGATGTTACTTATAAGGACCACGAACTATAGATTCGAAAGATAACTATAAACAATATCCATCAATTATTGGGGAAGGACTATGTGAAAGAGTTTGAGCATAAGGCTATCGTGCCACACTTTATCAAAAGCCTTAGCAACATCCAAAAATACAGCCGGCGTATATTGTCGATTTTCAAATCCTTGAACAACAGCTTCAGTGAATCGAAGCAGTTGGTGAGTAGCAGAGTGATGTGGTCGAAAGTCAAACTGAAATGGAGGGATAACATTATTGCTAAAGATGAACTTAGGCAAACGATGATGAAGAACCTTCTCAAAAAAAACTTTGAAAGCGTGGGTAGTATATATACTAATCGGATGGTAATTTGACAGTGAAAGCTGAGGTTCATTAGGTTTAGGAAACACAATAATTTGAGTAAGTTTCCAAGAAGCGGGAAAATGGCCAAGGTGTAAGTTTATAATAGAAGAAAGGTTGGCCGAGGTCTTTTGGGTGAGATTCCTTAATGCGATGTTGGGCACCAGATCGGTTCGGGAGATTTCTTATCCGGAAGGCAGGAAATAAAATGTCCTAACTCCCAGGAGAAGTAAAGGACAAATGGACAGGAAGCGTGGATTACGATTGGAGGGTATCAAGTTTTCTGCGAAGAAAACATAGATACTATGATAAGGAGTAAATACTTTTTCAAAATGTGGAGCTAGAATCTAACATTTATCAGACGTAGATGTCACAACTGTATTGTTGTGATGAAGACCAGGAACAACGGTGTGTTTCCAAAGAATACGTCTAGTCGCGTGCCATAACATGTGATCACCTGGTGAAATATTGGCTAGATGTCGCTGTAAGGTTTGAAAGCGGTTCTGCTCGTGCTCCAATTTTACACGACGCATCAGCCCATTTAATCTTCGGTGCAGCCAAGGTCCTAGTTCCCGTTGCCAGTGAAGTCGAATATGATTCTTCATTTGGATGAGAGGAGAAAGAAAGGGGGTAAATGGGAAGCAAAAGGACGGCGAGAAGAAACTGTGGACTGGCAAACATAGGAGCAAACAGTGTCCGAATCGCTGCATCAAGGTCTTCCCTAGTAACGATGTGGTATGAAGTGGTCAGAGCCAAATCCAGCCTTTGTTGAAAAAGCATTCCAATGCACGTAGCCATTAATGAGCTTGGTGGCGGAGGAATGAAGTCTAGAGCAAGGAAGAAAGTAGCCAAGACTGGACAGTGGTCAGAATCTACCATGATCGGGAAAAAGCAATGAAAGAATGGTGGTGTTGGGCAGATAATTAGGAGGTTTATTAGGCATTGATGAGGACCAGATCGTTACCATCAGCGGAATGAAGTTCGGTACCAATAATTTCTAGGGCTGGGGAATCAGGCAGAATATATCACTATATATTGGAAACAACGTTGTACAGCAAAGGCAACGCCCCTAAAGCCATTTAAGATGCCCTACCTCCCCGATAAACATTATAACTACAAAGAGTAAATCTTTCACCGGGAAGAAAGAGTGTCTCTGTGATACAGGCGATATTGATCTTATGAAGTGTGAGGAAAGAGATAAAAGAAGCACGTATGCAATGAAGGCTATTAGCATTCCAGTTGAGGAGAGTGAGACTATTAAGGGAGCGGCGATTAAGGACCACCATTGTTCCTAAAACTTTTCAGGTACGTATGAAAAAGGTTGAGAAGCTGTGGTAAATAGGGTGGAAGAAAAGACCGAAGGACAAAAATAATTATATGAGGATATCAGTAAACCAGATGCAAGAAGATGACTCACCTGCGCTCTCCGCAGCAGGCACGGAGGAACGAGAAGCAGTAGATCGCAGAACGTTAGCAGAAGACTGACGTGCAGAAGGATGAGCTGAGCCTCGTCGGGATGTGGTTTTTGTTGTCGTGGCGAACAGAGCTGATTCGGTAGAGTAGACACATCTCGAGGCTGGCGAGGCGCTGCTGATGGCCCAAGTTGATGCGGACGTTGTAGCTGAAGAGCTGAAGAGCTTCAAATAATGAAGACAACCACGATAATTAGTCGGCTGATCCTAATGGCAATTGACACTTTGTGCTGGTGTGGTTGTAGGCTTAGTGCACTGAGAGTAGTGATGCTCACTCAGGCAATGAACACAGCTGTCAGTAGTTTTTGGTGTCAACATAATTTTGACACCGGGTGCACTGCACTGCATTTTGGCGACGAGGTTCCACGGTCACTGCGCTGTATAGTAAGCGGATGAGATTCAGGATATCCCTGTCTGAATTATCGTTCAACAACTCGATAGCGCAACGGGGAATGGGCTGTTTAACTGTTGAGTAAACGTGATGCTTTTCGAACGAGATATTGTATACCACTGAGTGCAGCGTTTATATCTGGGCCAGTGAGAGAACAAGATATATTTCTAATGATCACAAGAAAACCTTATCGGCTGGGTTACTGTATGTGAAACGTTGCTGGTTGATGCCGGTAAAATACCTAATGAGATTACTAAAGTCAGAGGGGGTAGAAGAATACAATTTAACAATAGATCCACGCAACTCAGTGTGAAACTTGGACGTAACATGTTGCTTGATGTGATGTACAAGTAATTGATAGTTTTGTACGTCATGCAGACAAATCGCTCCTTAGAGGTGCAGCTTGACGGATGAGAAGTTTCCGTCCCAGCGTCATCTTCCAATGGCTGAAAATGACTGCTTAGGGATGGCATAACGTGGAATATTTGACGGTTGCGAAGACGCTGCGACACAAATACGTTTGTTTTTTCCTACCGACGATGAAGAGGGCAAGCAGAGCGCACCAGGCTGGTAGATATTATGACACAAAGACCGTCTGATGGAACACAAGCCACCATGTGGATATCATCTGAAGATTGTACAATGGGGGTAGTCATAATGCCCATTAAAGAAGACTGAAGCACAGCGTTACACAGGACAGCGTGGAAGCAGATGTAAAGAGTTAATAGCTGGAGATAAACTCGATGATGAGTGATACAGTCGAAGCATGTAGAATAACCTAAAATACGAGCGAAGAAGATGGCCGGTGGGAATCTCCAGTATGAGAGCCGTAAAATAAACTGGTACGATAAATGCACTTACGAAAAGATAAGAAACTAAACACTCTTTTGAACACACGCAATAACACACGTGAACGCAGGAAAATCCGCGGAAAACTGAACTTTCGTCCGTGAACTGAACAGGAACACAGAGAGAGAGAGAGAGAGAGAGAGAGAGAGAGAGTCGTAAACACCCCCTCTCTCTGTGAAGGCTAATGGCTGACTCGATAATGTTCAAGTCCGGGGATTGTGCTGGCCAGGGAAGATGCTACAGTTCCTTTTGATGAACCTCCAGCCACAATTTTACTTACCTGGCTGTTTGAATAGGTGCATTATCATCTTGAAATATAGCATCGTAGTTATGGAACATCTGAATCATGGGGTGCACCTAATCACCTAACATGTTCAAATACTCTTTATTTGTAACACGGCTCTTAAGAGTAATGATGGGACCAGCAGGATACCATGATATAGCTGCCCATACCATCACACTTCCACCTCCATGTTTAACCGTTGGAATCAAGTAATCAGGATTGTAGGCTTGTTTTGAAGTTCTCTAGACATATGTAAATCCAGCCTGATGTTGAAATATGATAAACGTTGACTCGTCGGGCCATATGACTTGTTTCCACTGATCGGGCATCCAGGACCTATGCTGCTGACACCATATTTACGTTTCTTTGCGTTGGTTTTAGTCACTAATGGTTTAGGAATAACAGCTCGTCCATGAATATCCGCTTTATGATGTTCTCGGCAGACAATGTCGATAGATACAGGATCTAGAAGATGGCCATTGAGCTCTGCAGTCACTTTAACCGCAGTAGTTTTGTGTTTTTACACAATTGTTGTTAATGTAAGACGATGTGTGTCATTCACTTTTGATTTTCTCCCGTTATTACTGCTACACGATGAGTCTTTCTGTGTATTGTGTTGGCTGTCATAACTGTTGAAACAGTTTCTCTTGAAACAATAAGTTGGCTATCTTGGTTACTGATGCTCTAGCTAATCTGCCCTCTTTGGAACTCTGTTAAGTCTTTCATTGCAAGTCTACCTGTACCTGTGAATGCAAATACGAAGTGTGCACTACTCGTAAACAACCTGTACTAATGTCTAGTCAGTAAAGAACACGCACAGTCAAGCCTTACCTGAGTTGACCGTCAAACACAACCATCTCTTTACTATCACCGTTCACATTAATTTGCCTATCTTCTGTATGTATAGTAACAAAATTACTCAATCCGTTACTTTTATCACTTCTTTTCTTATTTATTTCCTTTACTTACCTCAAAGCCGGCCTCAAATCACACAAATTAACATGTGTACACGTATGAACAACTCTTTTTAACACAAACTAGATTCTTGATAAACGTGACGTCAACCATAGAATAATAACCTAACCAGAACTCTATGATTCCAGTCAATTCCGTCGCACGGCGCAGCAGTTCTATGCCAAGGTGACATATTATAAATCTTCAGACATAAGGATGCTTTGCACTGCATTGACCTATATTTACAACCTCAAGTTACACGTAAGTGGCTAGCCCTAATCCATAATTACTTAGTACTTCAGCTAAATAACATCAGGAAAGGATAAGATAAAATAGAACTGATGAATCTCCCTACCTTAGTGTTGTAAATTTGACTGGTATTTTCAGAATGTGACGTTTCTTACCTGTAAAGAAAGATATCAATAAATGAGCTACAGTACAAATAAGTAAATATAATCTAACTCTACAAGATCTACTGTTAGGGAGCAGTCAAAACGGTCTAGCAAGATGAATTACACTACAGAAACGTCCATTGTTACCGCTTCTTTGGAAATCAGCTGGAAAAAAGGAGACATTGAATGTCTTCCAAGATCCATTGTTTATCCCAGGAGGTATTAGAGGAACCAGGTTTATTCAAACTGTTTAAAAGCCTTGCATATGTTAAAGACAGTACTTACAGAGAAGCTTATGCAATTACAGTATATGTTACAGAAGTGGTTTCAAATACATTGGAGGCTGACAGACGTCACAGAAATCAGGCAATTTGCGGGAGATAAATAATACTTTTTTCAATATAACATATCATTAGCATCTCATGTATTTCTTAATTTGATGTATATAATTAATGTTCACTATACAGCTGCAAAAAATTGATTTCATTTCGTCACTCGGTACAACTAAATGAATAGCTTTCCTCAATTCAGGGTAAAAGCACAAACATAATTTCTAAACTCAAATCTACTCGATGAAATCTGTCTTATAAACATTTCTTGTGTTTTCTGTTATAAAAACAGAAAATTAAAAAAAAAAAAAGTACAATTCATGCATACGTCACATAACTTGGAACTTTAAAATATCAAAGCAATTAATCATTATATTTAGCGGGCGCAATTCACCTACATAAGCTGTCAATGCACATAAACCAAATAGGGAAGTAGTATAAAACAATTAACGGATTTATGTTGAGCTTTTGCGTGCACTCCATGAGTGATTTAGTATCGAATTAGGCGTAATATGTCTTAATAATACAGTTCAGAATTATTTAAACGCTAAAGGTGTCCGAATTTCTTAGTAATTATTAATTAATAATAATAAATTTATTATTATTATTATTATTATTATTATTATTATTATTATTATTATTATTATTATTATTATTATTATTATTATTATTATTATTATTATTATTATTATTATTATTATTATTATTATTATTATTATTATTATTATTATTATTATTATTATTATTATTATTATTATGATCATCATCACAGTCATTATTATTTTCTTTTTTTGCATTACAACCATATATTGAAAGTAAAGGAGGAATTCCATTTCACCCAAAAATTCGATATCAAAGTTTTCTCGAAAATGTTTTACATGTGTGTATGCATGTATAGTGTATGTGTGTTTTTGAAAGGCGTAACTTATAAAAACTAAGCCGAATAAATACCAAATTTCGCCTTTAAATTCAGCATCTTCTAAAGTGCATCAGCAATATTTTGAAGAAGATTCCATACTGGACATGAAAAATATTATTTTATGATGTTTTTAAAAATGGCTCCAAAAATTCTGAACAAAATAGCATATATTTAATAAATTTAATTGGGTAATACAATTTATAAATTGAATTTTGTGCGAATATTATGTTGTCTTACATTTGAGATGAGATTAGTATAAATACTAAACCATAAGAGATAAAAACTTGCTATTATGGAAAAGATATCCTAACAAGGCACAAATTATTTCAATTAATATTTATGTTATTGAGAACTTTCGTGACATCTTTTTTACTGCTTTACAATGTTCAATTTTGTCATTTTAAGTGCTGTCGCCATTCAGTTGTTTTTCACGATACTTGATCGTCTCAAAGTTATATACTCCTTGAGGTTCATAATATTAATATCAACTTGAAGTAGGTACAAAACTAAGCCTTTGTGAGAAAAGTTTATGAAAGGCATACATAATTAAACAGCGATTCTAACACATTTTAGAAATTTATACTCGACCATGCTATAATGTAACGCTTATACGCCACTGTAATGAACCTCACTATATTCACCTCTTCATAACGATACTGCTATCCACCAATCAAAGGTGCACCTGTTCATAACCTTGTTAATTACCAATCAAAGGTGCAGGTGTTCATAACGACACAAATCAAAAGCACACGTGTTCATAGAGGGATTTTTTTATCGATCTTTTCTTCGATAAAAATTAGTTAATATTATTAGAATGAAAAAGATGATTATAGATAATGATAATCGACTTAAACCAATAACTTGAATTGTTTCTTCTAAAATAACGACACTACTAACTGCCAATTAAAAGATCCTTATGTAGGAATCAATACTTCGCTGTCTGCGCACATTCCCACGCAGCTGAAAGCCAAACTATCGATTGCCATATATGAAATAAAGCTACTCTGTTTAATAATTAGTGTTAATATTGTAAATAACTTTTTCTGCCTTACAACAGGCCTGTGCCGGCTTCAGTCCATAATTGTCTGGGTCCTCCTGGATCTCTTCTGCCTGTTGGTGTATTACATAGTATGCTTTTTGGAATACTTGAGCTGTCCATTCTCTGTATATGTGTTTCCCAATTTTTTCTCTATTCTATCATTTTGTCTTACATTGCAAATATATTTAATTTTTCTCGTATTTCTACGTAGAATTTTATCTAACCTGGTATAGCCTAATAATGGTCTCAGAAATTGTATTTCTGTAACTGTATTCTTTAACATGCTTTCTGTTGTACAACCAAAGACTCATTGCCATGCAATGACACCGGTACCGCCATAACTTTGTAGAGTTTCAGTTGGGTGTCGATCTTTGTTGTTTTTTAATGTTATTCTTATTGTACCACATAATCATTGGTATTTATTGATTTTGCTGTGCATATGTATCATTGTCGAAAGTCAGCTCACATTCGAAATAATTAAAACGTTGAATTTATTTTAAAATATTTCTTTCCAAAAGGATTTTAACTCTTATCGGGTGTCGACCCAGGATGTCTTGGTCTTAGGAACAGAAATATTAAAATTATTGAAATTGAAATTGTTATTGCAAATAACATTCTAATAAATTAAATTTGTCATATCGTTTTTGAAAGTCTACTTTTTAATTTCTCCATTACATAAAGTAGAGGAAGTACTTATTCCACCCAAAAATTCGATATCGAGATTTCACCGGAAGTATATGTTTTGAGACACCCTGAATAAAAAAAAATCACTTTTAGAAAAAGGTTAATGTGTGTGTGTGTGTGTGTGTGTGTGTGTGTGTGTGTGTGTGTGTGTGTGTGTGTGTGTGTGTGTGTGTGTGTGTGTGTGTGTCTGCCAGTCTGTGGACTACATAACTCAAAAACCAAAACTCAGTTAAAAACTAAAATTGGTATTTAAGTTTGATGTCTTTCAAGGGTGCGACACGAAGATTTTGAAGAGAATTGCTCCACCCTAAACTACCCTTTACATGGACAAATTTTCGAAAATTTTTATTTTCTTGAAAATGGCTCTAACGATTTTGATTAAAATGCTATATGTTTGAGATATTTTTATGGCAAATGAAATGTATATCTTGAATTTTCTGGCTATAGCCCCTGTAGATGTATTTACTCTGGATGACTTTTGCATAACTGTAAACCCTAAGAAACAGACTAAATCTTACTATACAAAAATACACAACTTATGAATCATTTCGGAGATGTGCCTTGTAATTTGTGAGTTTTGGATAACTTATACTTCTGTTAAGTGCAACATCGTTATTCACTTTTTTAAATGTTAAGCGTCCAAAGAGAACGGAATTTTAAAGCTTTAAAAGGTTTGACTATCGCCCATTGTCTATATTGCCTCTATACCTACAAGGAAATAAGCAATAAGGTAATTTCTGCAAACGTTTATCTCAAATAACACAAAGAAGATATAGGAATAAGAGTTTGTAAGAACAGTATGAGAGTAGAGAAAGTAATGTGAGTGCAACACATCAGATTTTTAAAAGGTTATTTATAGCTGTATCGTTGTGTCAAGCTCAACGTAACAATAAAAGCTGAAGATGCAATTATCAATTCTCGTATGTACAATCGAATAACAAATACATAACGAAAATGTCAGACAAGATTGATAATAACATGCAGCGTAGAATATTAAAAGTATTTTATGAATGTTTTAAACTTAGACACATGTTCGAGCATAAATAGTCGTTTGAAACTTGACTATAACGGCAGCAATTAAGATGCCGCTCGTCTCATAAAATATACTCACATCTTAATTGCTGCTATAATGCGGTCGTTGTGTAATATACTATAATAGATCACAGTTTCTTCTGAACAAGATGTCTATGAACCCTTGTAAATGTTTCCCGCCGTTTAAACGCTGTCAAGATTAATATTCACACCCACCAGAAATTCCATTGGGTGTACATTTGTTAAATTAACCACGTAAAACTGCTAAGAGAAGAGCATTATGGCGCAGAGGCACGTTGGGAAATAAAAGCTGAGAGATATGACGCAAAATTGGCACGCGGCACATAAAAACAATTTCGAGGCAATTGACGCTGATGTGCAGGAGCCTGTGCCAACGGTCGCCAGGCAAACGAGTTGCCATAGCAATAGAGGCAATAATGATCCTATTGCGGAGAATTCCACGAGGGTCAACAACTACTTGAGACGTTACACGTGCTACGCCCTGACTAACGTCATAAGCCGCCGATGTTCTCTTTATTCGCTCGTCATTTGTTTCTCAGCTAGCGCTTCTCTACATCGCAACGTTTCAGTGCAGCCATATATATCTACATTAGATACCTTTACTCATTACAAATGGCGCAGAAAATGCAGAAAAATTAACTATATGCAACAAATTCATTAGCATGGTCTATACAGGGTGTTTCAAAGCAAAGCATGCTATTTTAATTATAACATTAATTCAGTGTTTATGAAAGGCTTGCTTACGTTAAATATAATATTTTCAGAGCATAATTTTACAATAAAAGAATCCAGTCTTTATTCCACAGGATATGACATTGTCGAAAATATTAGTTTCTCTGCTACGTATAGTAAGTACGTGACAGTATTGTATTCCACCCAAAAATTTGATGAATTCACCGGAAATATGTGTTTTAGGCTCCTCAATAAACAAAAGGAATTTTTCGAAAACGATCACTGTGTGTGTGTGTGTGTGTGTGTGTGTGTGTGTGTGTGTGTGTGTGTGTGTGTGTGTGTGTGTGTGTGTGTGTGTGTGTGTGTGTGTGTGTGTGTGTGTGTGTGTGTGAACAGTATAACTGAAATACGAAAAGCTGTTAAAAACCGAAGTTGTATTTAAGTTTAACATCTTTGAGGGATGCGACACGAAGATTTTAAAAATTCCTCCACCCTCCTGAACAACCCTTTACATGAAGCAATTTTCCAACATTTTAATTTTCTCGAAAATGGCTATCGATTTTTATTAAAATGCCATGTACTTAAGACTTTTTATGGCAAATGAAATGCATATTTTGAATTACCTCGCTATAGCCCTTGTATTCCTGTTTACTGGTGGTGATTTTTATACAAACTGATAAACCGTAAGCGATAGACCAACTCTTAGTATACAAAAATGTAAATCTCGATAAAATACAAAATTTATGCCCAAATACATTTCTCTTTTGTGGCGTGAGCCATTTTGGAGATAGTTCTTAATTTTGTGTGAGTTTTGCAACACTTAAACTTTTCTCAAATGGAAGGTCGTTATTCACTTTTTTATGTCTTGGCCGGGCAAAGAGAATGGAATTTCAAAGCTTTAAAATATTTGACTATCGTTTAAAGCCTTGCTCCTTGCTCCTACAAGGAAATAAGCAATAAGATAATTTCTGCAAATGTTTATCTCGACTAATATGAAGACAGAGGGATAAGAGTTTGTGAGAATAGTTAGTGGAACAGTAGGGAAAGTCATGTGAGTGCAATACACCATATTTTCATTTAAAATATCGATTCATTTAGTTTATTTGTGACAGCCTAGAGCACATGTAGAGGTTAATTTCTTAAATAATGCTCACATAACCTACAAACGTGTATTTCTGATAGAACCCGGATACCGAATTTTTGGGTAAATCATAAATATAGGTAAATGGTAGAGAAAATAAAATTCATTTCATATTAAATCACTAGTAACAATTGTATTGAAACTTTTGTGTATCCCTTCACCATTTGCACCAAATGCCAATATTGGCTTTGTTATTAAAACTATAAAAGCGACCAAACACAAGCATCAAGTAAAGATGATCCACTGGCGGTTCGTGTGCCATATGTTGCTCGCTTGTTTATTTTATCATCTAGAAATCAATTAAATTACAAAATATATTTCGGCGGCATGCACTGTTGCATCTCTATTACAATATAATTTTAAAAGCATAATGCAACACAGAGTGGAAAAACATCAGCAGCTTCAAACGCTAGGCACAAAGCTTTTGTCGGTCTCACATTTTATATGCAGAAATGCACGCAACCCCCCCCCCCCCCCCGCTGCCCCCCCCTCCCCTCCATAAAATCATTGGAATCCAAGAGCGTGTGTTAATATGTTTATTTGCAATCCTCACAATTTCATACATTTTAGGTGAAAACCATTCCCAGTATCCATGGTATGAGAGCGCGTCTACCAATTTATGTTCATTAAAATTGCTCGCCGCTCAGAGCGTGTAGGATGCATCCATCACTCGCTCACTCGCTCTATTCATACACCCCTCCCTGCCCCCCTGGGGCCAGCGAGAAAGCGGAGCTAATCATTTTCACCGGTCCAGATTATATGAAGAATTTACTGGAATCTGATTACATGTCGACGTGATTCGCTGAACGGTGCCTTTAATCCGATGAACGAGGAGCAATGTAAACTAACGAACGTGTGCATAGCGAAGAACCGTTTACTTCACTGCATCGCTTTTCGGCTGGTTTAATCACTATATTTCAATGTGTACAGTGCGATTGAAAAAGAACTCAGCGTTCCTCTCAAGAGAATGTGTTTGGCATCAACATCTCTAGCGTTTTCTGAGAAAGGTTACAGTTATTGTAACAAAAGGACAAAATCCAAATCCCTGTTACTTTAAAATCACTCGAGGACACATAGGTACTCGCTGACAGGCTGGCCGACTCACTCTCGTAACTAAAACCTGTTACCGACGACTTCAACAATATACATATTAGTCTACAACTAAACTCTAACTATTAAACTGTTTACTGCCCGCGTTGTCTGTGTTCTATTTATACTGGAGACGATAACCTTTCAAGATCTTTCCATGTGTAATGACTCAGCGAGAGTCAACGAGAAGCCTCTCGACCCCTTTTGTTGTTATCGCGCATTATTACGGTCACGTACACATACAACCACTCCCAGCCACCTGTTGCCCCTCTCGTCCGTATATTGTTGTACGAACAATGAGTTTCGTAAACTTCCGCGCAAACGTTGTTCTGCTGGTTACGTTGTCAACATATCTCTTATGTTATTCACGCTATGTATGCTTACTCGCTGCTAATTTCTCACAATTTCAGCTGTAAAATCGCACGAGTCACTAGTTTTATGTCAGAAGTAATAAAAAAAAATCTGGTGTGTTACACTCACATGACTTTCTCTACTCTTGTACTAACCATTCTTAGAAACTCTTAATCCTACATCTTCGTGTTAGTCGAGTGAATGAGTGAGTGTGTTGGGTTTAAGGGCCCGTCGACAACTTGGTCATTAGGGCCCCGTGTTAGTCGAGATAAACGTTTATACAAATTATCTTATTGCTTATTTCCTTGTAGGTCCAAGGGGAATGTTACAATAGGGTAAGCTTTGTACGATAGTCAAATGTTTTAAAGCCTTGAGATTCTGTTGTCTTTGCACACTTAACATATTAAAAAAATGAACAACGATGATCCATTTCACGAAAGTTCCAAGTTTTCCGAAACTCACACACATAACAAGGAATATCTTCGAAATGGTTCACCCTAAAAGAAAATGTATTGAGACATAAATTGTGTATTTTAGCAAGATCTACATTTTTGTATAGTATAATTTGGTCTATCTCTAACGGTTTACCAGTTATGCAAAAGTCGTCCAGAGTAAATACGACTACAGGGGCTATAGCCAGAAAATTCAAGATATACATTTCATTTGTCATAAAAATATCTCAGACATATGACATTTTAATCAAAATCATTAGAGCCATTTTCAAGAAAATAAAAACGTTCGAAAAATTTTCCATGTAAAGGGTAGTTCAGGGTGGGACTATTTTCATCAAAATCTTCGTATCGCATCCTTGAAAGACATTAAACTTAAATACCAACTTTAGTTTTTAACCGACTTTTCGTTTTTGAGTTATATTGTCCACAGACTGACAGACACACACACGGACCTTTTTCTAAAAATGCTTTTTTTGGATTCAGGGGGTCTCAAAAGATATATTTCCGGTGAAATCTCGACATCGACAACAGAGAAAGTAAGTAGAGAAAGTTGTGTGAGTACAATACTTCATACGTTTGTGTTTGGTTATGTTACATTTCTTTACTTAAGCCAGATATAACTTTGAAAATAATGTAGCAAAGACGTCAAATATTTGCATATCGACATAGCTGAATGAAGATGCCACGATAGATCTTTCGGAAATATATGATTGGCCTCCTTAGACTTCATATGCATAGCCAGAATATAGAAAAAGAAGTGCTGAGTGATGACCTGGTTTTCTGGAAAAAGCGGATTGATCAGTCCATAAGGAAAAGAAAGTATGATCAGTTGTAAGAGTATGCAAATACAAAACGCGGAAGGCTGATATCCATCGAGAAAGAGCCTTGTTGATATATTGCCAAGTTGAGGTAAAAACCTGATTTTGTTCCATAATGATGGCGCTTTTAGATCTCTTATAAAGGCTGAATAATGTCCATACACCTGTAGTGCGGATAAAAACTAGTCCAGTGCGTGTTGGAAAGTCGTGGATTTGCGATATCGGCATTCGCCGCATCAGCAATTCATCTTAAGCAGCGCATGCAGCCGAGGGTTGCTTTTCCTTCTCATCAACTGGCCCATAATTCTGTTTTGAGTATGTTATTCACGGCCATGTGGCAGTGTGGGTATAGCTCTTTCACTACAGCGCACAGTGGCAAGTTCTCAACAAAGAAGTAGACGGAGGTTAAATTGTTAATGAAAGGCATAAGTCATCTATTCTTTTGTAGCAGAGTCAAACCATAACCATTTGTAAAAATGCCCAAAAATTGCCAAGTTCATAAATATAAATTTTAATGTTATTAAATACTGAAAATCTTCTGCTTTATTTGTCTGTTTATACTTCTTAAGGGACGTTGGAAACAAAAATTTATATTTTTAGCCAGTATTTTTAAAATTTTTGGAAATTTTTTTCATAAAGAACTGGAAATATTTACGTTACTAACACTTAAACATATTTTCTGGGCAATCCCGCCCCAATAAAAAAATAAATAAAATAAAATAAATAAAAAAGTAAATAATAACTGAATATTTCGCATTTTTTTTTCAAATTCTGTTGCTTCTACAGAAATATAGATCTTTAGTCTTTAACACACCACACCAACTTGTTTTTCTGAACATTTACAACGATTTAAAACTCAATTATGATTGTTTGAAAAGTTGTGAATTTTAACTTCAAAGTTTCTCTTTTTACCAACTAAATTTTTATTTAAATGGCTACAGAGTCTTTGTGATTTATGTTAAGAATACAGTTGCTGATTCAAATCCTTCCCTGTCAAACTTGAAAGTGATGTATGAACTTCCTTGGGACGACTGGATGATTTTTGCGTAACTTTAAACCATAAGAGATAATGAAATCTTACCATTCAAAAATGTACATTATTTGTGGGGTGAACCATTTCGGAGATATTCCTTGTTATTTGCGTTTAAATACACTTTCCTCAAATGGAAAGTCGTTATTAATTTTTTTATCTGTTTGTCCGTGCAAACAGAACGGGATTTTAAAGCTTTAAAACATTTGACTGCCGCTCAAAGCCTACTGTATTCCCATATTTCCTTTGCAACTATAAGAAAATCAGTAGTAAGATTTCTGCAAATGTTTATCTCGACTAATATGAAGAAGAAATCTCGATAAACAAAGTAACATGGGTAAGTGGCAGAAATGTAATGGGCTGCATTACTCGTTTCTCACTTCCTTTTAGCATTAAGCATAATGGAACATCAAATTTGCTTGTGTGAAGACTATAAGAACCGACATAAATGAAGAAGATAGTCGCCAGCTTGTAGGCTCGTCTCTGGCTTTAGTATTCATGAAGCTAGTCTTTACTCCACCGCAGGGGTCAAATCGCTAACAAGACACGAAGGTATCGATTATAGGAACACTTTTACGTGGGACTGTGCATCACTTAGGCGTCATTTCATTAAAATGCCGTTTTAAGAACATAAATCGTTAAGTGTTACTTATGCAATAGGGGGTTACTCCCACACTTATCATGATCACTTATTGAAATCAGGTGCCGCCCTGCACGAGAGACACCTACATAGTCTTCTCCGAACTATAATCTGCATAGCCAGGCGCGGTTGGCAAATAGCTACGTCCTGATGAAATAACTCAAAATAATTTCACGTTCTTTGTGTTTTCCGGAGTAATTTGGTTTTCTGTTGCGAACTGCACAGCCTCCAGCCCCCGGTACAGTTAGCTCAGTTTTACACACGGGCTGAGCTATTCCTTGCGTGCCTAACACAAACTTCGGGTCTTTTCACTTCACATAAGTATTGTATACCCCTTGTACTCTATTCTAAAGCTAAATATGTCTTTCCACTTTCCAAGTGTTCTTCGCTACACTTCACTTTGTGACCGAGCGGTTAGACCGCTTGACTCACCAAAGTGACCCGGGTTCGATCCCAGGCATCCGCATGTGGGATGGGCGGTGGACACATCTGCGCAGGGGTGGGTTTTCTCCGGGTTCTCCGGTCCTCTCCTGCCCCCCCCCCCATTTCGTAGCATCCACTTCCTCACAGTCACACCAGGCTTCGGGCTGATCGCCCATGCTGGTTCCTCTGTATGATCAACTCCGGTTACGAAGACCGTGGCCGGGAGAGCTCGGGGCGCTGACATCCCACTCTCCAGCAATAGATCCCGCTCATGACGCCTGTAGTGCACAGAGGTGGAGGATCTAGCGACCAGGCGGTAGGTCAAGGCTACACTCCAAGGTCCGTAGTGCCACAGGATAGACACTACATTTTAGTGTCTAAGATCTATTAGCACTTAAACTTAAAATCATGATTTTCCACCCTTTTCTGTTCCTTGGGTCCCACATTGTGACAGCATAGGCCCATCTGTCTGCAGGTAGCTTGGTCACATATCCTCCCCATTTTCATTTGAGTTCTCTTGTCGTCTTGTGTGCGTCTTCGTAATCTCAGTTCCTCATTCCTTACTTTGCCTTGTAGTTTAACTTACAATATATTTCACTCCATTTTGCGCTGGCATATTTGTATCTTCTGTTCCTGTTTTGTCAGCGTTCAGGTTATGGTACCATATTTTAGCACCAGTATGATATAGGTTTGTAAGGTTTCCATTCATAATTGAATATTGATGTCTTTGTCTAGGAGAAGGAATTTTAATCTCCAGAATTTCCTCATGCTACACTTATTATTCGAATATATTTGTCTCCGTTTTACTTTCTCTGCTACGTATAATAAAGTAGAGAAAGTATTGTATTCCAACAAAAAATTCGATGTCGAGATTTCATCGGAAATATATGTTTTGAGACCCCCTGAATCCAAAAAAAGCATTTTTAGAAAAAGGTCCGTGTGTGTGTCTGTCAGTCTGTGGACAATATAACTCAAAAACGAAAAGTCGGTTAAAAACTAAAGTTGGTATTTAAGTTTAATGTCTTTCAAGGATGCGACACGAATATTTTAAAGAACATATTCCCACCGTAAACTACCCTTTACATGGACAATTTTTCGAAAATTTTCTAACGATTTTGATTAAAATGTCATATGTTTCAGATATTTTTATGACAAATGAAATGTATATCTTGAATTTTCTGGCTATAGCCCCTGTAGTCGTATTTACTCTGGACGACTTCTGCATAACTGGTAAACCATTAGAGTTAAACCAAATCTTACTATATACTAAAATGTAGATCTTGCTAAGATACCTTTTTTTTTTTTTTTTTTTTTTTTTTTTTTTTTTTTTTTTTTTTTTTTTTTTTTTTTTGTAGAGTGAATCATTTCGGAGATATGCTTCGTTATTTTCGTGTTTTGGAGAACTTGTGGTTCTGTCAAATGGAACATCGATATTCTTTTTTCTATTTAAAAGATTTGACTATCGCTCAAAGCCTACTGTATTCCCATATTCCCCTTGCACGTACAAGGAAATAAGCAATAAAATAATTTCTGCAAATGTTTATCTCAACTAACACGAAGATAGAAGAATAAGAGTTTGTAAGAATGGTTAGTACAAGAGTAGAGAAAGTCATGTGAGTCCAACACATCAGAATTTTTTCTACTAGGCTGCTTGATCCAAATATATGTTCCTATTGAATTTGTGTGCCATTAGTTTTGATGTCTCTATGTCGTTTGTCATTGCTTTGGTCTTTGTAGGGTTCATTTCAGTCCTGCTAAAGGGCTTTTAGTGCTCAGTCCTTCCACCATTGCATGTAGTTCTGTGGCGGATTTTACGAACAACACTATATAATATACAAATCTTAAATTTGAGAGCTGATTGATCTACTGATGTTTATCCTTTTCCTCTTCAGTTCAGTTTTCCTAAGGTCACCGCTAGCGTGAACGAAATAATTCAAAATAATTTCAGATTCTTTGTGTTTTCCAGAGTAATTTGGTTTTCTGCTGTAGCATCAATAGACCACCTGTTTATTTTGTTTTTGATGCGTTTAGGCTCTGATACCAATATTCGCGGCCAGTGCAGAGGGCATTTTGGCATGAATATTTTAGTTATTTACACCACAATCGAACCGAGTCTTTAATAAATGTAACGGTGCAAAATAAATGAAGTGAATTATTAAAATAGGTCATTTGACATCCATGTTATACTTTTGACCACATAGGATATTTAAAACCATGTCCATAACAACATGAAAGACAATACGGAGAAATTCTCTCTGTGATGCATGCAAGTTTTACCAAATAGTTTATCTTCTATCTTTTGTTCCTCAAAAGAGCCATTATAATAATTCTACAGTTTTGAACTCAATGAATCATTTGTCAAATAGTTTACCCTCTGCCTTTTGTTACGTTAAAGGACTTTGATCATTATAATAATGTGCAATTCTGAGCTTCAATAAAACTTTGTTACTTTGAAGCTTTAAAACCTGTATACATGGGCTTTGATTATCTCTGATGAGAATTTCTATTTGTATACCCGAATTACATGGCATTTAATGTTAATTAAGGTAATTAGACTGTAATTAATTTACTGTATGTTCTTCAGTACAGTTAATTAAATTAGATCGTTATTTATCATTTTAGGGTTATGGATATCTTAAGTTAACAATAATAGCTTTATTATATTAACACTAATAAACCTCAATTAAATTTGTTATTAATAAATTTATCAAAGCGTTAGGTTTGAATGAACACAGAAAGTAGCAGCTTTTATTCCCCCTTTTTTGTCGTTTTACTTTATTTTTCTTTTGTACTAAAGGAAGTATTACAAACCATCCAAATATTCGATATCCGGATTTTAGTATAAGCCAAAACGAAAACAAGGGATAAATACCAACTTGGAATCAGACATCGTTTTAAAATGAGAGACTACAACTTTCACCGAGCGAGGTGTCGCGGCAACTTATCGACTCGCATTCGGGAAGTCCCGAGTTCGATTCCCGGTGACCAACCACTCTGATTTGGTTTCCGTGTGTCAACTTTCAGGTCTGGTTGTCAGCGCGATTGTTCGGGCAGATGCGAGCAGATGGTGCGGTTGCTTGTACTTTGTAAACCTCCTTCCCTGGCTCGAGATAGCTGTGTTCGCTGCTCAGGCTGCTATGGCCACTTCGACGCCCTCTCTGGGTGGTGCACCAGGTGGCTATCTGTCCAATTGTTAGCGACTTCCACACGTATCTGTGATCCTTGTGTGTGTGTGTGTGTGTGTGTGTGTGTGTGTGTGTGTGTGTGTGTGTGTGTGTGTGTGTGTGTGTGTGTGTGTGTGAGAACAGTATCACTCAAAGATGAAAGGTTGGTTAAATACCCAATTTGGTACTGAAGTCCTCCGTCAACTCTAAGATTTTCAAGAAAATAACTCATCCAAAACTACCATTTACCGGAGAAAATTTTGAAAATTTGGATTTTCTCAAAAACAGAACTAACGATTTTGATTAAAATACCATATGTTCAAGATACTTGCATAACAAATAAAGTGTATCATATGGATCTTATGGGTATATTTTACGACGTCATCTTCATTCTGAAGGTTCAAATAACCAAGCTGTTGACGGACTCTTAAAACCTACGCCCTCATTCAAATACACACTCACTCACTCACTCTTCACTCTGAAAGACAACAAAATTGGCACACTGTAAGAGAGAGACAAAATCTCACTACAGAAAAAAATGTAGATCTCGTAAAGCGCTAATTTATGTCCAATAATTTTTGGGGGGCTGTGGTTAACCATTTCGGAGATTTCTCTTGATATTTGTTTGAATTTTCCAATATATACTGTCGCAAAATTGCTCTTCAGGTACTTTTTATTACTTCTTGTTTTTCTATTTACATCAAGTATGGTCTCAATTACACGAATTGGCACATATACGCAGTCGCAAATATTTGTGGTAACGAAAATTCACAACTCGCATTTCTAACTGCTCCAAAGTCACTCTGCCTCCTTAGCCAGGTTCCGTCAGCCATGGAGCATCCAATATATGGGAAGCTCTACATATGTATTTCCTGTCAAAGTCAAAATACTTTTCTCAAATGGAATACAGAAAGAAGATGGAATGTCATAGCAATCACATAGCGAACAGCTATTAAAAGAGTTGACTATTGCTTAAGCCCAGCGTATTCTCAAAATCCAATTGCACCGAAAGAAAACATGCAATAAAACCGTTTTACAAATTAACGTGAAGTAAATAGAATAAGTGTTTTTAAAACTCTGATGTGCTGCACTCACGTGACTTTCTCTACTCTTGTCCTAACCATTCTCATAAACTCTTATTCCTATATCCTATTCATGTTAATACAGATAAACATTTGTAGAAATTATCTTATTGCTTATTTCCTTGTAGATACAAGGGGAATGTGAGAATACACTAGACTCCGAGCAATAGTCAAATCTTTTAAAGCTTTTAAGTGCCGTTCTCTTTGCACGGTTAACACATACAAAAATGAATAACGATGTTCTATTTCACAGAAGTTCTCCAACACTCACACAAATAACAAGCAATACCTCCGAAATGGTTCACTCTACAAAAAGAATTAATGAGACATAAATTGGGTGTTTTAGGAAGATCTACATTTTTTGAATAGTAATATTTGGTCTATCTCTTACGTTTTACGAGTTATTCAAAAGTCCTCCAGAGTAAACAGGGCTACATGGGCTATAGCCAGAAAACTCATAATATACATTTCATTTGTTATAAAAATATCTTAAACATATGTTATTTTAATCAAAATCATTTGAGTCATTTTCAAGAAAATCAATATTTTCAAAAAGTTTTCCATGTAAAGGGTAGTTTAGAGTGGGGCTATTTTCTTCAAAATCTTCATGTCGCATCCTTGAAAAACATTAAAATTAAATACCAACATAACCGACTTTACCTTTTTGAGTTATGCTGTCCACAGACTGACACACACACACACACACACACACACACACACACACACACACACACACACACACACACACACACACACACACACACACACAGACACACACACAACACAGGGACCATTTTCTAAAAATGCTTTTTTTTTTTTTATTCAAGGGGTCTCAAAACTTATTTCCGGTGAAATCTCGACATCGAATTTTTGAGTGGAATACAATACTTCCTCTATTTTACTGCACGTAGTAGAAAAAGTAAAAGTCATGTGAGTGCACACATTAAAATGTGTAGTTTCAAATTGTTATCTCAACTCTTCCTAACGTTTTGTGTTCTCTGTATTCCATGATGAAGTCACGCCAGGCAATTGTTACGAGAGCCATATGATTTATGAGTGGTCCATACAGAACCTGCCAAAAGCAATACAAACATGCCGCTCTAAACGGAAATTCTAGTCAGACCATTAAACATATCCAGCTAGGATTATTATTTATCATCAAGTGCCTAAGCGTTTAGTTTGCGCTGTTTCTACTTTCTGTATCTCTTTCGTGTTTTTGTCACACATGTTATGGCTTTCAAGATAAACGACAGGGACGAACGGGAGGCGAAAACAAATAAATACGCTGGACGATAATTTGCTCAAACACAGCAAGCCGTGTTGCTATGGTAACGCGTGGGGGACATATGATAGATTGGCTGTCAGCAAGTTCTATGTAGTTCGCATATGGCACAGACTGCCCTGCCGCACAATTTCTGCTTATGTTCTGCTCTGCTCCAATTATACAGCACTAATACGGTTAAAACGTACGCATCACGCGAAATATAATAGCGATTGCGATCCGATTGTTTCAACAAATATCTAATGTCAACTGTCAATTGTGGAAATGACTAAAGCTTTCATTTCACGCTCTGCGAAAAACGCTATATAAAAACCTGCCACGAATGATATTATTTAGGAGCTTTAAAAAATCGGCGACAGCTTTTATTTCACTGCAAATCATGATTCCTGTCAATACCAATGATTCCCTAAACTCGCTTTGGTGTATCATTTCCCCCGATAGGCGTATTTTTCTCCAGGTTCAATGTACAGAGCGGGTCCATAAAATCAAGGCAACATTACAGACCCTGGAGCTGAAATTTGAATTTTTTTATGTTTTTATAGATATGAAATCAATAATTTGCACACTTAAGGGTATTTGTGTTATAAACTAACACACAAAACTCTAGCACAATATGTTTTATACTTTTGAGGGAATTTGTTAGTCAAAATATTTCATGGGCATCAAAAACTAAAATATCACAACAGTTTTGTTATTTTATAAAATATAATTTCCCAAACAACACCATCAATATCTAGCAGGAATAAACAATAACTACTTTAAAAGAAATTAACTGCTTTGCTTTCATGGACATAGAAAATATTTTATAATCTTTTATGTATTTAGTTTTTTAAAGCTAAATAAATTTTCATATTTTGAAACCAGAAACTAAAGTTGAAGTCACATGAATTGGTCACATGCACACAATTTAGACAGTGTATTAAAAAATGTAAACTCGAGAAAACCAAATTTTCACACTTTCCCTCTTTTGTCTAGTAGTCCCTCTCCTCAGATTCATAGCTTAACCATTCCCTTCAGGTGAATTTGGTTGTTTCTGAGGCCATAATCTGTTCAAATACTGCTAAAACTGTAAGCAGAAAAGTGTTGTTTAAATGTAGCGCACATAGCAATTAAGACCTGTGCTAAACCTTTAAAAAAGACGGAATCTAAAAATTGTAGCGCGAACTTTTGACTGAAGGTTTGGGTAATATTTATGTGTAAAGACCTTAAAAAAAAAAAAAAATACAGTTTCATACATCCGGGCTCTTGGGAGGATGGAGAATAATTCTAGTTAAAGTAAAATTCCCACCCTTCTAGTCGAGAATCGAACCCGGTACCCCTTGCACTGCAAATAGGTACTCTGACGATTGAGGTACTGGGGCAGGCTGTTGAAAATTGTTTGATATCGATATTTTAGCAGAAATATGTTTTCAGGCCCCTGACTCCAAGAAGAGCATTTTCCGACACAGGTCCGCATACGTCCGCATACGCAAAAACTCGCTTAAATATCGAACTTAGTATTTAAGTTCAGCATCTTTCAAGGATGCGACACAAAGATTTTGAAGGAAATCCTTCCCCACCAGACTATCCTTTCCAGGGAATATTTCTCAAACATTTGGATTTATCTTTATACATGATCTAAAAGCTAGGAAAACCTCCCGCGCTGAAAAGATAGAGGCAGTAGCGAAAGTTCGGAAAGTTAGAAGAAGTTCGCCTATGTGAAAGAGGATACCAACAGTGTTACACGGAAGGGGAGAATTTGGTGCTTCTGTACCTTATTTCAGAAGATTCAAATTTGAATTTTTTAAAATGTTCAGTGCTTTATACTAAGAACTCTTCTGCTTCTGCAATAATCACTCTATAGAAAAGCTGATCTCTAAAATAAAATAAACGAACCAGTTCTTCTGAACCATTTTGGGCTGTTTTCTCTCCTAACGTTGATTGTAATCCCTGCATCTGCATACATTCTGGACTCATTTTTGAAACCTTCTCGGAGTAGGTTGAGTCGGAACCCTTCACTTTGGTGTGTATTCAATTATTTCATCACTTTCAACAATGTCAGCGTACTCTATTATTATTGTTGTCATCATTTGAAGAGAGGAGTGGTATCCCGCCCCACGCCATACGTCGTCTTCTGCTACAATAAAGGCATGATGCAATGAATGATGACTAACGATGCTGAAACGAAACATGGGCTCTTATGAAGGGATAGCACGTAGCTGTCAGAGATTCGATAGACGGTGAGGTAGCAATCGTCTGGTGGGCATTCAAATAAGGGCGGCGATGTGCGCACGCTTCCTTCCATTCCTCCTCCTCCTGCTCCAGCTTCATTGTACCTCGTCTCTTTGTCTGACAGAGGCGGCCAAATTACAAATAACACACAGAAAAGATTCTCAATTTCTAATGATGCCCCCTTTTCACGTTCCCTAATTCTTATCTAACGTAGGGAAACATTGCAATCCACTCAAACTCTCCATCGATGTTACCCTTCTCCTCCATCCCAGAAAAAGTGAAGCAATTATGTATTTGAACGTAGAAATATTTTTTATAGTTTTCCTGGATGGTAGGTGAATACTGATGTGATATCTTATCTACTAAATTTCCTTTCCTCCCTTTCATTGTTTCCTTGTCATCTTTAAGGTACATTTCTATGTTTTCGTGGCGTAAGGCGGTGCCAGACAGATGCGTGCATAATTGCTGAAAGAAAAGAGTGCTTCCGTGGACACTAGAGGTGATTGGTCGACCTCTTTAGTCAATTCCAATAGTGGGACAAAACTTCCAATTGTTAGGGATTTTTGCGCGTCTCTGTGGCTGCGGCCTGTAGCCTCCTGTGTATCTTTCAGGATGTTTCTCAAGTTCATCCATTACTGCTTGCACCTCCGACTTGCTTTTGATAACGATAACCATGTCATCTGCATATAGAATTATACTTACAATCGATTCTGCTGGTATTCGTTGCGTGGCATCTGCCGTATAGGTATTAAACATTGTGGGACTAATTCGAATTCCCGGTAACATGCCATTTATGTGGGTGATTTTCTTTGAGATTGCGACATTTTTATTTATTTGGGCGCATAGGAGCACAAAGTACACAACAGTCCAGCAACAAACGACATCATTACAAATTACTCGGGGAATGATAGAAAAAAAAATTACTACATATTTTAATAGGAAGCATGTAAATAACATAGAAGGACGCAAATGGGGGCCACGATAGCAGCACAAGTAGCGAAGTAGAGATGAGCAGATCACACAGTAAGGCTCAACAACAATTGCTGGACAAATATAGTAGTGATCTCGAACCCAAGAGAAGGAGAGAGGAGACTGGGAAGACCGAGAACGAGATGGAGCGAACGCTGGTAGCACCTGCAGCTACGTCTCGTATGTCGGCACACGTGAGACATCATTCATTTGTGTTCTATTAAGGACTGTATGCCAAGTTACTGATATTTCGTTACTCTAGTAAACAAGATAACAAGCGATCGGAGCGCTCGACAATCAAGGTCAATACGCCTGGTTGCTTTGCCAGGTAGTATGTGTCCCAAGCTCAGTATGTGTTAAACTATATACATTTCAAAATCAGAAGTCAGGGGCGTTAGCTCTGTCACAAGGTAATGAAAATTACACCATTTAATACAGGAAAACGTTTTTTGACATGCTGATAATACAAAATTTGTAATATCACTTCATAATTGTTGTCAATATAGTTTTCAAGTGAGGTCTATAAATGAAATTTTAAAATCCATGTTATTAACTGGGAGTCTTCCAATTTTTTAGGAGGCATAAACAGCTTAACTATGAACAATATGAAAATATTAGTTTTTTATCCAGTGAAATATAAATTTGCGTGCAGAAAAAAGTATTATTTCAATTAAAATACATAATTTTTAATTTTAAAAAATGCAATACATTACAAATAAAAGTTATCCTTCCTCACACTTTGTCAAACTAGATGCCTTGTAATATATATATAATCAGCCCTCTAACTTAAGTAGTAACACAGCTCTAAAATGTAAACTTTCGGAAAAATGCAAAAAACTAAATGAGTTTTTTGGCATATTCAACAAAATTTAAAACATTTCTCGTTGTTCCAACGGTTCTTGATCGTCAATCTGCCTCTTCATATTCCTTTTCTTGATTTCAGCCTCTCTGGTCAATTCTTGAGCAAAGTTTTCTGCAGTTACAGATTATAGCAAATTTAATATCGATGGTTATACTGGTATTTAAAAGGGGCGTGACACAGCAGACATAGTATTTAAATCTTAATTTAAAGCGCTGAAATATTTAGAATACCCATATTACAATGCATCACTGGATTTGTGAAATCTCATAAATGTTTATAAGACACTAAACAAGATTTTATGAGCCATTCACAGATAATACTGTCCAAATAACACTTCATAAATAGGTGTAACTCATAATGGAATATCTTGAGAGAGTATAGGATACCATCTAGTTTAATTAATGTTATTAAGTTCTTGTACGTATGATCAAACACAAACTTAAATGAAAAATAAATATAAATTAAATTTGCCCACTAAGCCAGATGCAGGATTGCTACAAGGCTCTGGATTCTGTTCTATTTTATTTTATATTTATATGAACCGAATTTTGGAAGAGTGGAAATTGAGGGAAGCGAGAGGCATAAACATAGGAAGAAATAAGGAGATCAAACTTGTTTTATTTGTGGATGATCAGGTACTGTTAGCTAGTAAAGAAGACGACATACGATATAATGTAACCAAATTGACAAAGATATGAGAAATATTATAACATGGAAATATTCCGCAACAAACAAAAGTAATGACAATGGAGGACAAAGCAATGAGAGAAAAAATAGTGAAAGTGGGGCAAAATGTAGAAAAGATGAAAATTTTCAAATACTTAGGATGCAATATAACGAATTATAAAATGGATTTAAATTCAGAGGGAAAAAATACAGAAATATAACAGGACAAATGGAATTATAAGGAAACATTTTGGCAGAAATATGACAAAGGATGTGCAAATTAGATTTGACAATGTTCTTTCGAAATCTGTACTCTTTATGAAACTAAGACCATGAGAGTTCAGGATCGGAGAACAATAGAAGCGGCACAAATGATCAGATCAGTTGAAAAGGTAGCAATAAGAGACAAAAAGAAAAGCATTGAAATAAGGAGGAAATTAAATATAAATAATATAACAGATGAACTGGCAGGATTATATACGAAGAATGTCCATTGACTTTCTATCAAGGAAAACATATTTTTATCAGCCCGTTGGGAAGCTTGACCTGGATCAACCAAGAAGAAGATGGAAAGATGCAATTATTAGCCTTGGAACGGGGTAGCGATGACCCATCCTTGAGAGGAAGAAGAAGAACAAGAAGAAGAAGAAGAAGCAACAGTATTCTGCATTTGGATTAGTAACACTTTTTCACAACTTAAGATGGACTGATAAATCAAACAAATGAGGCTAAAGTTTGTAATTATTCTACAGTTCATATTAGTGTTGTGGTGCGTTGCACTGCACGGAACAAGCCCGTATTTAGACAGGTGAGTGAGAGCTTGAGGACGCCGTCAGTTGGAATTTCACATTATGCGTTAAGTCCCCTGTACTAAATTTTCCCACACTCAGCCCTTGGGACATCTGCACGCGAAAGCTGGGTATGTTCCGCGCAAAACGTGTAACGGACTGGCCCCAGAAATCAATCATTAATCATGAAACTAATTGAAACTGGTCGCCGCTGCTAAAGCGGACTCAGGCGACTACCTTGTGGGATTCCGAGTCCTATAGACCTCGTGATTTTACCCTGAGGAGATACTGAGTGAGAGTTGCATCCTGTACTGGCAGCTTCTTGGAAAACAGTAACGGGTGATGTTTTGGTATAAAAATCAATTTTGATATCTTGCATGTAAAGTACGCTGCTCAAGGAAGGAATTATATGCGGCGCCTGAAACAAACAAGATTAAACAATGAACACATGCAATGGGAGATACACTCACTTCTATTTGTACCGTCCCCACAGCTTTGGGAGGCATTCTACTGTCTTCACAGGTAGCGCAAGTATCATAAGTTTTAACCTTTTAAATTATTTTATATCACAAACTTTTACAATGGCCTCACATAACCAATTTAACACAATACACTTATTCAACTATATTTATCATTAAGTTTCTCAAAAACTAGCCTATAAAACTCACGAAGTTAAGTTTTCTGTTCCTTAGGAACGATCATCATCCAAAGAGCATCTAGTATATGGCAATCTTTCTCCATAGAGATCTTAACTAATGTCACAGTACAGCAAGCAGGAGATGTGTGTGTCTGTTTATCTTTTTTTTTTTTTTTTTTTTTTTTTTTTAAAGTTATTATTGCTTGCAGAGAAATACATTTTTCATTTTTATGAAGTTATTAGTGTCACCACTATTTTTCTTTTTAGCATAAATAACTTTTTCTTAACATCAAATGCATATTTGAATCGTTGGATAACACCTTTTAGATCATGTACGCAAATTTACGAACAAATCAGAGCAAAACTTCAATGTAAGCGATACATTTCATACAAAACGCAAAACTGACGGGGGAAAAAGTACCAGTGTGGTTAGCGCACCGCCGTCAGGTCGTAGCTAGCTGCAATGAAAACAGAGGATTCTCTAATTTTCAGAAATTAACCTAAAATTAGACTATGGTGTGTGTGAAGTGAATTCCAACTAGTTATGAGGAAATTGTTTCACTCAGCGTCCCTGAAAATATGGATTACACACTAATCTTGGTCACTTTATACATTGCTTTTGTATCCTTGTGGACACAAAAATGAGTCATATCTGGAACGACAGAGACTAACTTGCAGTTTTAAGCAAGTATGTATGTCTGTATTTATGCAAAGTATGCATGCGCTCCAGACATAACTCTTTTTTTTTCCATATGTGTACATTGGAATTAGAATTGGCAGTTTCTGAATCTTTGATTTTGTTAACGACGCTGTCAATTGCCAGGATCATATCAGTGCTACCAATGGGCCGGAATGTGGCCCCGTAAGAGTTCTTTTACATGCCAGTAAATCTACTGACATGGTGATGTTTTTAAGCACACAAGATAGTTTCTTGTGGAACTATCTATAACTTTCAAAATACTTTCTTGCAATTTATTTCTCATTAAATTAAAATGTCCTAAGTCGAGTTAAGGTTAGCTAAGGCAATATGTAAGGTGGCAGCAATTATTTAGGAAGAATATGCTTTAGATTTAAATTCATATACATTTGATTATGTCAGCAAAATAGAATCATATAAATATTCCTTGAACTGTTGCAAAGAAACCGTAAAATTAATTTCGACTCCATGCCTAATCACGAATGTTTCATAAACATTTAGGGGAAATTTTAGAATGTTTAAAATTTAAATAATTTTATAAAGAATAATAGACTCTGCATTAAGCAAATAATACTTTCAGTCACTAAGTTATAAATATTTGAGATTTATGCAATTTAAGGATATGCGCCAATGAAACCCAAATAATGCTAGAGGATGCAAATCGTACTTTTTGCTCATTCACGAATGCTTAATTATTTTATAGAATTAAAATAAAAAGGTTTTCTTCGTAATTTTCCTGAAACTCCAGTCATACATGAACTTAAGAGATAAATTTTGTTTAGTTTTTCTACATATTATTGAATATTACAGCTTTTTTTTTTCAATTTGGGTTATAAAAATCGTTAATTTTAGCTAAACTATTTCATATCTTTTAATTAGTGCATAGCAATTTTTAAATACATAATTCCTGAATTCCAATCTGGGAAGTTATACACTGAAAGATAATGTAAATTGAGAAAAAAGAAGTTTAAAGTTAAACACAGTGTTTATATAAATGGTACGTGGCTAATTAAATATTTATTTGTCACTTCAAAATTTTTGATATTATTATACAAATCCAAAATGTTCACATATTTATTGAATTTTATAACTTTTTTCAATCTGAATTATGGAAAAAAGTTAATTTCAGTTTAACTACTACATATATTTTAACTATTGCACAGCAACTTTTAAATTCTTAATTTCACAATTTAAGCTAGAAAATTACAATCTGCAAAATGCTGAACAAATTCAAAAAAAGGAAATTTAACCTTAAAAAAAGTGTTTTATCTATACAGTGCATGAGTTATTGAATATTTGTGTGTATAAAATCTTTGATATATGAAAGCTCGACACAATATTTTATCTAAATGCTACTTGAGTAATTAAAAATTTATTTTTGCCTTTAAATTTTTTGATATTATAATAAAAATCCAAAATGCTCACATATTATTGAATTTTAGAACTTTATTAATACGAGTTATGGAAAATAGTTAATTTCAGTTGAATTATTTCATGTTTTAACTAGTGCATATCAATTTTTAAATTCTTTGTGCCGGTATTTCAAGCTAAAAAGTTGTAAACTGAAAAATATGGGACAAATTGAGAAGAATGAAGTTTAAAGTTCAACGTAATGCTTTATCTAAGCGGTACATGACTAACTAAATATTTAATTGTGTATTTAAAATATTTCATATTATAATAAAAATCCAAAATATCCATGTGTTATTGAGTTTTACAATTTTTTAAATCTATGGAAGCAAGCTACTTTCAGCTTAACTACCTCATATCTTTTAACTAATGCATAGCAATTTTAAAATTCTTCATTCTTGAATTTCAAGCTAGAAAGTTATAAACTAAAAAAAATTGAGAAAAATGGAGGTTGATATTTAACAGTGTTTTCTCTAAATGGTAGATGAGTAATTAAATGTTTATTTAAGTGTTTAGAATTTTTGATATTATAATAAAAATCCAAAATAAAAAAATCGAATTTCTCATAATTGAGCAAACTTCATCAATGTGTTAATATGAGACATAATTACATAAAGTACGACATTTATAAATAGACTTCACGATCCAGAATTGGCAACAGTTTGGTTTTTATTTGCATACACTGATGGCAATATAGTGATTTCTACTGATGCGTCGTCTACCTCGACTACGATATTCCTCGAAACTACTCGTGTAATGTCAATATTGTTACATGCAGCATTAATTACCGTGTATGGGCGACAACGCCATTATCCAACACAAGCGAAGACAAACACGACCGCGGTGTTGCAACAGGGATGTCCAAGGGAGAAGGCTGTGTTAAGATAAAGGAGAATGGTGTCGCTGTTTATACAGGAGTTGGTGCCTCGCATTTGCATTTCAATGCAATCACACTAAACTGGATTTCATAATCAAATCCCTCTATGTCCGGTTTGTTCCCGCGGGTTGGTGCTATCACTTGATCCCAAGAGTGATGCTGCAAACACGGCCGCTCAAAGGAAAGAGACGTCACCCGCCCCAAATGTTTCGCAAATGTCGGAATCTCATCTGGTTAAGTAATAACAGCGCTCGCAAGATGCTCCAAACAATTAAATTAGCCAAACAAGCACCAGCCCATAACCTACAGGAAGATGCCGAAAAACAAAATAATAGAAACCGAGAGGCAAAATCAGAATGTATAGCTGTTACATGACACTCTGTATTCTTGTAGAATCAAAATTACAAATATAAAGGGTCCAGTGAAACTGATAAATCCTGGCTATTGCATTGGAGTTTTCAGTCTCACTCTACCCCTTTACAACCGGGCTAATTTATATTATTATAAATACTTATTCCTCCACCTAATACAGATTAATCGTGATAAAATTTGCAGAAATTGTTTTATTGCGATTTCCTTATAGCTGGAAGGGGAATATGGGAATGCAGAATGTTTTAACCAATACTCAAATGTTTTAAAGCTGGTCTTTACTTTGAAATTACTTTCTCTTTGAATCACCAAGAGATAAAAGAGTGAAAACATAATAAATAACAAGAAATATCTACTAAATGGCACGCTCCACAAAATGTATTTTTCATAAATTGTGTTTTAACGAAATTGATATACTTTTTTTTTCGTGTTAACATTTTATCTATTCAGTTTACCTGTAATGCAAAAGTTGTCATAACGAAACCAGAAGGACATTTCCAGAAAATTCAAGATGCACATTTCATTTGTCATAAAAATATCTTAAGCATATGCTATTATAATCAAAATTGCTACACCTATTTTTATAAAATAAAATTTTTCTAAAATCTACCATGTAAAGAGTAGTCTGTATTGGAGGGATTTCCTTGGCTAATGTACTCATGCCAGATTACCAACTCTTGGCCGTATATTATAGCTTTAGTTATATCACCTCCTCCTTGCGGTTCCGCCTACCTATTTTCTTCTGAACATCTAAAGTATCTACGTGCAGTAAAATAAACAAAGAAATGTAACCCGCACATTCTTGAATATCACGCAGTCGTCTTCATTTACTTTTAAAAATGTTACCTTTAACAACTTGGTTCATTTATATACATCATAAGTCTAATTCCTCATTTTCCTGGGTTAAACTATCGTTTTTGTTGTTCTTACAGCCTACTGGATTAGTTGCAGTGTCAACTGTGAAAATAAATCTTAATTAAAATGTATGAAAGTTCTAAGTTCTTTACTTTTAAATCACAATTACTAATAAATGTCTTATTAATTATTTTGGGGATATTCTAAACAAATAGCACACGAGGTTTTCATATTTGGGACAATTTTTCTCACGCTCTGCAAAATTATCGTCATGTAAAACTCTGTTGGTATTCCTACAGAGCATTTTAATATCGCAGCCTTGGAAGATGCTGCACTTAAATACTAAGCCCGACTTTTCATTTTTGCTTTCTACGTGTAGTAAGTAGGGGTAGTGTTGTATTCTATCCAAAAATTCGATGTCGAGATTTCTTCGGAAATATATGCTTTTAGGCTCCCCGAATACAAAAATATCATTTCAGAAAAATCTTCTTGTGTGTCTTTGAGTGTGTGTGTGTGTGTGTGTGTGTGTGTGTGTGTGTGTGTGTGTGTGTGTGTGTGTGTGTGTGTGTGTGTGTGTGTGTGTGTGTGTGTCTTTGAGACCATCATAGCTCAAAAACGAAAACTCGGTTAAAAACCAAAGTTGGTATTTAACTTTAATATATTTCAAGGATGCGAAACGAAGATTTGGAGAAAAAAAATCCTTCACCCTTTGCATGGAACATTTTGATTTTCTAAAACAATGGCGTTAACGATTTTGATTAAAATTCTATATGTTTAAGATAGTAAATAAAACGCATATTTTGAATTTTCTAGCTTTAGCCTATGTAGACCTGTTTACTTTGTGTTACTTTTGAATAACTCGTAAACCATAAGAGATAGACCAAATCTTACTATACAAAAATATAGATCTCGCTAAAAGATGCAATTTATGTCCACATTAACTTTTTTGTAGAGTGAACCGTTTCGGAGATATTCCTCGTTATTTGTGTCACTTTCGGAAAACAAAACTTTCGTGAAATGGAACATCGTTGTTCACTTTTTTATATGTTAACCGTGCAAGGAGAACAGAATCTCAAAGCTTTAAAAGATCTGACTATCACTCAAATATTCTCCTTGCACCTACAAGGAAATAAGCAATAAGATAATTTGTACAAATGTTTGTCAGCTAACAGAAGAAGATAGAGGAATAAGAGTTTGTAAGAATGGTTAGTACAAGAGTAGAGAAAGTCATGTGAGTGCAACACATCAGATTTTTACTTTCTCTACTGTAAGTACCTAGGGGAAGTATTGTATTCCACCAAAAAATTCGATGTCGAGATTTCACCAGAAATATATGTTTTGAGGCCCCCTGAATCCAAAATAGCAGTGTTAGAAAAAGGTCCGTGTGTGTGTGTATGTGTGTGTGTGTGTGTGTGTGTGTGTGTGTGTGTGTGTGTGTGTGTGTGTGTGTGTGTGTGTGTGTGTGTGTCAGTCTGTGGACAGCATAACTCAAAAATGAAAAGTCGGTTAAAAACCGAAGTTGGTATTTAAGTTTAATGTCTTTCAAGAATGCGACACGAAGATTTTGAAGAAAATAGCCCCACCATAAACTACCCTTTACATGGAAAATTTTTCGAAAATTTTGATTTTCTTGAAAATGGCTCATACGATTTTGATTAAAATGTCATATGTTTGAGATATTTTGATGACAAATAAAATGTATATCTTGAATTTTCTGGCTATAGCCCCTGTAGTCATATTTACTCTGGACGATTTTTGCATAACTGGTAAACCGTTAGAGATAGACCAAATCTTACTATACAAAAATGTAGATCTTGCTAAAATACACAATTTATGTCTCAATAAATGTTCTTGTAGGGTGAACCATTTCAGAGATATTCCTTGTTATGTGTGTGTTTCGGAAAACTTAGAACTTTCGTGAAATGGAACATCGTTGTTCATTTTTTATATGTTACGTGTGCAAAGAGAACGGAATCTCAAAGCTTTAAAAGATTTGACTATCCCACAAAGTTTACTGTATTCTAATATTCCCTTTGCACCTACAAGGAAATAAGCAATAAAATGATTTGTACAAATGTTGGTCAACTAACACGAAGAAGATATAGGAATAAGAGTTTGTAAGAATGGTTAGTACAAGAGTAGAGAAAGTTATGTGAGTGCAACACATCAGATTTTTTTACATTGCTTTAATAGCAAATTTAAGGGACCAAGAGAATTAACAATTTCGAATTATAAACGTTCGAACTATGCCAGTTCCACTGTAGTTCTTTAACCATGGTATTTTTGTGAGGGGACAGGGACGTTTGTAGTTATTAAATTCTTCCTGTAGTTTGTCAGTTGGTGTCATCACATTCAGTTTCTTCGTCGGTGCGTGAAAAAAGCTAAATAAATGTCATAAGTAAATCCTCCATGCCTACAAATTTGATCACAAATAGCGCGGGTAGGGCCGTGTATGCGTCACTTTTCATCATCTCATTTACTCCGCTCTCTGATGATGTTATTTAATGTACGACCGGCTTTCAGTATCATCAAGAGTGGTTGCTGCAATTGGAAAACATAAAAGCGCGTCAAATCCAATAAATCCATTGCATTCACGCTCGCTCGCCAAAAAAATGAGACACGCTGATGTATGCAGTGCCATTACCCAGCACGCACTCCGGAGTAAAGCTGTAATGAGCTTTCACCTGGAAATCTGAACAAGTGGGGGTGTAGAAATACAATGAATATCACAAAAAATAATAATAAATATAAACGTCTGCCATGTGCTGAAAAATGTTCATGTTTTTCACATGCATTACTATCTAACCACAGTTTATCCATCTAGAGTTTATGGAAAAGAGTATTTCAAATTAATTTTGACAGTAAAACAAATCAAATAAAATGCACTGAACTATACGTTTAATTTTATGCACTCTTAACATTATGAATAAGTTTTTTCTATCTTTATATATAAAACCTCATGTGTTACACACACATGACTTTCTCTACCCTTGTACTAATCACCCTTCCTGTATATTCCTATATGTGCTTGCAGTCGTCTCAAAGACCGTTTTTCACATCTGTTGTTGTTCTATAATATTTCTTACCCTTAAAAATATATTTCTGCGCATTTGGAGGGTAAGCTGTATGTAATTGGGTATTGTAATTATTCTTTCTGGTCGCCTTTCAAAATGTGACATTTATTTCATTCTGTACAGAGCTGAGGGTTAGCTGAACAATTAAATAAATTTAAAATGCAACAAGAACATTAATCATTTTAGTCCTGAAGATGGCCATGGAGAGTATAATGGCCGAAAGCTCGACCTTCTTAAATTTAACACGGCTGATCACCCGTGAAGCTCTTATCACTAACGTTCGCCGTGAAAGCTTCAAATCTAATATTAATATTATTTATTTATTATTGGCTGTGCTAGATTTTATAAGTAGATGTTCAATATAGTGTTAATTCAACCAGCATAAACATTTTAAATTTTTCGATAATGCACTAAAATAACTTTAGGCCATATTTTTCGGTCCTAAGTTCTTGCATATTTCTAACATTTTTAGCCACTTGTAGCGGGGTCACTGAGGGGTTATCCTCCCTATGGGAGGCGCCCTCTGACTCTTGCCATACCGGGATAGAATCCCTTACTGGCATGAAATGGTGTTTAAAAAAGATGGTGGTTCAGCGGTGGGATATTTGTCTAAGATTTTTTTTTATTTTTATTTTTTTTTTTTATTTTTTTTATTTTATGATTATGGTTATGCTGATGATGGTGGGGATGATGAGAGTCTATGCAGTAGTTAAGGATTTGTCAGTATTAGTCTGGGGCGTTTATAAGTTTCGCCGGGGTCTAAGTCGTACTCCCCAAGTCCACGTATGAACATTTTTAGACGACGCTGCGAAAAACACTGGAGGGTTGTGGTTGCAGAAGATCTTGCAGACCGCCCTCCGGTTCTTGCCAGGTCAGGGTATCAACCCTCTACTGGCCGTGAAAGATGTGTTACATAATAGACGGTAGTAAGGTTACATTTTTAGGTTATAAACATCCGGGCCTGCTTATGAGAATATAAGAATTCGTTAGCGATACCACTTCAATTTACAATAGCTCTGCGAAACATATTCGGGTGTCTTTTCGCGATTTCCCTCACTGTCAATCGCCAAAGTAAATATCGAATTAGATACTTAATACCACAACCTTAAGTTGTACCTTAAGCCTAAAACAATATTAAAAAAATGAAAAATAGGTGGTAATGGTGAATGCTGTGCCATCTATCCACAGAGAATAAAACAAATAGACTGGATGGCACCTTAATGACGTCACAGAGGCGGAGGTACAGTTGCCCTAGGTATGGACACGTGGCGCGTCAAGATGGTTGGTACAGGGATGAGACCAACTGGATATAAGTTATCGCCATATGACTACGTATTTAAGGTGACGTAAAACAAACAGAGAAAAAAGAGAGCATCGATAAATGAACATGTCATATGCAAAGGACCTAACCTTACCTGTAGATTTTCTCACCCATTTACAAGGGAAACTGCGCTGTTGCTAAACGATTGTGCATTTTAAGAGCTTTTTCCTAGAAATATATGACAGATGCACTAAAAGTGTACACAAATATTTGTAATAGACTGAGAGTGTGGTATTTCGCATATTTTAATTTTGCAAGCAATAAGCTACAGTGTGAAAGTTAATACCTATAAATTGCATTAACAACGTTTAGAACATAGAAGTTAAGTTTGTCGCTGAAAACACACTGTTTTGGGAACTAAGCACCAAAAACAAACATACTGTTACTCCGTAATGTAGCAAAAAATTCATAGGACATCATAGAAGGAACCTCACTATGCGGAGCAGCCAACCTTACCCATCATGCGTGATTTTCTCTCCCGCCTAGATGGGAAAGCGCGGCCAAAAGTGTTCATAAAAGTTTCTCATGTGCTCAACGAGATATATCTCTAGGTAGTTGAAGCTTTGTGAGTGTTACATTTCGGATTTTTTAATTTTACGAACAATAAAAACGCCTTCATTACACAAAAAGTGCAAGTTAATAACTAGACTTCGGTTCCGGTTGCATGTGGTCGGCATTTAAGTTATGTTTGCAGGAAGGTTTTAGCACATTTTGGACAGTGGCGGTATGTCGTGTCGCCTTACAAACAAATTACTGTAGCGAGGTGCACCTCTTCTACTGTCAACAAAGTGCAAACGAATAAATTAGCTCTCAACATAACGTCGTTTGCAACCCGGACCAGGGCCTATTAATATATATTACAATGCATAACTTTAATTAGAAGTGAAATTAAGTTTTTTTTATTTATAGACGCCCTTTAACTGCTACAGTTCTCAGCGTCCCTTTCTAGATTGGACATGAAAGACGACCTAATTTTGCACAGAGGCCTCTTTATCAGCCTTGAGATTCTTTTACGTGCCTTAAATCTACGACAGGGACCACCGGCTTTAGTTCCTTTCTGAAGAAAGCCATGCCAAATACAGAGGTATTTTTTAGAGGTGGCGCGTGACCTTGTCACTTGCGCATATCCGAGCATTACGCAAAGCGATGGTGGGGGTAAGTTTCCATCAGCAGCCTGCTGGCTAGTGGGCTAGAAGTCGAAGAGATACTAACCAGACACCCCTTTTATCTTGCAATAGACAAGTGAACTCGACCATGAACTACTGCGCAACATTATTACACATGCCACCTCTAAAAAATACCTCTGTACTTTTAAGCCCGAACTTTAATTATAGCAGATACAAAATCTAATGGCGGCTCACAGTTGATCGCTACTGTTCTCCTTTCTGTTGTGTAAATACATTTTCTGGGCGAAAATTATATTTGGCAAGCTTATGATTGGATTTTGTGTTGACAGCTCCTCCTGCCACCCGCCATAAAATTTTATGCCAGCGATAAAACGCCCATGGTTTGTAATTAAGGCAGTAATTCTATTTCTACTGCCAAGAGGGATCTGTTTTCGGATGGAAGGAACAGAGCTAGACCTTCTATAGGAGGAAATCAGGCATTCTGTAGATAATAATAAACGTGGTTCAAAGTAAATATTGTAGTATTGAATTTCTGGAACTGTTTCTCGTTTCTGCTGAAATAGTGAAGGTATCCAGGAGTGCCTCTACCGAAGTCATGTTCTGTTTGGTCAGAAGTCCGCTTTGAAGCGGAGTTGTGGATCAGTTTTGGGAGCGGGAGGATGAAACTACGCCCACTGCCATCGAGATGAATGCGACGCTCATAAAGGCAACATATGTGTGCCCGTGAATATCGCTCGCTCAACGTGGGCGACGAAGATGGAGTTCCCCACTAAGAATGGACTTGTCAGAAAAACGTCAAATTTGCGTTAAGGTACGGCCTGCTACATAAAGTGATCCAGTATTTCATTACGATAATTTCATCTCTTTCTCTTTATTTATTTAATCTTACTTCGCTTTAACTATGTGATCATATCGCGATAACTTGTGGATCGATTAGTGCTTTCTAGGTCTCGTCCCTTGCGCAAAACGAGTTTAATGAAATGTACTGTTTGGGAGCACTATCAGTTGTTTATCCTCTTTGGGGTCTTGCAAGGGGTGAGGCATAACTACTGACCAATGCACTGCAGACAGTTGCAATACGCGACTGGAGGCGTGGCACTGCAATGAAGACAAGGAAATGTAGAGGGAAGGGTAGATACACTGACCCCGAAGAAATGCCACGTTTTAATTATCTTTACATTTATCTCCAAATTCTTAATTATGGAACATGTAAACATTATTTGAAATAAGCAGCATTTATTGAGTTAAACGTTTCTGTGTGATAAAACAAGCTTTACAATAAACCCCTTGCAATGTTGCACTGAAAAATATAAAGACGTTTAGTCCAACAATTATCTTTATATTTACACTGGAATTAAAATTCGTATCAAATAGCTGTAAGTATGTTTGTATATTACGTTATACTACAACATTATTTCTGCTTTTCAATGAAAGGTTTTCTTCTAACACCTATGCAACAAACCGTCTTGGAATGCATTAAAATTTAATTACATTTCTGTGAATTTTCACAGCTTCTAAATCTTGTCGAACTGTGTTCCCAGCTTGCCATAGACCGATAATCTGGACACGTGCAGTTTGTGATGAGTAATGATTTAGTGAGCCATCAGAAATAATCAATACATCAACGTGTCATTGGTTATAACTATGCCCAGTCACTAGCAGGAACGCTACCTAGTGTGGGAGAGGGTTAAAGAGAGGGAAAGAAGGGGAAGGTACGAAGGGTTCGTTAAATAATCTGAACACACCTTCATTCTACTAAATTAGCCTTCTGTACCATACCATCTTGCCTCCTTACAAGTCTACCGATGTCTTAGTGCTGGGCAACGTATATTTGACTCTACACGTGCCTGGCATTAGGGTGCCATCCAGTATACTTGCTATCATTGTGGATAGATGGTGTATCATTCATTATTACCTTCTATTTTTATTGTTAATGTTGTTTTACACTTAAGATGGAACTTTGTGTCGTGATCCAATCGACTAGAAAGGGAAACCACGAAAAAATCTCAATCAGATTGGTCGCCTCACGGGATTCGAACCTAAAACCCTCCAAATTCAGGCCAAAGCTCAGTCTCACTATTTTCATTGTCATAAGTAAATATTGTGTACGTTATATCCTGGACAATCTGATTTTATGAATAAGACATTCAAATTTACTCTGAATACTCCAATATCAGTGTAATTCAATGTGAAATGGATCACTTGAAGCTGAGTTTTTATTTATGGAAGCTGTGGTTCTAGATCACGCTTGAGGTTCCTTTACGAGCCGTAAATCTACCATATGAGACCTCCAACTTTGCTTCCCTTCCGAAGAAAGCTATACCTAGGACTTTTACGCACCCCCCCCCCCCAAAAAAAAAAAAATCCCAGCTCCTTCCGGCGGATTTGAACCGGTGACCTTGGGAGCAAGAGGCTAGGACAGCGATGCTAACGTTTGCCAAAGAGGGGGTTTGAGTTTACCTCCTTTAATTATACGTGAGTTTGTCTCTGTTTAGCCTCCAGCGTTGTTTACATGTAGTTGCGTTTGATTTAGGAAAGCACTTTCAAATCTTACTCGATAATCATCTGTTCATGAGTGACTTCTCTGGCACTGCTTACGTTTGAAGTCAATAAATACTTAAGACTGACTTAAGATCCTCCAAGTGATCTCGCCTAACATATTGCGATACAGACTTAATATGCTTCAATTTGGAGAAACTTGTTCGCAAATATATGTAGAGATATATTCACTCTATTCTTGTAGACGCTTATTTCTCTATTACATTTTAATCGACAAGCATTTTTAGAAGTTAACTTACTGCTTATTTTCTTGTAGGTGCAAGGGGAATATGGGAATACAGTAGGCTTTAAGCGATGGTGACATGTTTTAAGATCTGTTTGTTATGCGATATCTTTGAAATTCTGTTCTCTTTGCAAGGCCAAAGGAGGAGAAGATGTAGGTTTAAGGGTGCTCAACTGCATGGTCATCAGCACCCTTAGAAAGCATTTAATGGCACAGGTCAGATATAAACTTTAATAACAAATTAAATAACTAATAAAAAAGAAATTATATACATAAATATAAAAAACAGAGTGGCAAAAGTCAGCATTAAAACAAGGTGATCAATATGTCAGAAAGCATAAAGGGATATATAAAGTTTGAAATCCTCAAACTCGTGTTACACTCCGCTAAAAACTTAAAAGCTCTATCAACCGCTGTTTTGTCGTCCGCAGCTGCAGAGAGTCTCGAAGGTGCGCTAGAGAAGAACTCTGTAGCAGCACTTGACGGACTGACAAAAGGTTGTCGCACAGCGGACATAGAGGGGCAGGGTCCCGCTTAAATAGGTGACCATGCGAAAAATTGCAGTGGCCAATTCGCAACTGAGCCAAGTTAACGTTGCAAGGCCAAGGAATGAAAAAACGATTGGCAAACTTAAACAAATAAGAAAGAATATCTCGTAAATGGTTCACTCAAAAGAAAAAAAGAAGTATTTGATATAAATTGTGTGTTTTAACGAGATGCGCATTTGTATTTAGTAAGCCTCTGTCCGTATCTTACTGTTTACCATTTATGCAAAACTCATCCGCAATGAAGGTCTTCTGAGGATATACGCAGACAATTCTAGGTATAACTTAAAAACTGCGTGTTTGTGTCCGTCAATGGACACTGACTGTCCCTCCCTTCGACTGAGGAGTGGAGTGAGGTATTGGCGCTCACTCCAAAGAGAGAAGGTTGGACATCCCTGGGCTAGCATGTTAGCTCTAAACCACGGAGAACTGTCCAATGGGCCATTGTACCTTCCTTCCACATTGCTTATGTTCATATGTCTTCAAGAACTAGTTTTACAACGGCTTACTCTTCTACCCAGTTACTTTATATTAATCGAGATAAACTTTGCAGAAATCTTGAATTATATTTCGTTATTGATTTGTGAGGAAGCGGAAGAGGTAGCCAGATTTCTAATTAATGTCAAATATAATATGTATGTGCAATTATACAATATTTGCAAGACACGACTAAAACAAAAGAAAAGATGACCAAGCACATGAAAATGTGAAGTATTGAAGAAATAAAACAAAGATATCTCGGAAATGATGATTGTGACAAAAATTTGACCTTGTGTTTTAATGCTATCTAAAATATTGTGTAGTAGGTTTTTATGGATGATCAACTACATAAAATTAATTCTGAGTGAGCAGAACATCATATATTTTGAGAAAATTCTATATTTTGGATGGAAGGTAGTGCCATATGTTAACTAGGGACTCTACATGAAGAGTGAAACAAGTATGTCGAATACAATTACTGTCAGTAAAGAAAAAAAAAATTGTGTAAAATATTTGGAGCCATCTAGCTTCTTGACGAATGGATATTAATGATTTATTATTTCAATAACCGTCGAACACACATTGTGTAAACAATGCTGTAATGGATTTCTATCTCAATTCGAAATAATTTAGTCACAATTTAATATTAACATGACGTTTCCAAGTCTCTCTTAAAAATTAAACTTTGCATTACATTTTAACAGTAAATTTTATGAAATAATGTATTAAATACTACATAAAATATGAACTAAAACTATGTTCTTATTCGTATAGTTACCCAAAGTATGACCTAACGCTAAGATATGGTGAAATATGCATTTGTATGATTAACTAAAGCTGATTCACTGTGTTAAATGTTGGGGATAAGAACATACAGAAATTACACCTTAATGACTTAAATTACCAATGTTCTTAGAGGTCTTAATGTTTTTCTGAAATTTTTATGAATTATTCTATAAATTACGAAATTATTTCAAGTGATTATTTGCATTGATAGGCCGAGTCTATAAAATTATTTCATCCAGAAGAAAAATAATTAAATTTAGCCTCAATTATTTGGTTATATAGTTTACTAGAAATTAAAAAAAATATTTAAAGTCAGAAAAGTGAAAATGTTAAAAATTTGCTGTCAATAACACTGTATATAATAAAATTACCATTATTGTGGTTCAAAAAGACCATCTATGTGTTGTATATATGTAAAAAAAAAAAAAAAAAAAAAAAAAAAGGCAGCTCTCTACCTGTTATACTTTCTGAGAAAAAGGTACCTACATGAATTCACATGTTTTAAAACTAAATTTTATTATATTTCTGCTGGATGAAATAATTGTTATAGATGCAACCACATAAACTATCAAACCGAAAAACCACTGGAAACAATTATCAAAGCTTACATAATAACTCCTAAAAAGTTCAGGAAAAACCATAGACAACTTTAAGGGTAGTATTAAAAAGTATAATTTTAACTTAAACATGGAAAACGATAAAAAATCTGATGTGTTGCACTCACATGACCTTCTCTACACTTGTACTAACCATTCTTACAAACTCTTATTCTCATATCTTCGTGTTAGTTAAGATAAACATTTGTACAAATTATCTTATTGCTTATTTCCTTGTAGGTGCAAGGGGAATATAAGAATACAGTAGGCGATAGTCAAATCTTTCAAAGCTTTGAGATTCCGTTCTCTTTGCACACTTAACATATAAAAAAATGAACAACGACGATCCATTTCACGAAAGTTCTGTTTTCCGAAACTCTCACACATAACAAGGAATATGTCCGAAATGGTTCACCCTACAAAACATTTTATTGAGACATAAATTGTGTAGTTTAGCAAGATGTACAAGTTTTGTATAGTATGATTTGGTCTATCTCTAACGGTTTACCAGTTATGCAAAAGTCGTCCAGAGTAAATACGACTACATGGGCTATAGCCAGAAAATTCAAGATGTACATTTCATTTGTCTCAAAATATCTCAAACATATGGCATTTTAAACATAATCGCTAGAGCCATTTTCAAGAAAATCACAATTTTGGAAAAATGTTCCATGTAAAGGTTAGTTTACGGTGGAGCAATTTTCCTCAAAATTTTCGTGTCGCATCCTTGAAAGATATTAAACTTAAATATCAACTTTGGTTTTTAACCGACTTTTTGTTTTCGAGTTATGCTGTGTGATAGAGTGATAGACTGACACACAAACACACGCATACACTCACACACACACACACACACACACACACACACACACACACACACACACACACACACACACACACACACACACACACACAGAGGATCTTTTTCTAAAGATTTTGGATTAAGTGGGCCTAAAAACATATATTTCCGGTGAAATATCGACATCGAATTTTTGGGTGGAATACAATACTTGCTTTACTGAAGGTAGTAGAGAAAGTAATATGACATGCTACAAAATTCCGAGGCCTGGTGATATTAATGATTCAAAAGATGCAGCACCTATGAGCCAAAGAAATGGATCTCGATGATGTCTAATGCCTTTACAGTGTCGTGTGTATGTGTGTGAACTGCATCGATGGGCGTTAAGTGACTTTCTGGGAGGTGGTTGTAAGAATGAACCGACTGATTTAAAATTCAAATAAACGTTTTCTTAAAAGGTGCTGCGTGAGTGCGTGTGTGTGTCTGTGTGAGCGAGGGCGACGGAGCAGAGGGATGGGAAAGAAAATGGGGATACTTTATCAACCATTAAAGCGAGACGAGAGGAGGAAAAAGAAAGAAAGAAGAAATACACATTAATGCAAGTTGGAGCCATCCCAATAATAAATACACTCCACATTTGCTTCCTCTTTTTGTTACAAAGGGAACAACTTTATTATAACCTCAAAATTCAGGTTTTGGGACCGCTTTAATGAGTGGACCATCTAATATTCCACGCTGAAAAAATGGTCATTATGTAATTTTACTTCTGTACTTCGTTTTAAAAAATAAACCAGACTGCAGTGAGTTTAATTAGGAAGAACTTCAATTAGAGTTTGTTCAGAAGATAATTTCGAGTGAGGTTTAGACAAGACTGATAGCCCCTGCGAGAAGTTGTCCCCCCCGCCCCATTTGTATAGGCCCCTTTCACTGGGGCTTTGCCTTGATGGTGTTGGTGCCACTGAAGTGTAGGTATGTTATGTTGGTTTTTATTGCCTTTTGCTCTAACTACTCACATTTATTACCACATTCGTATTTCAAGACCGCGGAGAATGGGAATGATTCCGAAGAAAGAAAAATTCCCCCAGTGGGAATCGAACCGGGGTGCTCTGGGTTGAACTATCCCAACCAGAGGTAGTAAAGTGTGGAGTTATGTCTCTGTGTTTCTATACGTAGAGAGAAGATGTACTACATTTCACTTGAAAATACGATACCGAGAGTTCAGCGCCTATGTTTTGGAATCTACTTAACAAGAGAGAGCGTCTACGGATTTGCTCTAAGAAACACACCTTTGTATTACTCCGCCTGACATGTGCACAGCATACACAAGTACAGTCGATATATATAATAACTACTCTTTGGGTAGATTGATTGATTTCTATTTCTAAATAACAGTGAAAATGTAATACATTTCAATGAAATCATTATACGTATGCATTAAATCATTTAAAAAGCAATAGATAACAAAGAAAAGATCTACTTGTTATTCTCAGGATGAGTGATGCGGACAGTGGCCATTGAGAGTATCTATTGCAGTCACATGCTTGGAGCTCCTCTTGCCATTGTTTTCCTCAAGTGTCTTTCTTATTTCGAGAAAACAGAATAATTTTCTGTGCGTCCATGTGTGAAAAAATGAAAATGAAAACGAAAAAAATGAAACGTCAGACCAATGCCTAACTTATAAGTTCAACATTTCCGAAAGATGAGATACAAATTCTTTCAGATTCCTGTTGACCTGAAAGTTCTTCTTTATCGCATTATCCTACTCTTACAAACCAATATCTTGGGTCAGTGCCCTGACGAGGAGAAGTAAACTCTGGGTCATGCCATACCCAGGTCGGATGATCAGCCCAATATTTGGTATGGCAGTGAAAAAAAAAAGGAAATGTAATGCCATAATAAAAGGGACGAGAGGAAATTTGCCAGATCAAATTATCTAACCCAGTATTCTTCTAGTGACAGATCCAGAAATATTTAATCGAAGTTGCTGCCAACAGAATCAGGGCAGCACTATGAGAAGGGATGAAAAGTTCATGATCAATATAAAACAAATGTTGACTTATGTTTCTTGTATTGTGGTCAAGTATTTTGTTTAAACCCTCAAAATTGGAATGACCGTACACTGCCATCTGCATTTATGGCGCTAAAATTTTCATGAGTTTAGTCGGCAAAGTCATTAAAATACTACTTCTCGGGGTCTTAACAGTCCGACAAGTCGTTTTATTAGAGAGCGTAACAAATAACATTTCCAGGCATTTTATTCAAATAAAATGTGGTTAATAAACGCACTGTTGAAATCATTCAATAGCCTCTACTACAAAAGTAGAAATCTTTGAGCTTTGGGTGTTTTGCATTAGTGATGTGTAACCTTAGTAGGTGAGCTACCAAAGGAATGAAGTTGTGCACGTTTTGTCATTGGCCTTGCAGAAAATATTGGAACTCGGTACAAGTACAACATTCGTTATCACGAGACCGTCATGCCTTTTGTGCCATGCCTACTTGAAGCTACTACCAACCTGAAAACATACTACTCTTAAGTAAAGTTAAAAGTTCACAAATGAAGCAAATATTGATGTGACATTGTTTGTTACACTGTTCTCAATTACCAATCAAAATGTCCGTACCCTAATACGATGTATAAATATGAAAACTGCAGCTGATGGCGTATTTTAGAGCAAGTGATAAGCGTTAATTATTTAGAATGCAATTATTTGGTATAAGCAGAAAAACAAACAAAAAACGTTTTTAAATCGTTAACATGTATTGCTTAGGTAATATCCTAATACTTTTTATACCAGAATCGTTTGACTTCTAAATTATAAACAAAAAGTTCTAAGTATAGAATGATTAAGGCCGATTACAAATTTGCTTTCCTGATTTTAGGACAGAAATATGAAGAACGATGTAAAATATTAGTATATCTATTAAATATACCAGGAAAATCGAAAATAAAAACCGATATTCCACTAAAATATTGAAGCAACAACTAGATCACTAATGGAACTCTAGATGCCAGCACAAACAAATGGTTCCAGCGTAACACATCGTACATACACCGCAAAACTTAATGTCTTGCGGGTTGCTAGTATAGCACGGCGCAATCTCTAATGGTATGTACATACAACAGCGCTTATTGCTTTCCTCTGAAATGTAAAGTTTTCCCCACTCATGTGTGTACACTATACTCAAAAGAGAAGTATAAGTTCATAAATTCATTCTTTTTCTATTGTTATTATTTCTATTATTTCTACTATTAGTACTATTACTACTATTATTATTGCTATTACTGTTTATTATTATTGTTATTGTTATTGTTGTTGTTGTATACGAGTAACTGACATACTTTGCAACTCCATTCGAATTTATTCAATATCGTATTTCAGATCGTATTCCATTACACAATACAGCTATTTTTGGTACAATCAAAATTTCCGCAAAACTTTTCCAGTAAATTGTAGTTTGGGATGGGATTATTTTTCAGAAAATTTTCGTGTCACAACCTTGGAAGATCTGCAGAGGTATATAATCAACTTTTCGTTTTTAATTATGATCTTCGCAGACACAAAGAAAAACAAACACGCAGGCCCTTAAAAAAAATACACGTGTATTACACTCATGTAAGTTTCTTCGATCACTCTTGTACAAATGGCTTTAGTAATATTTATTCTTTATGTAAATCGAGATAGGTAATTTTGGAAATGCTTTTGCTACAAATTTTCTTGCAGGTGCAATGGGAACAGGAAATGCAATAGTCTAAGCGATAGTAAAATCTTTTAACAGCTGGTCTTCATGTGCTAACTTTGAAATCCGTTGTATTCATAAGGCCGGTAGATAAAAAATCAGTAGCAAAAATATCTCGGAAATGGTTAGCTCTAAAAACAATAAATATGTATGTGTAAACATGGTGCGATTTAACTAGAAGTGCATTTTTTGTGCAGTAAGATTTTGTCTACTTCTTTCTGCTTACCAATTATGAAAAATATTCAGAATGAACGGGACTTCAGAGACTAGTCCCAGAAAATTTAACACATATATATTATTTGTTATAAGAATATCTCAAGCATATGTTTAATCAAAATCCTATCCGTTTTTGAGAAAATAGGGAGAGAGTAGATTTTCTTGAAAATCTTATACTAGCAACCTTATAAGATGCTGAAATTAAATACCAAGTTTGGTATTTAAACGACTTATGGTTTTTGAGTTTTGCTGTTCACATGCTGATAGACACAACGACAACACACAGACGTAGGCATATAAATAGACATAGGCTTTGTTCTAAAAGCTATTTATTTGTTTATTTATTGCGTGTCAGGGCATGTATTTCCGCTGAAATTTCTTATCGAATATTTAAGCTGGAACGCAATACTTCCTGTATTTACCGTAGGAATGCGGTAGTAAAATTAAAAATTAAACACTATTTAACCACTTTCCCCCAAAATATTGGTTTACCTACTACTTACAGCTCTATATCTACAATCCACCTAGAAATGTCGAAAATGTCTTTAACTTTTGCGGCAGTCTATAGAAACATTGCAAGCATTCAACTGCAGTATTTAGAGAGACTATTCTACTCAGACGTGACTTGGTTGAAATCAACCAATTATATGGATAACAATTTCAAATTTCAACCAATGACAACCTTTATTTATACTTCATTATCACCTCTTTTGGTTTTCTTAGGTTATGATCATGTTAGTTTCTTTTAGATATAATATTTAAATAACATTTCATACGCGATATCATTCTTTAATTCGTGGAATAGTCTTAATAAGTGCAACTTGTGATAGTCAAATTCTGTAGATTAATTGACAATCACTCATCACACTACTTATGGTAAGCAATGATCAATAGGTTACTTGGAAAACTACAGTCTTATACAATAAATCCGAAGGTAAGACAAATAAGCAAATAACAGGCCTCCTTGTGAGCTAGTTCGCTTTTCTAGAACCTGAAAATTCCTGGAAATACTCAAAGTTATTTCTCTGAGAAGAAGTGTTCCGAGAGTCGATCCCAAACACACCCCGAAGTTTCAGCGCAGCGGTAGGTAAATTAATCTTTCCTCTTTGAAAACAACATGGACTAAATTAATCACAGCTTCTATCTTACTAAGAAACTCTTGTCACCATGCTGTTTTAACCCCTATGTTTATACACGAGCCGTACCGACAAAGCTGCTTTCCTTTAGGCCCTACATTATGATTATGGTTATCAGGAAACGCACAGATGTCTATTGAAATATCTCTGAGAGAAAAGAGTGAAGCGAAGGACACAGAATATCAGGCTTGGACATAGTTGGGGTCACTAACATTTTCAGATATTAGATATATCTTTATTCTGATACTTTGTAACGAATTTATTCTATATGCTTTAAATTAATCTGACGAATTTAAAATTTCTATAAACGACAAAATAAAATCATAAAAAGGTAACATGCCTTAACTAATGATAGGAAACATGTTACCTGCTGGAAGGAAAATATTTAATTCTCTGGATAATAGGTGATTTAAAAATTAAATCATAATTTATTCAGAACTTCGAGCCTTTGGCCATGTTTACACTATTGCATTCTTCACTTTCCTGAGGAAGCTATTGTTACTAATCATCTCCATGCAAGTTTCAAGTCCTACTGTTAGGAGATATTTGTAGATCGGTAGACAGTCTCCTAGTTCCTAACCTTATTCATAGCATCCTGCTTCGTCAAGAGTCCACTGAGGGAGCAGTGCAGGGCAACTGTACCACCTCCTCTCAGACGACAGATGGCATTATCTGTGGATAGATGTCACAAACATCCACTATTACCACCTATCTTTCATTTATACTATTGTTTTAGACGTAAGGTGAAACTCTGGGTTGTGGCATTACATATCCAATCCTCTGGCCTACTGATCCCAAGGTTGCGGATTCAATCCGGCCCAGGCCGATGGTTTTTAAGCGTGCTTAAACCAACAGTTCCACATCAGTAGATTTATTGGCATGTAAAAGAACTCCTGCGGGACGAAATTCCGGCACACCGGTGACGTTGATGTGATCCTTGTAATTGATAGCGTCGTTAAACAACAAAATAATTAATTATCCAATCCAATATTTGTTTTGGTGACTGAGAGAAACCACGGAAAAAAAGAAAAAAAAAAAAAAAAAAAGGTCAGATTGGTTGGCACATGTGATTTGAATCGGGACCTTTCAAGTGCGGGCCAGAGATCTCACCGCCTGAACCGTTCCTCTCGGTTTCACATGATGGATGTGCAAAAGCTTCTAAGTTAATGTAGGAATTCGTAGTTTAATTGATGATAATATCAATTAAACAACGAATACGAAGGCTGATTAGGTTAAAGCAACCAAAATTATTTTCTTCGTACAATATTTACTTTTTCTTTTTTCCTCTCTATTTATCTCTCTCTTTCACTTACTTATTTTTTATTCTCATTCTTTTTTAACGTTGGATATGTTTTAACTGTAGCTATAATTTACAAAGGCCTTTCCCTCCTGGAACATTCCGGACCGAACACCTTGGCAGTCGATTTCACAAAGCAAACTCCACCACCAAATGCTTCACCTGCCGTTCACTAGCCTGATCCTTAGATTCTGACTCATAAGGAAATGGAAACGAAATTTTGCAGCATTATACAGGTGTTAGGGGCATGAGTTGCGGAGATTTCGCGTGATGGTAGATTCAAACATGACAAATAAAAAGTCCGATAACAAATTTATCTATCGTAAAAGGTATAGGAGGTTGTTTAACATTATTGAATACATTATCCACACAGTCTGGCAAGGAAGTACGACGAACAGGCAAATGTTTTGTCTACTAATCTGCTTCCGCTACCCCATGCTGAGTCTCTTTATCAGCTACTGTAAACAACGAGGAGAGGGGTCTTTTTCTTTCCGAGCAGTCATCTCGATACCTTGGCTAGTTTTTACTGTCAACATTCCTGACCTTCCAGTTTACACACACGCCAAAATGTGTAATTTTCAAGCATATTTTCATAAATGTATTCTGATACACACCTTGAATCCAAGTTTTTGACTAAACGATCCATTTTACAACAAAAAGAAAATACAAAAAGAAAAAAAAAAAAAAAAAAAGGAATTTTTTAAGGTCTCCCTCTCTATGTAAATTAAGCGATAAAGGAGTGATGACTATCGGCAATCAAATATTACACCAACTTTATTTTTTATATGCAACTATGCCCATATACGAAAATGATAGAGGAACATGCATCAAGAAGTTGGCGCCAAAGTCTGTGCACTCATCTCCTTAACACTTCATATAATCCACACTATTATTTGTCTAAAATAAGTCTAAAAAGTCAAGATAATCTCCAGCGCATCGGTAATCCAAACGAAACCTTTGAATGCTAGCCTCTTACGTAACTATTCAGCTATCTCATCAAGAAAATTGTCTATTTTAGGCAATAAAAATATTATGCAATATCGTATTGCAAGGTTTTCTAAGAACCTCCAAGGCAATAATCGATGACATCATTGCCGGAGTCAACCGGAAAGCGCTAGTTTTATTCCTACAACCTACAACATGCAAGGCTGAACTGTGTGTGTGTGTGTGCTTCCTGCTTGTTCTCGAATGTCTGCCAGGAAGGTACCTACCTACCTACCTACCTATAGCTGTGCAGATAACGATCAAACTTCTGCTTCAAGTGTTCATCAGTGTGTGTGCGTGCGTGTGTGCGAGCGAGCATCAACACGCGTCTCATAAACGTTCTCTGCTTAACGATGTGGGTGTGAAATACGCGCTCAATCCCTTCGTCTCGAAACCCTTTGTGACATCCACCAGCCATATAGGATCTGAAAGGCTCATTAGTTTAGATGCTGCTTGACGCTCTCAACTTTGAAAACTCGGCGTCTGTTTACGAACTCAGTCATAAAAGTGATCTTAAACAACGACGATGCTTTGTCTCGTATAATCCAATAAAGAAAATCAAATTTAAAAAAGTATATTAGAACTTACAACCATTTCAGGTGTTGGAAAGGGTGTTTATTTTGAAGAAAATATTACCAATGTCTATAAGGTTGTCTCATAAATTCGTTCGTTTTGCTTGCTATTTTTTCTCTCTTTATCTGATTACCCGTAGAACTTACAAGCCAGTGCCTAGGGTCAGATGCCTGTCGGGGAGCACAGGATCCTATGGATCGGACAGGGTGAACATCTGGAAGCGGGTAGTCAGTCCAGCACCCGGTATCAGAGTGAGGAAGTGGACGAATTGGATGGAACGGTGATGCAGCAATTGTTGGAGTGAGTGGCGGAGGAGACCGGAGAACCCGGAAGAAATCCGCCTAGGCACCGCTTCTTCCTCCACGAAGCGGACCCCTGGGATCGAACCCCAGGTTCATTTCAGGCGAACAATCTAACCGCTCACCCACGGCGCCGCGAAGTTCCATCTATAATACTTGAAAACCCTGAACCCTCTGCTCACTCAGTTATTATAGTTGCCTAATCACCCCTACGTTGGATGGAACTTCGTGAACTTGTGTTTACAAACTATAGAAAGCAAAAAGGAGCATTTCCGATATCTTATGCTGATTTATTATCGTAAGAGCAAAATCGCCTCACAATGCCGGCAGAAAAATTGTGCTATCTGCGGGGAAGATACAGTAACGAATCGAGCATGTCAAAAGTGATTTAGTCGATTTTGAGCTAGGAATTTCTCTCTAGAATATACAGTTTGGCAACTACTCTTTCGTAGCTGTGCTGCGGGTGAGATGTGTTCGCAGGCATTCTTAGTGATTGAAACGTAACGAGAAACGAACGAGACAACCTTATATGACTACAAACTCATGGAAATCGGAGAGGGAAGACACTTTAATTCTATAAATTAATCATACATCCGTGAATGCGAAAATGCATAATTTCTCTCCGGTTTTGTGTTGCACTAATGAAATTTGCTCACATATTCACAAAAATATAACAAATAAAAATTGTTCTAGATTTTATTGCAAGAGGGGTGAATATTAATTTTTAAACATAAGCATATTTTTAATAAAGAATAAACACTTGTATAATTAAATAAATTTGGATCCTAAACTGAAGAGGAACAATGAGAATTTTGGGCAAGTTTAAAAGGTAGATTATTTCAAACCTAAGTTTAAGGTATCTACATCTTCACTTTGGGAACAAAATCTATATTTTTGGCCAGAATTTTTCAAGCTTTTTTGCTAATGATTGGAATAATAAACTAGAAATATTTCCACAATCACACTTAAAAATGTTTTTTGTATAACCATAAAAAATTCAAAATTAAAAATTTCATACTTTTTGTTTTTGTGAAAATAATTTGAACCTCAAATATGTAAACTGGCTGTTTAAAAAGTTATGGCTCTTGAGATTCAAAATTTCTCTTTTTACCAATCATTTTTTTTTAAATGGCTACAAAGTTTTTATGGTTTGTGTTAAGACCATAGTTCTTGCTTCATATTATTCACTAATATGCTTCAAGATGCTGTATGAATGAGGTGTGTAGCATAATTTTACCATCCTTTCTTGTGGTTTAAAGAGGTAAAAATGTTGAAAATTTTAATTTCGAGAAATATTGAAAGGAAATTTGTACGTCATGTGCCCAGGCTAACCTGGTTGTACAAACTATACATTTTTGACAGCTAAAAAGTGAGAGCTATTATATGGCACTAAAATAAAAAAAAATTAAAATTTTGAACAGGTCGCAATTTTCAACCTGAAGATATACCTCAAAATATTAGACCAAAATTTAAAATTCTCTGTAGCGAGGGACCTTCTTGGCGACGTAGCAAATAAGTCTTATTACAGCTTCAAAACTGTTATAGCAAAATTGACGACATTTAGGCCGTAACGTTTGCATTACATTACACCTATGGTTCAAATTTAGAAAATCTTGCACAATTTCAAGTTCTCAATCATACACATCCTTCGGCAAAAAACATCCAAAACTTGATGATAGATAGAGCAAGTGTTGTAGTTTACCCTAAACTTCTACATCCGGCTTCAGCAAAAATACATATTTTTAGGTCGCTTAAATTCAAATAAGAATTTTTAGAAAAAATCTAATGTGTTTCTTTAGTTATGACTTATAACCTAAAAGAGCTTTGGAGGGCGCAACCGGGCAATCTTACCAACTTTAAAACTCTAGAAAACACTCTTGCTGTATCGAAAGCAGGCACTTTCACTGTTTGCACAAGGAAACACACACACAAAACATTAGTTCCTTTAAACCACAATGGTAGTTTAGGTTAAGCACGTCATCACCAGTTCAAACTTTACATACCTACACTCATTTTTGCAAAACAATGCCTAAACTGTCACTCATACTATGTAAGCTGTTCAACACCAGTTAAAACACGCTTAATATCGCGTAAAACACTACCAAGTCAATGTCCTCTAGTCTGCAATACTAGCTGGTTAACTCAGACCATCACAATCTTACATGGAACTTTGTCATTCAGTTTTGTGAAACAATGCTAAAAGGTGACACTTTATAAACTGCCCAAAACCAGTTAAAACATGTCTAGTATAGCGTAAAATACTGCCGTGTAACGTCTTATAACCTATAATGGTTAAATATACACTAATCACAAGGTTATTCTGCAAGTAAACAAGGTTAGGTTAGCTGTGCATAAACTTTTAAGGAAATTGTGGTTTTACATATTGGAGACCCCCGTTTTTGTTGACATATTCATAAAACCTAGAAGACCCAAAGTTAGATTAGTTTAGGTTACTTCGGTTAGGTTGGGTTAGTTTAGGTTCGCAAAAAAATTAAGCTCTTTAACTGTTGTGGTTGCCAGCGTTCCATCCTATATTGGGCATGAAAATTCTTAATTTTGTTCAGAGCCCTTTGTATCAGGCTTGAGGTTGTTATACGTGCCGTAAATCTGGACCAGCGGCTTTACTTCCCTTCCGAAGGAAGCCATACTAAGGATTTTTACGCCTAAAAAGATCCATCGACCTCGGCCGGGTTTGAACCCGCGACCTCTAGGTTAAGTTATGATAAGTTAGGTTACGTTACCTTAGCGTGTAAGTTTACTTAGTTTAGGTTAGGTTAGGTCAGCTTATGTTAGTTTTGGCTATGTTAGCTTATGTTAGTTTCGTTTAGGTTAGGTTAGATTATGGTAGGTTAGGTTTGCTCTGTATAAAGTTTTAAGCAAATTGGTTTTATATATTGCAGCCCGCTAAGCTACCCCAGCAAAGCCAGTTCTAACTAATAAATTCATCAAACCACTTGGATACATGCGATTGAGTGAAAAAATCACATAACTAAAACATAGTTTTCCTACTATACTAAACTAGTACTCACAATGCTTAAACAATCCCTCAAAACTGTTCAAAGCCGAACACAATATCACTAAAACACTGCCACGTGCATGTAAATAATTTTCGACTCGTTTGATTTACAGCAACATGGTTGTGACGTCACAACACGACTGTCAAGTTGTCAGGCCTGTATTTTACGATGACCACTATCAAAGCTTTCAGAACACGCGGTATATTAAAGTATAGAAGCTGTGTGAATGTCACGAAAATCACCAAAGGAATGCTGTTTTGTTCCCAATTATGTAGTAAAGCAGTTTGCGAAACGCACAATTCGAGATATAACTTTCGATTAGTGCCACTTTGCAAGGTAGAAGCAGAGTGGAGAGAGGAATTAGCTTTAGCCAGTTGAGTCAGCTAATTGCTCATGGTCAGTGAATTTTGGATTCCTCGGACAGACACCAATTAGCTGACGAGATCACTAATAAATTTATATGAAGAGCAAGTAGTGAAGGTATATCGTTACCTCCAGTACGGTAGAATGTCATTAACTAGAAGCTTTTCAGTAGAAAAAAAAATACTGCAGATTCCATTTAAGATTATTATTTAATCCCTTTTTTAATTTCTCTAGTGGTAAGTAGGGGAAGTATTGTATTCCCCCCAAAAATTCGATGTCAAGATTTCACCGGAAATATGTTTTGAGAATACCTGAATGCAAAAAAAAAAAAAAAAGCATTTTCAGAAAAAGGCCCATTCGCGCGCGCGTGCGTGTGTGTGTGTATGTGTGTGTGCGTGCGTGTGTGTGTGTGCGCGCGTGCGTGTGTGTATGTGTGTGTGTGTGTGTGTGTGTTGACAGTCTGTTGACAGCGTAACTCAAAAACGAAAAGTTGGTTAAAAACTAAAGTTGGTATTTAAGATTAATGTCTTTCAAGGATGCGACACGAAGATTTTGAAGAAAATAGCCCCACCCTAAACTACCCTTTACATGGAAAAGTTTTGAAAAAATTTTATTTTCTTGAAAATGGCTCTAACGATTTTGATTAAACTGGCATATGTTTAACATATTTTGATGACAAATGAAATGTATATTTTGAACTTTCTGGCTATAGCCTATGTGATCCTGTTTACCCTGGATGACTTTTGAATAACTCGTAAACCGTTCGAGATAGACAAAATCTTACTGTACAAAACATGTAGATCTCCCTAAAACACACACTTTATGTCCAAATAAATTTTTTGTAGAGTGGACCATTTCGGAGACATTCCTTGTTGTGTGTGTCAGTTTCGGAAAACTTAAAACTGGTGATATGGAGCATCGTTGTTCATTTTTTTATGTGTTAAGCTGCAAAGAGATCGGGGTCTCAAAGCTTTAAAAGATTTGACTATCGCTCAAAGCCTACTGTATTCCCATATTCGTTTTGCACATACAAGGAAATTAGCAATAAGATACTTTGTACAAATGTTTATCTCAGCTAACACGAAGAAGAATAAGGAATAAGTTTTTGTAAGAATGGTTAGTACAAGAGTAGAGATTTTATAATCATATATTCCATATTTTCTTGTTATCTCATCATAAGAATTTAGTCAGGAACAAAGTAAAGGGTGCAAATCATATTATCTGCAATCTAAATTCCCATTTGAGAACACTTCCTTCTGCAAATATTTAATGCTTCATGTATGTAAATTTTAAATAATGTTGGTGAAAGGCAACAGCCTTATCGTCGACTTTTGAATACCAAGATTTCATTTATACTTCCCTTTTTGGATGGAAATGAAATGCTCTTTTACTCCCATTTAATTTGCAGCGGTTCTCATTAACAGATCCTTGTGGAATATGATTACAAAGCTTGAAATAAGCTGCAATCAGGTCGCTTTACACTTGAAAGTTATATATTTAATTAAATGTTTGTTTAATACTGGGAATAAAAACCAGAAATTAAGAATAAAAAACCCTTTAAAAGTAATGAAAGGCAAGAAATAAGGGTGTTTTGAACTTATACGTTCTCGGCAAAGGGTTTGGCCTGTAGCCATAGTTTCTAATTTATACCATTTTTTGTGTTGTTTCGCATTATTACTCTAATGAACGTAATTTCTGTTATTTATAATTTCCTAAGTTATTTTAAAATACACGCTCCTAATTTCCACAACACAGAATCTTGAGTTTACTCTGGAACTGTTGTAGAACGCTTTCAAATTTATCCTAGTTACAATGCAATTCTTGTAAAGATATCGCTTCAATGTCTGAGATTTGCAGTTCTCCGGATGCAAACTGACATGGAGGCAGACGGACATTTGCTATGAATATTTAGCGTAATTTTCTTACCAATGTTGGTATCAGTTTGTATTGAGAAACCGTGCGCATGTTAAAGGTGTGTTGACATACTGTGGAAAGAATCTGTAATTATCTCACAGGAAACGCACTATCTAGGAGCAGAAATGAAACATTTAAGAAATATTGGTAATTTTGTTCCTTGAACTGTAAGATTCCATTCGTTTACACATTACGCTTTATGAAAAACGAAGGCGTAAAAGAATAGTGATATTAGGGATCCATCTATCGGTAACCAAGCGTACAAGAGGAAATGTCTACAGTCTGTTTTCTGAATTGCTTTTTGTTTGAGTGCACAGCGGGGCAAAAGGACACGGCTCCGGTGGGGCAAAAGGACAGGGCGTCTCGTACTTAATTCAATACAACTTTTTAAAATATTTACAGATGTCAATAATACCTAAATAATGATTTGCTTCATACTTATTGAAGTTCAATTCAGTTGTTTGTTTTCACATGAAAATAGAGAACCTGGTGTTGGAAATTAGATTCTTGAATCTTAGAATAAAATTCCCCTGGAGAATCTTCAGAAGACAAATCCAAATAACGGGATTAGCACAACAGCACAAGACTGTCAGCTCAAGCTTCTGCATTCTAGAATAGCTTCGAACAACCACGTTCTCCTCCAACAACAATGCTGGATATTAAAAGTAAACCAGAAATCAAAAGGAAATATAGAAAATCTGAGGTTATAACAAGGCCAGAATTTATAAACAATCTAAAGTTCTAAAGTTTAAGAAAACTGACCGGGTCGAAAAGAAAAAGGCAGCAGCAGCAAAAGAAATTATGTCAAATACAATTTTTTTTTGTGGAGTTAACCATTTCCGAGACACTCCTTGCTATTGATTTTATTTTTTGCCTGTTCATGCAAAGAGAACGAAATTTCAAGGCCATCACAAAGCGACCAACTCTTACAAGATTTGACTCACTTAGGATTACTGTATTCTAATCGAATATGCTGTGAGATAATTAACAAAAATGTTGCTAAAAATGTTGATCTTTATTAACTCAAAATGTGTAGAAGATTTTGTAACAATGTTTTGTTGAAGAAAGAGTAGAAAAATATATAAGAATGTAATACTTCAGATCTTTTTTGAAGAACATATTCCGATCTTAGAAGTAATTTTCCTATACGCCATACCGTTTTAAAAATGTGAGAGTTAATTTTTTTCCTGATATATTTCATGGGCAGAATTTGAGGTCCTTTCCCAAACTTATGTTTTGCTCGTGCTTAACCCGAAGTTAACTACTCTAAATTCTTGCTATTTCCATTTCTCTGGCGACATTTTTTGATCGTCCTGCCACTATATGTTTCTGTCCTGATGGGGCTTGTTCATCATTAGTTATGCTTTGCAAAAACGAGCCTGGAAATACCATCGGAGACCAAAATATCACAGTTCACTGCTTCAACTGCACACCTCTAAAAAGTCATTCAAGCTCGACGCCATGTCCCGCGCAGGAACATACCGATTATCGTTCCCCGCAAACCAGTTTTTAAAAAACCCTACAGAATCCGCTTAGTTTGCCATATTAGCAGATGTCCCGCATCGAGTAACAGAGGGATGGGGAATTTTAACACTCGCGCAAGCGAGTTGGTTTTCTGGCTGATTCAGTGTTGTCTAGTTAGCGAGCCTGTTTAAATTAAAAAAAAGTGTGCTCGCTCTTTTTCTCTCCCACGGTATTACCGTCATTATTAGCGACTAGGCCTCAAAACGACACCAACTTCATACGCGGCTAATTATGACGCCGTCCGGCTTGATTTAGAGTTCATACAATTGACTCCACCTGTGAAAACTCCGCTCCTCTTTTCTCTAGGGCAATGTTATTTCGTCACAAATGGTTTTCCATAAGTTCTCTTGCCCTCTCTCTCATTTTCACCCGCATGCCGGCGATATATATAAACACAACACCGCCGCCACTACTACTACTACTACTACTTCCATAATATAAAAGCGCTCTTCGTGCGGTGCAAAAACTCAATTGAAGCAAAAACAAAAACTTTACAGATGGATGAAGCGTTAACAAATGACTAGCGCTTAGAGCAAGAGCTTTCCCTCTCTCTCTCCCTCCCTCCCTTTCTTCCCCTCGTCTCTCGTTTCCAGAGGGGGGTGGGAGTTGCCATGGTAACAAACTCGGTCTCTCCTCCCTTCTGCCATCATTTTCGCTTTGATATATCATGTAACATAACCCCACAAACGCAGGCAGCACTGCTGTACGTAACCTAGCAAACTGAACGAACAAATCGATCAATCGAGATCCAGCCAACCATCCTACCAGCCAAAACAAAGCACACGCAGTAAGCGAGTTTAATTCGCTAGTAAACCGCCAGAGGGGAGCATTGAATCATGTGTCCCGGCCAGAAAACACGAGCCAATGGGATTAATAATTAAAACAGCCGATGGCATGTCCTATATATAGTGAGAGAACGGTGAAGCTGAGGGTATAGGCTACTGTTTATCGATAATAACCGGTGTGCGTCGCAAATTGCAGCTACACGCGCGGCTATGTGGAAACTCCAATGAATATTGCAAAGTGATTTTTTTATTTGAAAAAAGACCAGAGGTAGATGGCAAAATTAATTATAAAATCAGTCAGTATGCTTTGAGCACCCGTTAAATCGGCCTGGACCCGAGATTAAGTTTCTGAACAAACGGAATAAAAGATAAGAGTCCGCTACAAATTTGTTGCATTTATGTATTTTTCCGGTTTTATATCCCCACCGGCAGTTGCTCCCCTTCCTCTCTACTTGTTTTCTGTGCTCGGCCTTATTAGGATAATTGGCAAGCAAGGGAGACGAACTTTCCATTATCTGACTTCTTCGAAAAGTTTTAAAAACAATACCGGAAGAATTCAAAAAAGAGTATACTAAATGTGCAGCCTTATTAGTACGAGATATATCTACACCTGCAACAGGTGTTACCACATATTTACTAATAAAACTTATTAACATTTCGGGGAGTGTTTCAATTTCACACATTTTTTCTGTCTTTTCAATAAAGCAATAGCAAATAACTTTTAGGACTGAATTTTCCAATTTCAGTAATTTTAAACTTATTTAGCTGAAAATAAGTACACACAGTTATTATGACTAAAATTACTCATGGGAAAAATTTGTTTCATTTTATAATTGCTTTCCAAAATATCAAACTAAATGAATGTTTTGTGGAGTGAACCATTTCTGAGATATTCCTGGTTATTTGTGCGAGTTTTGTAGTACTTATATTTTCCACAAATAGAAGATATTCAGTTTTTTTTATCTTAGCCGTTCAAAGAGAACGAAATTTGAAAGCTTTAAAACATTTGACTACCACTCAGAGCCTATTGCATTCCTATATTCCCCTTACACCTGCAAGAATATTAGTAACAAGATAATTTCTACCAATGCTTATCTCGACTAACATGTAGAAGATAGAGGAATACAAGTTTGTAAGAACACTTTGTGCAAGAGTAGAGGAAGTCATGTGAGTGCAACACATTAGATTTTTATTGCAGATATCCTACATTATATCCACATATAAAACGTGTGAATGAATTATGAAGCCATCTAAAATATGCAATTATTAAATAGCTGCTATGAATATTTTATTTCACAGTCTATATAAGGAAGAGTCGTACAATATCGTGCCACATTAACTCTTTTTACTGCATTTTATAACCGCTATGGTTAATCTGAATCTTAGTATGGTATTCTATTAGCCCAAGGCATCTACGAGAAACACAGTATATGTATTATTTTTATTTATAGTACTTAGTACATAAAAAGTAAAAGAGATAGAACTACAAAACTTGAAGTCTTTCAATATGAGAAATTATCTTTTCTGATATATTTTAGATACACTGCACTGATTTATTTATATACAGAGTTTCAATATTTACATATCTTTCTGTGCCTGAATATCTTTTTTCCTTCACTCTTCCCTATCCATCCATTCCATTTCTTCTAGTTCTCCTGCTCTAACTCCCATTCTTATTTCGCTCATCAGTCAGTTGGAGGTTTTCCTTTTCTTCTTCTTCTAAGGGACTCTATTCCAAAACGTTTCTCGGTAATCTATCTTCATTCATTCTTCTAATATGTCAGCACCAACACCTGTTTATATGGTATATAGTCCAATATTCAATTCTTATTATTCCTTTTTTTCTTATAACCTTATTTCCTATTTTTTCCCATCTCGAACTCTCGCTGACCTACTTAGAAAATTCATTTCCGTCGACATAAGTTTTGATTCGTTTTTTTTTTTTCTTTCTTCTTTTTAATTTTCATGTTTCCGCTCTATCTTAATGTCAGTTTCATGTTTATCTTCTTTATTTTTACACCCTAATACTCAAATTTTTCACATCCTCTAATAAAACCTTTTTGTTCTTCTAGAATTAAATCTTCGGTTTCTGTTCCACAGCCTCAATAAAACGTTTTCGCTAAATTTATTTTCAGCCCCTTTTATCATATTCTTCTAGTAACTTTCTAAGCATAAATTCCATATCTTCACACTCTTGCACAATTACTACCTTACACTGATTCAATAACATGTAGAACACATAAGTTTAGAACATGTCCTTAGCATTTGAGCTGAGTTTACCGAAATGTAGCTCAATGATTTACAGAAATGGCCAATAAAAATAAACTATTCACCTGACCCACACACCCAATATGCGCCCGAACTCCTTGATAAACTGCACTCAGTCTTCTTCAAATGCCTCCAAACACTTGATGCACTCTGTGACGGGCAGATGGCATTAGGGTGCCACATCCAGTCAGGACCTTCTAGATTAACGGACCTGAGCCTGGCATCCCAGTTGTACAAAAATGGCGTCGGCTGGTGGGAGTGATTTCTGAGGTGTTTCCACACACTGTTTTTCGTATTATTTTCTATGTCTTCGAGTTATTGTTTCTTATAATAATTCCTATGTAAGTTTGTCTTCATATTAGCAAAGCGAGTGTTTCAAAAGTTTTATTTGGGCAGTATAGGAACAGGAATAAATGTAATAACGTTTTGACTGTGCCGTGTGCTATCCACGTGTTCATGTTTATTGTGTTCCATCTAGGACTATGGCTACATTAGCCGTATAGTGTGGTTAATTTATCTGTTTGCAAGTACAATTTGTGTCACGATTACAGTGGTGAGAGGTTGTTGAAGAAAAACTGTTCCAGTAGTGTATATTAATGTTGCCATACTACAACCTAACCTCAAACACGACAATGCACCGTAACTGTTGCATTCCCGGATGCAAATTAAAAATCAGAAACTTTCAGTTAAAACAAAAGCTAAATTACAACATAAAGCTTCTAAATTCAGTATTTAATTACAATAAATTGCAGCGTTATGTGTATTAGTTGCCGGTGTGTATATAACATGGTGAATAGTGTGAATAGTGAAAGACAATAATTTCGAGTGAATTCAATTAGTGGCATCTGCAACACCAACAGTTTGTTTCATGTAAGTAGTATGCTGCTCATATTTGTACATTATCTTTTGTCTTTGTAATTTAAATGTGTAGCTGTAGTTTAGAAGAAATGTGTTATATTGCTGCATGTAAAACTGTAAAGGCTTGTTGTGTTAGAGATTTAGATGGCACAGCATTCACTATTACTATCTATTTTTCATTTATACTATTGTTTTTATACTTAAGGTAAAGCTTTAGGTCATAGTATTAAACATTTAATCTCATATTTACCTTGGCGGCTGAGGGAAACCACGAAAAAAAAAAAAAAAAAAAAAAAAAAAAAAAACCAAATTGGTCGGCCCATGGGATTTGAATCCAGGACACCCGAATGCGAGCCTCACCGTTATTGCCCTGTTTTGGGGTAAAATTGTTAGCACTGTAAAATAAACTTTCAAATTTCTCTGTTGACTGAAAGATCCCGCAGATGTGTTTGAGGAGTAATTTTGCCTGCTGTCTCCTATTCATACGTATTGAGCAACGTTGCAGTGGAAGATACCAGCATTTGTAATTACTGTGTTTAACGTAAGAGCATTGTGGAACGGATTTACTGCAGAAGTTTCATAATCTTCCACTTGCGCATGAGGTGAAGACATTCAGAGCATTACAAAGGCTGGGAAATACTGCTACAGTTTCACAAGAAACTTTAATTACGCATGAAAACAGAAGAAGCATAATCTGTATTGCTATTTCGTGAATAGCTTTGACGCTCACTGTGTTAAATGTTCTTTAACATTTAGTTTCTCACAGAACTGACTTTTATTTCAATTTAGCCTGTTTATCAACTAAAAATAATGGAGTATCAGGTGCAATAATTTCATAGATAGTTGAACATCGCTTGCGATGCTTTAATTTTAACAGTTTCACGCTAATGGCCACGAATGAATTTCTCACTCTTAGTTTTTTTATGTCTGCAATATCGTCAAAATAATATTTATAGTAACATTGTGGAGATTCGCTATAGCTAACCCTCCTCTCCCCTCCGCTCTTATCGCCAAGGAACTGACATGAACCTGTGAAATGAAGGAAGAGCCAAAAACAATCACTCTTAAGAAAATGCAGCGAAAATTGTCCACAAATTATGAAATATTAAAACATTAAAATTGCTTACAATAAAATAATATGAATTCTAAACTTTAAGAAAACTTTGTTTTTCCCCCCTCACGCATTTAAACCGCCAATTAACTGAAGCTATAAATAATATGTCACACTCAAATTTAAACCTTGTTTTCCCACAAACTCTTTTTAAGCGTTTTTCCACACTCGAAGTAGACGATGTAATTTTTTACAAAATTGGTTCAACATTTTTTTGCACTTTATCTCAAAATATTAAAGAAAATGACCACATAGCTTTTAAAGTGCAGCTTCAATTTTGAGAAATAAATTCAACTTTTGAAAAATAAAAATTTTCAGAGCATAAAAGGAATTACTGTGTGCAATAATTAAGAGTTAATATGAATGACTCTGTAACAATTTGCGGAAGGGGACTGAGCACATCGATCGAAAGCCGATCTTTTGTGCCTATGCCCCTAACGGGGCACGGGAGGATAGATGAGGCGAATGGATCCTAAGCGTGGCCGGAACGTTGCCATGATGTAGCAGTGGCAGGCTCCCCACATTTTCCCAGTTAGAAGCACCCCGGTGGAGTCTGATTTAGCTCCCCTCTACCCCTCGAGCTTGCACCAACCCATAGGGGGCCCGGAAACCAGTGATTTACCTTCCAATCCGGCGGACTATATTTCCAGAGCGCATTTGTTACCTATGCCTGGCGACCTGGGGAAACCTCCGAAAAAAATCATGGGTCAGGAAGGTCAGACTATTGAATTTCCTATAAGCGTTACGTTTCTAAACTGTACTGTATGTGTAGTAATTTTAGTAATACTCGTAACAAGCGAGAGGTTTAGATTTTCCCACTACTTGCCAAATTAAAAACCACCCCGGTGGAAAGTAATTAATATACTATACAACCTGTTCCCTAGGTGCACTCTGAGCTGCAATACACAGCTAGTTACTAATCGATTCGCCCATTCTTGCGTAAAATGCAATATGCATACATACATCCAAGTAAACAGTTTAAAAATGCCTTAACTGTACGCTAGGTCATTGTGTGTGTGTTTACCTCAATTATCTAAAATCGAAATATGCGTGAAAAATGTAGTTACATTTTATAATTCTCTACCATGTATGTAGTAAATTTGCCATAATGTGTAAATTGACGTGGTAAATCATTTGAATAGATTAGCACTGTGATTAAATCAGATAACGTGATGCATGATAGAATTAACTGATTTTCTCGTTTTAGTCACAATATTTAGTAGAAGATTGGGTAAAGAAGGACATATGAGAGCATACAGATTCATCTTGGTGATTTTGTTCTTCCTGACTATTCCACTCACACATGACTTGGTTAAAACTCAATCAATCATGTGCTCAAAAATTTCAGATTTCAACCAATGACAGCCTTCATTCGCGAAAAATTATCACATTTAATTATCACCTCTGATTTTCTTATGTTGTGATCAGGTTAGAGAGTGTAGCTGCACTGTGCGAACAGATGCGCAACAGATGGCGTAATTTGACGCAATAGATGCGCTATTCAAATGTCAAATATGACTGACTCTCGCTTCTGCAAAGTAGCTAATGCTGAAATAGATGGAAATAATTCGAAGAGGGAAACCTCAGAATACAGAATACAACAGGAAATATGTATGGAATCAGTTTGACAAATTTTGTATTGAACGAAATTATAAATTAACAGAAGATATTTCAACTTCTGGTATTGCTAAAATGGAGCATCAATATGATAATCTAGTAGGCTGTGCCAATGGACGCTGATGACATGCTTGCTGAGGTAACCAAATAGAGTAGCAGTTTTTTATTTTGTTGTTCTTTTTGTTCTTATTCATTTTTCCACAGAACAGCCTGAGCAGATGGCATTTTGAAAAGAGAAAATTTGAAATTGAGGAACAAAGGGAAGCTGAAGAGAGTGGTCCATGAACTCTGGTGGTCGTGACGAAAACTCTTTTACTGCCGATCAGTATCTTGTTTCACAGAAGGCCACAAGGAAACGAAAAGGCAGGCAGCTGTCAGGGATGCAGGTTAAGCCTCCGGTACCCATCTTGGGGCACGGCCCTCTAGATAAGGCACGGCGTCTGGGATCAAAGCCTTTCCTTGTCCAAAGAAGAAACACACGGTGCCCTTCATGATAGAAATCGATTATCAGCCCGCATACGTTCTCCCTAAGGTTTGCAACGAGAATACCAAACATACTCCCCTTAAAAAAAGAACGTGTAGGTACACATTCTCTCTCTACCAACATGTGCACGAAGAACAGTTCTCAACGTTTGTAACCACACTGAATAAGGTAAATAATTTTAGATGGGCCTCAAAACTCTTTCACCCGAGCGTTACCAATTACTTTCTCTACTACGTATAGTAAGTAGAGGAAGTATTTTATTCCACCCAAAAATTTGATGTCGAGATTTCACCACAAATATGAATCTAAAAAAAGCAGTGTGTCTGTGTGTGAAAGCATAATTCAAAAACAAAAAGTCGGTTAAAAACCAAAGTTCGTATTTAATTTTAATGTCTTTCAAGCATTTTGGAGAACATTCCTCCATCCTAAACTACCCTTTACATGGAAAATTTTTCGAAAATTTTGATTTTCTTCAAAATGACTCTAACGATTTTGATTAAAATACCGTATGTTTAATATATTTTTATGGTAAATGAAATGTATATTTTGAATTTTGTGGCTATAGCCTATGTAGTCCTGTTTCTTCTTTATGACTTAAATAACTCGTAGACCATAACAGATAGATCGTCTTACTGAACCAAAAATGTTGTTGTCGTTGTTAGCTAATACTGGATTACTGACAATGAAGTCATTAATCCTCTTGCTCTCCAATATTTTTAACATAAATATTGAAGAGACTTAGCAGTAAATGTAACCGCTTTTTAGAGAGCACCATATTTTTATGTTTTGGCAGTCACATCGCTCTCTCACAACCCCCAGAATGTCTGGAGGACCACACCTGTCGTTGGTTTACGGGTCTCTCCGACCTAACCGGGAGAATTATCAAAATAAATTCATCGACCATATCCTCTGATTACCAATTAGAGGACGTATTACATGCCATGACAGGTCAGCATGTTAGGGGTTAAGATTTTATAGAGAAATGAAGAGGTTGGAAAAATAAAGACTCCCTAGCCCTCAGGAACCCTAATAGCATTGGGGTCGGAAGAGAACAAGAGATGACCAAGGTAAGGTCAGATAGAAAAGTTACAGTGAGGAGCAAAACACCAGTAAGTGGAAGTAATGTTCTGCTCAGCTTGGGTACCTTGTGGTTGCCATTCACATATCCCCTAGACGGAGAGATCGAGCACTATTTAAGGAACTCGCTGAACCAAAAATGTAGATCTTGTTAAAATGCATAATTTATGTACAAATGATGCACTGGATGCACTAATGGTTACTCCCCTAGAATGCACTAAGCTGAATAACGTCTTTCAGTTTAGTTTTCAATTAGGACTATCTCAAAAATACATTTTCCGAAGGAGTGAGTCCTCTCATCCTGCGGATTGGTAACTAAGCAACCTGCTAGTGACACAGCATTCAAGTAACAGTGAAGGTTCTACGTTAAAAGTCACCCTCAGATTAAATGTGATTTTTACTCATTCTTTCCGAATGCACTAGAAAGTGGATTTGCCTATATACACGAAGTTCCAACCGTTGTCTAGCTTTGCAAACCCTCAAAGTAATTTATTGGCTTTCTTTTCGATGAAAATTAGCTTTAAATAACACAATATTAGGCATATGCCTCATGTTTGTGATTTATGTTATGCATTGTTACTACGTATTTATGTTCATTAAAATATATTCTAACGAGTAACAATTTATGTTTTCCTGAAATTCACGCAATTAAACTGATTAACTGAAACGATATTTTCATGTCAAACTATCAGTAGGGCTCTTACTCCTCTATCAAGTCGGTCTTCAATTGCCCCCCTCCAGGAACCTAACAAGGCTGAGTACACCCCGGACCAGGTCTCCCGGCCGGTAGCGGGAATCGAAGCAGCGCCGTTACCACCGCGCTAAGGACACTATTAGCTATAACAGCTAAAAGGCTCATATTTTGACACTTGTGTGAGAATTTATTACATACACTGAACTAGAGTTATATTTTAAAGTATAATATATTTTTAAGAACTGAGGATGTTACTTCAATAATGTATATATTAATTTTGTTTCATCTTCTTTACAAAACAAAAATAACTTAGAACCAGAAATATATGAGAAAAGGAAACCTAAACGTGTCAACGTTTTCCCACTTATTTTGGAAACTTTCTTCAAAGTTAATTTTTTTCAGTCAAACTACAAAATAAATGATTATAAAAATTTACACACACATCTGATATCCCCTCCACAAAGAAAAAAAAAAAAAAAAAACCACCGACAACTCTTAGTATGCTGTGCAGAATGGCAGATTAATCGGTTTTCAAATAGTAAGTCCTCTCCGAAAATGCACGGTTTGGACGCTGTAGCGCATTGAAGTGTGAGATGGGTGTACCTTCATTTCGTCAACAAACCCAGCTTCGAACTGTGTACCTCCTACGTCATTGCAGAGCCTATATCAGCGGCGATGACCCTCATGCACATGATCCAACACGTGCGATTATCTTTGAAGATTTTTAATGGCTCCGTGGACTCAAACATATTTAAATTAGTTATAGAAACAACTTTCAAAATTATATTCTTTGAATAAAAACCAGCTAGAAAAGGTATTCCACATAAAGCAAAATTAGATACTTCACGCAGAACAATATTAAGAACCTAATTATTAATGAGCCTCATGAAGAATTTAAAGGTCTTCCGCATTTAAAGATTTTAAAGTTCTTCCGCTGACGTTACAGGATGCCACAAACCATACTCTTTATACAACTCTAAAGAAAATAATCGAGAGGTGTTAGATCTGGGGACCTTGCTGGCCATAGAACTGGTCCCCTCTACCAATCTATTGATCTGAATATGCGATATTGAAGTGATTCCGCACATTTACACCAAAGTGTGCTGGAGCTCAAGTCGGCCATTTCCGCATGCGCAAGTATCTTATTATACTCGGGTCGTTCATACCCGTACATAGATGGCTAAAGGGTTGTATACTTTCTGTATTAAATCTTTGATGAACATATATTTTGTGTTCCTGTTAATATTATTGTTTATTAACAGAAACTCATTCCACAATTAATCTTTTGTTTTGATAGCTTAAAACTTCTCTTTGTTCACACTGTCACAGGTTTCCTCATAGTCCATGAAGGCTAAAATAACTGTTATAATTTTAACGAACTACAATGAAATCAGAAAACATAAATCACGTGCTTACTGAGTTCTGCTCGTCCTGGAACATCAAATAATCGTGTTATGAACGGTTCAACATATGAAACTTTGCGCTTTTTCACTCTCTAGCGATCAGAAGTAAATGAAACGCACACCTTTCCACGATTCCAAACATTTTAGTGGCCCTAAAAGAGCAGATGTTGATGTTGAAGTAAAAATGTGTCAACTACATTTTGCCAGTGAATGCAAAAACTTGTTATTCAAGCTGGTCGCTGCTGCACTTGGCCAGAAAAACAAAACTTGGCTCGTACATCACACATTTTACCGCATTAGCTCTGCTCTATTTTAATCGCCACCTGGTTATTCTCATCATACTTTCTAGCGCCTGCCGTATGAATGAATATTCATTATGTGACACACACACACGGTGTCACTGGCGTATTTGTTCCAGCAAGAGGGGCAGATCTGTCACGAGATCCATCAAAAACCTCCACCTCTTCCTCCTCGCGATCATGGTTTCACTAATTCCCTATGTATATATAAAAACCGTTTCAAACAGAGAAAAAGCCTCTTTCTCTGTGATATTTTACTGCATGCAGATTAAGTACCTTAGTTAAAAACCTCGTGTGTTGCACTCACTTCATTTCCCCTACTCACTCGTGTATAAAATATTTTTACAAACGTTTATTCCTCTACTTCTTTCATGTAAATCGACACAAACATATCTAGCAATACCTTTATTACCTATTTTCTTGTAAAGAAAGCGAATTTAGTAAAATGTAAGGCTGTCACGACTATTTAACGAGGATTTCGTAGTTTCCCTTTCTTTCGCTCTGGGCATAGTAATAATTAATGACACGTCGGCATGAAAGGCAAGTATTGATTATTTCTGATGGCTCACTAAATAGTTACTGATTAAGCTATAACTTGCTTGTTTCACGCCATCTGTAAAGCTACACGTGGCCAGATTATTGGTCTATGGCAAGCTGGTGACACAAATTTTAGAAGTTGTGCAAATTCACAGAAATATAATTAAATATCACCCAAGAAAAGCGGCTTGTTATATAGTTAGATATCAGAAGACAACTTTTCATTCGAAAACAGAAACGATATTATAATATAATAATATAAAAACATGTTAAAGTTGTTTCGATATGAAATTTAACTCCAGTAAAAATATAGGGAGAATTTTCAAAACGATTAAAGTGGTTTATATTTTTCAATATAATGGTGCAGTATGTTTACTGTAAGGCTTTACGTCTTTTTTTGTGATTCTAAGTTCTTAACACACAGAATCATTTAACTCAATAAATGCTGCTTATTTCAAACAACATTTGCAACCTTTTCTATAATAGGCATTACAAATTTGGAGATAAATCTAAAGAAAATTAAAACGTAGCTTTTCTAGAGGTCAGGTGTATCTACCCTCTCTTTCTCTTTCCTTGTTCTCATTACAGTGCCACGCCTCTAGCCCCGTATTGCAACTGTTAGCAGTTCCTTGATCAGTAGTTAAACCTCACTCCTTGCGAGACCCCGGGACAATGGGTCTAGGGGAATACAATAGGATTAAGCGTAATCATTAGACTATAGTGTACAGTGTTGCCATCTGGCAACAAAGAGGGTTAGTCAATATTTAAAAACATTATGACAATAATTACTGACAAATCCCACCCCTGACACCAATGAGGTAAATAACAAATCCTGTCTTACTTCTAAATTATTACTTCTAAATTAATTGTCCCTCTTCTCAACTTAAATACTTCCCTCTATCAATGCTGATAACTGTGTCTTTATACATTGCCTTTACTACTGAAGTTAAGTGAAAAGGATAATATTCTTGATTTTGCATAATGTATCATATGTAGGACCTTATCAAAGGCTTTAACTAATCTATAAACAACATATGGGCCTTCAAATTAAACTCTCTTCCCATTTTGTATTAGCTGTTAAAAGTAACAAATATTTTGGAATTCTAGATTTATTAAACTTTAAAATTATGTACCTAGTTTTATTATATTTTCTTACAAATTGTTAAACAAAACACTTCTTGTAATCAGTAAATGTTTCGATAATCATTTAGATTTTATTATTATTATTATTATTATTATTATTATTATTATTATTATTATTATTATTATTATTATTATTATTATTATTATTATTATTATTATTATTATTATTATTATTATTATTATTATTATTATTATTATTATTATTATTATTATTATTATTATTATTATTATGATCATGATCATGATCATGATCATGATCATCATCATCATCATCATCATCATCATCATCATCATCATCATCATCATCATCATTATCATTATTATTAGTATTATTATTATTATTATTATTATTATTATTATTATTATTATTATTATTATTATTATTATTATTATTATTATTATTATTATTATTATTATTACATTTATACCCCGCTTTGAACTACAATGCTTATCATGTGGGATTTGTGGTGGATAAGGTGGCGCTGGGGCTGGTTTCCTCCGGGTTTTCCGATGCGTTGCACTCACATAACTTTCTCTACTCCTGTACTAGCCATTCTTAGAAGCTCTTATTCCTATATCTTCTTCATGTTAGTTGAGATAAACATTTACACAAATTATCTTATTGCTTATTTTCTTGTAGCTGCAAGGGGAATATGGGAATACTAGGCTTTGTGAGATAGTCGAATCTTTTAAAGCTTTGAGATCCCCTTTCTCTTTGCACGCTTAACATACAAAAAAGTGAAGAACTATCTCCATTTCACAAAAGTTTTAAGTTTTCCGGGACTGACATAAATAACAAGGAATATCTCCTAAATGGTTCATTCTACCAAAAAATGTTGTTGTTGTTGTTTTCTAGTGCTTTGCATCTGGCAATGAAGCCATTAGTATTGTATATTACCAAAAAATGTATAGACGCATAAATTGTGTGTTTTAGCAAGATCTACATTTTTTGTATAGTAAGGTTTTGTTTATCCCTTACGGTTTACGAGTTATTCAAAAGCCATACACAATAAACAGGACTACATAGGCTATAGCCAGAACATTCAAAATATACATTTCATTTGTCATACAAACATCTTAAACAATGGCATTTTAATCAAAATCGTTGGAGTCATTTCAAGAAAATTAAAATTTTTGAACAACTTTCCATGTAAAGGGTAGTTTAGAGTGGGGCTACTTTCTTCAAAATCTTCGTGTAGCATCCTTGAAAGACATTAAACTTAAATACCAACTTTGGCTTTTAACCGACTTTTGGTTTTTGAGTTATGCTGTCCGCAGACTGACACACGCGCGCGCGCACACACACACACACACACACATACACACACGCACACACATACATACACACATACACACACATACACACACGCGCACACACATACACACACGCACACACATACACACATACACACATACACACACACGCACACACACGCACACACACATACACACATACACACACATACACACACATACACACATACACACACGCACACACACATACACACACGCACATACACACACATACACACACGCACACACACATACACACATACACACACGCACACACACATATACACACATACACACACGCACACACACATACACACACATACACACACATACACACATACACACACACATATACACACACACATACACACGCGTGCTCTAAAAATGCTTTTTTTAATACAGGTGTCTCAAAAGATATATTTCTGGTGAAATCTCGATATCGAAATTCTGGGTGGAATACAATACTTCCTTCTACTTACCAGTAGAGAAGGTGAAAATGAAGTAGGTACTCTATGGTTCTCTGTATTATGGACGTTGTTTCAGGTGGTCACAATATAACCATGAAGGCATGCGTCCTTAAATAAAGTAAATTAAAAAAGTATTTATTAATTTTAATTCATTCTTTCAAACATGAAACAAATCGATGGAAATACATGCAATACCCGTTTTGGAAATTAAAGTAGGTACGATTAGCGAAGTGGATATCGTTATCAGAACACCACAGAATGTTCGCACCATTTCGTGAACGGGAAGTCTGCGATAAGTCCCACCAGGGCTGTTCTTCCTGAAACGTTCTTTTCTTCAGGTTTCCTCAATCCTTATAATGGCAAATGCCGGGGAGGTATCTTAAATTGAGGCTTCGAACATCTGCTTAACCAATTTCCCTTCCAATTATCATTTCATGTCGTGTATCATAGTGCCACCCTCTCTGGTGTCATGTGCACCAAAAACGAGGAACATCTTCGCAGAGGCATCGGAAAAACAGCGCGCTTGACCTTAGTTATATAGGAAACGTGCGCTGCTGTCAAATATCACCATATCTTAAAGTTCTTAAGGGCTTTTCCAAAGTTTTTACATGTTATTGTATAAATCATGACAATTATTTTAAGTGGCATTGATAGTTAATGAGTCTATACGAATTATTTCATCCAGCAGAAAAATAATAAAATTTACTCTTAAAGCATGTGAATTTTTTCTCAGAAATTACGAGAGGTAGAGCTGAAATTTTCAGTACTTGTATACAACACATATTTGAATATTCTGAACCAAAATAATAATTTCATAATGTATATTAGTGATATTAAGAAAGCAACAACACTCCAAATTTTCCAGAGTTACAGAGGAAAAGTTACATAAGCTATCAATGCAAACAACCACGTGAAATAATTTTCATGATCTATAGAATAATTCATAAAAATTTCAGGAAAACCATTGAGATGTTTAAGAACAGTGGTAGCGTAACTAAGGGGTATGATTTCTGTATTTCAAACTAGTTTGTTCTCTTAAGGCGTTCTACTGCAAATCTATAAAGGAAGCAAAAAAAAAAAAAAAAAAAAAAAAACGGATTATATATTTTACTGTACTCATTGAGATCTATCTCTGGTTTAATCAATGACACATACACCCTACCATCCGGTATAACGGCTATATTAGGTATAGTACTAGAGAAAACCCCCAAAAAAGTTCCTCAGATACTTGTATTACAAAACTCACGGCAATTTTATTTAAAATCAGAACTTACTGCATGGTTATTTGCTTAACGAATTGAGATTATCACTTTCCGATAGTAGAATAATAGCTGAACAATTATTTTTATATAAACTTATGAATGACGTGGTGTCCAGTGAAAAACTACTTGATAAAATGCATTTTAATGTCAGTGCTGCTAATTTCAGAAACGTCAGTTGTTTCAATTTAGGACTATGAAACCGTTGTCCCATTCTGAGGTTATGTGCCAAATACAATGAAGTTTCAATCAAAACAGAGATGGCTTTTAGCTTCCTTAGAAGCAGTTTAAGAAAAGAAATATAGGAATTATTTGCATGTGATTTTCAGTTGTATTACTTATAGTTATCTACTGTATTTACAATATTTTCAATGTGTAGTCTTAAATAATAGTTTAATAAATGGTTCATTTTAGTCTTTGTTATTTGTGTCAGTTTCGGAATGGAAGATCGTTATTAATTTTTTTATATGTTATGTGTGCAAAGAGAACGGGATATCAAAGCTTTAAAAGATTTGACCATCGCACAAAACCTGCTGTATTCTAATATTCCCCTTGCACCTACAAGGAAATAAGCAATAAGATAATTTGTACAAATGTCTATCTTAACTAACACGACGAAGATATAGGAATAAGAGTTTGTAACAATGGTTAGTATAAGAGTAGAGAAAGTCATCTGATTTTTTTATCTTAATTTCTTTGTATTCCTTTTTGTATTACCTATAGTAAAACTTATATTAATAAATTACATGTAGATACTAATTGGAGCTTTCCTCTGTTGTGGCACAAATGAATAAATAGTCAAAATAAGCAAATATTTAAAACTTAATCCAGTATAAGAGCATTGCTGTATGTAAATCAAGCATGAAATGTAAATTCTTGCACACCATATGGTAAACTCGACAGGAAACGGGAGAGTAAATGAAAAAGGGTAGGAAAACTTTGGTAGGTACATAAAACTCGCGTATAACAGAAATTCAGTTCCTGAATGCGATATAAATCACAGAGTTTTGTTTCCTTGTGAGAAGAGACATGCATCACTGTAGTCGTATGTACATAAATTTAGCAATAATCCTACAATTTGAGTTTTCGTTGGTGATGTTTTTGTCTCGTTGTTGTTGTCGTTGC